>JBAMHW010000015.1:29819413-29863347 GCA_037177495.1 Rhadinocentrus ornatus | reverse complement strand
TGTAAAGAACAAAGTGTTTAATAAGAATAGTTCATTCATTCAGATCTAGGATGTTATTTTAGTGTTCCCTTTATTTTCTTAAGCAATGTATATATATATATATATATATATATATATATATATGTATATATGTATTGACTTTTTTCAACTAGGAACAATCTACATTGCTTAAACAGCTGGATCCATCATGTTAGTCCACATTTAACTGTCTGGCTAATTCTTTATGCCAGCCTTATTATTCTTACGTAACCTAATTTCAACACATTTTTCTGTGACATAAGAGGGCTTACAATCGATCAACCAACAGTGATTTAAGAATAAAGCAGACAGAGTTTCTTCAGAATCCGAGTTTTTAATCTCATTCACCACCATCATCATCCTTACATCTGACCGTTGCAATAGTTATCACTATGACATCATCACAGTTGTTAATCATTGCACAGACCCAGCATCACCGGAATCATCATCATCATCAAGTAAATTCTTAGATTTTTACATTTTACGGATTTCATACTTTATAATATATTTTATATCATCCATAGTTAATCTCTTTTTTAAATAATTTACATGAGAATAAAGTCAACAGACTGAAGAATGACTATCTGTATATTTACATCATGACACACAAAAAGGCAGAATCAAGAAGAAAAGACTGGAAATAAAAAAAACAGCAGTAAGGAGAAGAGGCGGAGGGAGAGGAGTGGAGGGAGGGAAGGCAGTCAACAGGGGGGCCCGTGTGTGTGTGTTTGTGTTATACACCAAACCAATCACCGAGTATCAGTACCCCTGATTTGTTTCCATTGTAGTAAATTGTAGTGATTGTTGTCATGGTAACTTGTAACATTTATAACCTTTCAATGATCTAATGGCAGAGTTTCTAAAGCAAATATAAAGAGGAAAGAAAAGCCTGAATAAATGTTTTAGGTTTGTTTTGTCCTGATGAGATGAGGTGGGATTTCTTTTATGTTGCTTTTTGTTTCTATATTTTTTTTTACTGAAACCAGAGACATTTAGAAAATGATCTAAGTTTAAAAAGAATGAAGAGAGAGAGAGAGAGAGAGAGAAAAGGAAAACACAACAAATAACAGCCTACAACCTATAAATTAGCTGATTGTATGATATGCATGATGAGTTATGGCACATTTGGATGGTAACAGCTGATTTATCATCCAACCGAAACCACCAATCCTATAAATATTGTCACACTTGTCACCATTTTAAATGTAAGCACCGACACGTGTTTCGTTAGAACAACGTATGAAATGTTTAACCAGCAGAGAGAGAAAAGAAAGAAAAAGATAGGAGCTATAGTGGCGAAAAAGTAACTAAACGTATGAGGAGAGCTGGAAGAGTTAAATGAAGCTCCTGTCCTCCCGCCCTGGTAGTAAAAAACACACCCGGCTAAGCTGATGGGTAAGACCTTGGCTTTTCCTTGACCTCGCACTTCCCAGCACACGTGGAGAAAGTTGGTGCTACCAGCATTTATTTTCCTGCTTCTTTCTTTTCCATCCCAACCTGCACAGTCACACAAATATCATTCAGTCTCAGCCTTTATTTGATCGTATATTTATTCATTCAGATTTGTTGTTTATTGCTATTTTATTGCTTATTTACTTCTGTTCTGATATTTCAGGGGAAAAAAACCCTAAATGATCCTTTTGTAACATTACTAGCAACCACATTAACTGTGCCTCTACTGCTTCTACTGTATGTCGAGCGTTGACGCAGAAGTCGACAGCTACAAGGTGTTTTCCTTTACTGCCGCTCAGAAGAACACATTTTGTTAAAAAAAAAAGGTAGATAATCTGAGAGATTAATCCTGATCTTAAGGCAGGATTCTTGGCTGAGCCTTGCATAACAAGGTGGATGTGGATTAGGAGAACAAAAGTAGAAGACCAGATGTTTAACATGCATTTAATGGTAACTAAATTTACTGTATGTGTCATTGTGTCAGGCTGGAGGGAGTTTTTCCAAGCCGCCTCTGAATACATCTCATCTTCAGCCCTGACTGCTGATTCTCCCACCTGTGCTGCCCCAGCTTTGTAGTGAGTCACCTGTCTAAGGCCTGTTTCTGGATTGGCTATGGATTTTGGACTACACTTCTTTGTCTGGAAGGAATTCCTGGTTACGGACGGAAAGGAACACTGGACCTTGAGATTGCCTGTCTGGATGAAAGGATGGAGTTCAAACAAACCCCAGCTTGACTTCCAGCTCTCGCCACATGCTCTCCTCTGTTGGCTCCTGTATGTAACCCTGGATGAATCTCAACAAAACCACTGTTGAGCAAGACACCAGAGCCCACCTTTGCTGTTTTCAACACCTCAAGTTTTGATAATCTCATATCTTACCAGCCCCGAGTGGTCTGAACTTCTGTAGTTCCAGTTAGCTAAAACATTCCAGTACATGTGACCCATTTGATGTCGTCTGATTACGTACACAAGTTGAAGTGATGGAAATGAAATCATATCCCTACGTGTTTATAACATACAGACTGGGTAGGTGATATAGTTTAACAAATAGTGTTAAACATTATTTATATTATTCGTATGGTTAAAGAAGAGTTGCAACCAGTCCCACTGGACTAACATGCGATCAACCCTAATAAGCATCTATATGTATGTGATATTTCAATTACCAATATCTCAAAGGATGAAGATCTCTACAGTCAACTCTGAAATATTATTATAATATATACATCATATATATTATAAATATATTATAATATCAACATGCAGGTGTTTTTTTAATGTCAACACTTAAGCGTAAAGAGGATCAGCGGAAAGAAGAAGGTGAAGAAAAGCAGCTCAGCAAAGCAGTACAAATCCAGCTGATGGCTCCTCTCCTTCCTGAATATTCAAAGTACAACACAGAATATTGCCGCATGTCACTCAATATTTCTGCAAGTAACTAGTAAACGTTTGAAAGAACAAGTTTCCCTCATATTGGTTCATAAATGCTAGTTCATTAGCTCTGCGTTCCTGATCATCATCAACACTTAAATTTGACCCCCCAGGTCTCAGCAGCCGGATCGGTTCTGTTTAGAGGACAGAGTTTAAATAAGATCAGAAATAAACACAGAAAACATATTTAGCAGATGTGTTGTAGTGTTAAAGTTGTGTACAAGTTAAAACACACAAACAATAGAAGCTGAAATTGGGTGACAGCATCTGGGATAAACAGAAATGTGGCTGCAGAGATGCTAAAATGTAGTGAAGGCCATGGAATAATTAACCTGACACCCAGCTGGATCATTACATCATGTTGATGAGTGCAGACAAAAACAACTCCTGCTTCATGTTACCAATGCATACACTTCTGACATTACACATGAGTCATCTACCATCCTTTGTGCATACAAGCAGTTATATAAACCACCAGAGACCAGCAATGCCAGTCTGCAGATGTGATGTGATCTGCTGTAATGAACTGCAGAGAAAAATGTAGAACAAAAGACAAGAAGACTGCCTCCAAAAACACCAAAACTCATTAATATTCAGTAAATAGCAGTTATCCTTCTGCAGCAGTAACTTCTGCACTGGTTTCACCAGCAGTGAACAAAGTCAGGAAAACAAAAACTACCACAGACTGTTCCAGCCTCTCAGCAAGCATGTTTCTGTCCTACTTGTTTTTCACTTCCTTTTTATCACTTCATTTTGACTTCTTTTGCGCTACTACTCTGCTACTTTGTTAGGTATCGAAAGCACTTCGTTGGTGTTGGTCAAACATCATAGTTGCATCTCAGGGCCCATTTATGCTCGACGCAGAAGACGGACAGTTTCACCCTTCTCCTGCATCGGCTCTGCATGTAATTCGGTCCGTTTTCAGGGAGCTTAGCTATCCGTCTTAAAAAGAAATGCTTCCTAAGCATCATGAACTCGTCTAATTTGTTTTTAAATTTCTTTTTTCTTAATACAGTGATTGTCACCACATCAGTTTACAGTCAGGTATTACAATAGGAGACTAAATGATTACCTAACTGAGTAATATAAAGGTTGTACACAGAAAACCATGGTGGAAAGTTAGTAAGGGTCCAGAAAGTTTAAAAGCCAGAGAGTCAAAGGAAGAAAATACATCAAAACATATTTGTTGGCATTTAAAGTCCTTCCCATAGAAACATGCCCGGTCACCACCACAACCTCCACTGACCTGGGTTGATTAAAGCCATGATAACTGGAAGGCCACGCCTTAATAATCCCAGTACAATCAGTAGTTTGAAGCCAAGTCTTAAAAAGACAAAATGAAAGTCTTATAAAAAGATGTGACATTAAAAAGCCATTTTAGGTGAATATTTAAGTAAAATAATAATAATGATAAAGGAATTTTAAGGCAAGATGGCACACTGAAAAGGATGAAGGTTGTCTGAACACTGTGTGTATGTCGGTCAGTCTTGAGAGGAGGTCAGCACAGTGTCACTCCCAATGTCACACTCACAGCTGTGGAGGGGACTTTAACTGGAGGGGGAGGGTATAAATATAATGAGCAGGAATGGGACGCCTTCTTCCAACCATCGGAAAAAGAAAGCACTCGTTAGCAACACAAAGATGCCCCAAAATTAGTGAAACAGCCACCATTAAAATCGCAGAGCAGCACCAGCTGCGTCGTTTTTTCCATTTGTCCCTGAAAATTCCCATAAATTCAGCAACCATTACAATGACGGGAGCCACATCGTACCTCAAATACTTTTAAAGGATTCCACAAGGCTTTCAACCTCTTACCATTTCACATTTCCAATCAAACTAATAAATGTTTCTAATTGTGCTTACATCAAAACAAACACCAGCATAGAGTAAGACTTGCTAGTTTTATTTCATCTTCTTAGACCTTTCGTGATTTCTGTCAACATGCAGGACACATGCAGAACTTGTATTTGAAGGCTTTTTAACCCATTTTGTTGTCACACCAGCTTCAAAAATTCGCTGCCAGTGTAAAGCATTGCAGACTTGCTATTTGAGGGTTGATTGGTCCACTCGCCCTCCACACATCGTGGTTTGGGACGGGCCTTAAAAAGGCGGAGCCTCCGTGAGAATGGAGGGTTAGTGTGTAAGAGGTCGTTTGGGATTAGCCCAAACTATTGGGATTGAGTTTGGGATTCACTCTATTCTCGCTAAGCTACACTTTGTTAGCGATTATCTGAAGTCATCCAACACTGGAAGGATTATCCGACCTGGAAAAATGTATAGACAAATAATACAACCTGCTATGAAAAGGATTCAGTTAATACTTCAACCAAGCAAAAGATGCGGAAAAAGACCTTTTCAACAGACACAAACATTCTACTGACCATAGCAACAACAAACTCGATCTACTGGTAACTTCACATAATCGATCAATGATCTCAGTTCAAGCCTGGAATTTGTTTCCAGTCATATCCAAGTCTAACAGCTGCCTCCACACCACTGTTAAAACTCTCATTAAAGAAAAAAAAACAATGAAAGAAACTTCTCTGGACATTCAAACCAGAAGAATGCATGACAACCTGATTTTCTCTGGATAACAAACACATCTGCCAATATGCAGCCACAATGATACATAGTAAAAGGGGATTTCAGACAAAAAGCTTGTCTTTGAAATGTACCACTGTGGAGTCTGTGACCTTACATCCAGCCAAACTGATCTCTACACCACCTGTACTGTTTACTTGTATATTGCAGTGTAGCCTTAATTTCTGAGAATATGCACAGACAAAAAATAGACACGGCAGCCATCATTAACGTATACATGATTAAAGTAAGAACATTCTCGGCTCCTAAAATGACAAGTTGTAGATCAGTGTGGGGATCGGGCCTGAAATTAAAACTGACACTCCACAGTGCTTTAGGAAGTGAAAAGAAATTGTTTTATAGCAACTCTGGTCAATTCAGACTGTTGGAGAGTCGTGACATTTGTCCCCAAGTGAAAAATGACAATGGAGGATGGGAGTATTGGAAACAAATTCCTGGAGTTTAGTTATTAAATCAGTGGCCGTTACCTGGGAAACAGTGAGTGACAACGTTAAAGAAACACCCACTCCCAATTATGTAATCTCCAACAATCAAAACTGTGGGTGGGAAAAGAGATCGTGCACTTTAGGGCACTGTAGTATGCATTAGACTCTCCTGCCGTTCACTGCTTGTCTCCAAAGGGAGCTGCTGTGTCGGAAGTGGGGAGGCCATACTTTTAGTGGAAATCCTCACAGACTTTGTAGGAAGGCTGAGTCCTCCACTTCTTCTAACCATGGACACCTTCAGAAGTGATGGTGAACCAAGGAGGATGTTTCCCTTATTGGACGCTGTCTCTTGTGTAGCTTGAGCATTTCTTTATGCATCCTTCAAAGGCGTTTCAGGAATCTGTTATGGTTGCTACTCCGCCTGGGCTTCTCTGATTGCTCCCTCTGCTCACCTGTGCCTCACCCTACTTA
This sequence comes from Rhadinocentrus ornatus, assembly GCA_037177495.1. Lineage (NCBI taxonomy): Eukaryota > Metazoa > Chordata > Actinopteri > Atheriniformes > Melanotaeniidae > Rhadinocentrus > Rhadinocentrus ornatus. Next base: position 29,856,950 of record JBAMHW010000015.1, on the reverse strand, counting down.
AACCCTTTCCAGTCTCTGCTTCCCTGCCAGATGGTCAACTGTACTAACCTTGTTGAAATCCAGCGCTTTTCTTGTTTCAGATTTCCTCTTTCGACCCCGTTACGTCCTCTGTTTTCTGGTTGTTACTGTCTTTCTATTTCTTCATTTTTTTGCTGGTTGTTGCTATAGCTCTTCTTCTATGTCTTTGTTTGGTCACGTGAGATGTGAGATTTATAATCGCAAAAGCCTTCTTTTCTACACGATCACCTTGTAATGCGCGTAAATATCACTCCACTTCAGACGCTTTTACATAGTTAAACCGAGACGCCAAATTCTTAAGATTGTGATAGAGCTACAGGGTTGCGTGTCATCCAGTCACAGAACATGGAATGCTACAGTCTGCAAAACTACAAAAAATTACTAATCACTTGCTACATGAGCAAGGAATTACTACACTTAACTACGCTAACAGGCTGTTCCTCAGTGGACTCTGGGAGGGACTTTTGGTATTGATATTTTCTCCATAAAGTAGCCATGCTCAAGAGGTTGTTTTAGTTTTAGAGGACCGGGTATTTTGTTAATGAGGCTTGCTGAAATGAAGGTATTTTCTGACTGTGCATGCAGCTCAAGCTGAGGCTCGTGTGATTGAGCGCAGACCTGCTGTAGCTAGTCAGAACACTAATCTGACTAACGCTCAAATCCACAATCTGAACTTCAGTCGCATTCACACCAGTCCTTCTGAACAGAATCTAAGTTCAGTTGCTCAGAAAGTACTGTTTGTCGGGGGAGGTGAAAATGAGCAAACAAACACTAATGTGCATCAAAGAAGTGAACTCTGATCTGTCTAAAAACATAGGCCTTGGTTCAAGTGAAACAAATGCAGTAGGTGAACAACTTATGTTAGGAAAACAGAAATTGTCCTGCATTAACCAATAGATGAGCAAGTTTGCATCTGGTGAGGAGGGAATATGTTGTTCAAAAGGTTTGGTTTGTTGCTTAAGTGCAGTGTGAAAGCAAACTGGACCTGGAGAGGGATGCAACTAGACCTAAGAATGTAAATGCACCAATTGGCCCTTAAAAGAAATTCCACAGGGTAAAAGTACTCTGTACTTCTGTTTGGATTGTGGCTTTCAGCCAGTGAAGAAAGGTTGATAATGTACACAATTATTGGAAAACAAGGGCATAAATTTTACACTACGTTTCATAGATGGTGGCGTCATCTCCTTCCAAAGATAATGAAAAGATTCAGATGTAAGAGACAACAATGAGCCAGCAAAAATCAGTTGCTGCAAAATAAACAGAGACGACGGAAGAACCTACCTTAATGCAACACCAGCACCACATCAAAAGTAAAGCACCTTACAACTTCTTCCTGGGAAGGTTTGTGTTCTCTCTACTAGTGTTATATTGCACCACCTTTCTCAGCAGTTTTACTGCAGTTTAAAAAACTAAATTAAATAAAAAATAACTCAAACTTTCAGTCCGAAATCCACCACAATGTTCCACATAAAAGACATCATTTTTTACAACATATCAACGTTACCACCATAAATCTATCAATTGCTGATTAAACAGAACTTAACATATACTGGTAAAATATAGAAAAAAAATATCCTCCTCCAGGACAGTAACATTAACGGTTGATGAGTTATGTTGGTCCTATCAAATCCAGGAAACAGGACCCGTGTAAACCTCTGACATGTGTCTTTGTGCTGCATATAAAACTTTGGATATAACTACTTCATTTCTTCAGTAGTTCATCAGTTTAAGCTGCTCTAACTCAATATGAGCTTAAATACAAAGTGTCTCAAATTTGGAAACAAATGTATTGCTTTATAAATCCATACACCGAAAGAACAAACTGAAAGCTGCTAAATATATAAAAAATATATTTATATATGGGTCTGACCATACAGCTAAAATATGACAGGATGGATTTGTCAGATGTTTTGGTTCATACGACGTAATCGTCTCATGAACTTTACACTGACTGGAGGGCTTGGGTGTCAGAGACTTCTTGTCTTAAACTTGGCATTACTAGGAGGATGAAACCTCCTACTTTCATACTTGGCAATGAGACAGGTTTGTCTCTGATTTTATTTCGTCTTTACGTTGATTAACTTGGCACTGAATCAGACGGATGTCTTTATTTATTCTGGGAGGGAGGAAGGAAAGAGAAAAAGAGAAGACAGATGGCAGTATGAGGAAGAGAGCTCTATGAGATGAGAAAACACACAATGGGCTCTACTGTTGCTCCCTTCAGCACCACCTCCCTCAGCTTCATCGCTTTCTGAGGGAAAGTCATCAAGTGTATTTGCGTGCACTGGAGTAATTAAGGCAATACCATCACATCAAATTCAGTTTCATCTTCATCTGAGTGAGTGCAGACCGAGCTTAACAGCGGAGACTTTCCAGTTCTTCATTTGGTTTGTTTGTCACAGAATAAACCTCCTAAATGACTGCTGGCAGCTAATTAAATATGAAAGTGATGACTTCACATAGTTTCCTGGATCCATTTCTGTCTTGTTTCTGTTTCTTTGGGCTTCTCCTCAAACATTTTTTTCTCTATATAATTTCATCTCCCCTCACCTGCTAAATGTTCTCAGACAGTGGATCTCGCTACAGCTGTCTTTCTCTCAACTAGTGGGTGAAGGACAACAAAGAAAGTTCTCTCTCTTTCCAACAATTAGAGGTTCAATCTGGTCTCATACCAAACTAGCCACAGTTCTGTGTAGGATTACGTAAATAAACACCAGACTCTCCTGCTGCCATCTGTACAAAGTATGAAGTGGGAAGGCAAAGAAACCCCACGGCTACCAAGATTTTAAAAAGAGGGCTGTGGGATGAGCAGACTTCAAGCTGCAGAAGGTTCATACAGATTAAAGGTACAGCGTGTAAGAATTACTGACATCTAGTGGTAAAGATAGACATTGTACAGCTGTAAATGTATGGTGGCCTTTAGTGGCCAAAATCCTTCCAGCCACGAACATGTTTTTATACGTGAGTGGATCCAGTGGACTCGGGTACAGCATGACTGCACTACAGGTAAGTACTTCGACATCATGTACATGTGTACTGTCTTTTTCTTTGGTCCTTTTAAGACTTTACTTCTCCCAAACAAAGCTGGTCCTACAGTTTTAAAGCTCATACGGTTCTAACTTTACAGACTGAGGTGTTTGTTCTTTCAGAGACGTCGTAAAAATGGAGCCACAAATATGGCAGCTGCCATGTAAGTGTACCCACGGCAAGTAGATATAAATGGTTAATTCTAAGTGAATAAAAACACAACAGTAATTTTAGTAAAGTGATTTAACGGTTTTCATCATGGACCTTTAATTTTGTTACACACTGCACCTTTAAACTTTGTGATACAGATATCTGTGGACTCTGTATGAAGCCTCAACAGGAACCAGTTGGATGCTGCAGCGGTTTCTACAAGCGACAGGATGAACAATTAGAAATGGACGTGGTCTGTCTCTGAAAGACAGTTGAAAGAACTCATCTTGTCATTTATTGTGTTTATTTTCCAATCAGATAGTAGAAACGAATTCATCTGAACACCACAGCAGCAGGTAGATTCTCACAGTTACTGAGCATCCAGGTTCTTCACTGACTGGATGCTGTAGGTCGAGTTTCAGTAACCAGTTTATGCAGATCTGAAGAGGCTCAGGAGATACATCAGCTCCCCACCAGTAGGAAGGTTTGATCCCTAGCTTCATCAGCCTCTACATCAAGATTTCTCTGGATATGAAACTCAGATTGTCCTCACAATGACTCAGTGTAATACGACATCTGTCACACTGAGTGGGCCAACACAAGCCGAACCTCAGCAAAACAATGCAGATTCATTTTATTGGAAAGTAATGTTATATGAGTGTTCATAGCTAGGTGTAACTCAGTCCACACATCAACCATTACAATAATAAAATGTAATGTAAAGAGGTGTGGTAAGAAGTCACGGTTTACCAGGTAGCAAGTCTCTGCACAGTCTCATACAAACCAAACAACCAGTAAGATTGAAGATGAACTCAAAACCCCTCACTCTCAGGCTTGTTGGGCACCGCCTCTGTCACCAAAATGAGGACTTGTAGCCAGCACCAACTGACATAGTGAGTCCTTAACTTCAGGCTCTAATATATCCATCAGACACAGAAACACTGCAGAAAGATCAGAGCTTCTGCAAAGCTCATGCTGAGCTAACAGATGGACTCGTTAAGACTCCTTAAGCTTGGTCTGCATGTAGGATGTGATCAAAGGCAGCAGTCTCGTTTGCGTACCAAACATGGTGATAATATCGCCATGGTAATATGAACATGCTGATAATATCGCCATGGTAATATGAACATAGTGATAATATCGCCATGGTAATATGAACATGCTGATAATATCGCCATGGTAATATGAACATAGTGATAATATCGCCATGGTAATATGAACATAGTGATAATATTGCCTTACATGCGATTACTCCTGTTGTGCATGTAAACACAACTGAAAGTCCTCCAGATTTGACTGATATCATTTATTATCTCTGGGGACTCCTGCAGCTGCTTTATGTGTGTGTTTATGTGTGTGCACTGTACACATTAGGCACCGGGGTTCTCCCTAAAACTGCACTTCATGTCAACGTAGCGCCAAGCTAGTTTACATGATGTCTTTTTAAAATGTTTATACCAAACTCTCATTTCTGGCACAAACAGCCAGAATTAACCCTCCCTGGTGAGCTTCAGTCGGGCACAGAGCAACACTTTACTGAGCTGCTGCTTACTGTTGCGTTGTTGGTACACGTGGGTGCATGTTACACAAGAAGCATTTCTAAGGAGAACCCAGGCTGCAGTATGAAGGACCGTAATGTCTTTACAAAAGACAGAGCAGGAGATGAACATCATGACTCTGGTGGCTGATTATTTAAGCCACTTTTCTCCAGCTGACCAGGTTGTGTTGACAGCAGATGAGCCTTGCATGGTGTGTGGTTACCTGGCAGAGTGGCTCGTACTGTTCATGAACTCGCTAACAAATTCTTAGCATCCACTAGCGAGACAAGTGGAGTCTTCCGTCCTGTGTACCTCCGAGTTTGGTGTTGTAGTGAAAACTGGCTGTGCAGCAGACCAGAGCCCTGCATAGACAGAGTTGGGACAGCGCAGCTGCTCCATGAGCCCTGTCTGCTGATGATGTTGGTGGAACTAGAGCATGTTGTTGCCTGTAGTGCCATCACCAAACTAGGTCTACCTCAGGCTCTGGGCACAGCTTGGCCATGACTTTATGCTCAGACAGAAAGGAGAAACTGATTTAGTCCCCATTCAGAACCAAACTAGGAAATGAAGGAAGAGACGAGGTCTGAATTTGTCCTCAGATGGAGGTCGAGGGACAGTCCAGCGAGTATATTATGCACAAAACTGCAGTCACTGAGAGAACCAGCGGATGCAGGGGTGCGTTCGAACGTCTTCAGCTATGTCAGACTGCGGTGGTGATGATCGGTTCTGCTGCTGCAAACCTGCTAGGCATCTTTTACTGTCCACGTCAGGGTGACATTTTTTTTTATGAAAAGTTATCACCAAGTTTAAAGGAAAACAACAAAAAAAAAAACTAGATCAGGAGTGGTACAAAGCCAACTTCATCATTTTGTTTTAAAGGTTGACTTTCCTTCAGTCTGTCAGCCTCCGGTTTTCCTCACCAAACTTCAGTGTGAAATAAATGTTCATGAAGAATCCCCACTTTCCCTGCTTTTGTTGACTTTTTATGGATACATATTATTTTTTACTCAACAGTTTTCTTGTTGTTTGAGGAGACAGAGACAGCCATGTCGAAGGGAGGGTGGTGGTTCTTGTTCACCCCTTGATGTTCCTGGGGAGAGCTGGGTGGGGCAGGGAAGTGTCTCAGAGTCGCCCCTGGTTACCTAGAGGAGGGGCTACTGCACTCAGAGGCAGGGCAACAGAACTGATGGGCGATGTCTTCATCTTCCTCCTCTCTGAGAGACAGACCAACAGAGAGACAGAGATGGAGAGAAAGGGAAAGTACCAGAAGAAGAAGGCAAAGAGAAAAGGACAGAAGATAGTGGAAGAAGAGCATCATCAGAAAAGAGTGGGGCTCAAGAGCAACGATGTACTGCAGTACTGAAATTAGCCACGAGATGTCAGTGTTTACATATCTCTAACTGAAGGAGTGACCTTCTGAGTTCAGCTTTCCCTGCCAGAGGTGAAGCAGCGTTCCATCGTCGCCTTGGGAAACAATTAATCTGTAAAATTAGAAACTTTTAACAGAGTCAGAGGTGAACAAACTTAATTCAGAGTCTAAAAGTTCCTCCTTCAAGACAGAGGACGGGGAAGGAAGGAGGAAAGAATGGATGATGAGTGTGGTGGGGTGAGCTGATGGAGAAGCCGAGTCATTTTAGAGATAGCACCAGTAATACACATTAATGCAAATGTAATACCGAAAAGTGCAAATTAGTGCGATAATCGCTGCGGCTGTGATTTTTAAACGAGGCTGTAATCCATCACTTTGATCCCATTCAGCAGTTTTATATTTCCTTGTCTCATTTAAATAATCTAATGAGTTGAAAATCAAGCAACAGAGGAAATCTGAAGTTCAGCAGAGGGGACGAGAGAGAAAGAGTTGCTCCCGTTTTGCATGTACTGAAAGAATATTGGGTTGTTTTATCCAAATGTCTTTTTCAAAGCTTCTCTGCTGAAGTCCCGTCAGACTCATTAAAATCCTTCTGATGTGGACGATCTGTATGAGGTGATTATCTCTGGCTTAACTCCACACTCTCACCTGTTCACTTCCAACCGTGTCAACAGAATCTAATCAGACTGTGAATGTCTAGAGCTGAAATAACCCGAATGCAGCGTACAGACATGAGTGGATGATTTCTGTCATTTTGTTAAATTTTAATCTTTTGTTTTCTTTGGTAATAAGGACGTTCACGTGTGAGAACTTCTTGAAAACACAAACTGCTTTCAGTGCAGGATTTCTGTAAGTTTCAATGCATATGTTAAAAAGAAAACAACTGTTAACTCCTCACACTGGAACTATTTCTAGCATTTTATCTATTTTATTTTAGACTTTTTCTTTGTTTTATTTAATTGCTTTTAAAGTTTGTTTTTAATGCACTTGTTATCTGATTCCTGCACCCCGCTGTAATGCTTTTGTTTTATGTAAAGCACTTTGAATTGTCTTGTACGTGAAATGTGCTATACAAATAAATTTGCCTTGCCTAAAAAGGTTGAGATGAACTGAATATAATTCATGCTTGTACTACGTGAAAAGAAAAGAACGTTCCAGTCCAAAAAGACTTCAGAGTTGTGGAAGAAATCTGCTGACACATGTTGAAAACATCACAATAGCTCATCTGGAAATTCACTGGATGTAATGTTGGTAACTTTCTGCTTATTAGGCATAAATACAAAAATAACAGTTTTGATAGCTAATATTCAGTTCTAACTTCCAACTCTTCTTTTAACATTAGAAGGTTTTAGAGTAAGTTTCTGGCATTAAAGCTATTTAAGCTATTGTCACCTCTGACATTCATTGTGTACATTTCTGGATCTGTTGCTGTCCAGCAGCGTCCAGATGCTGAGAAACTGCACTTGATGAAGCCGTTAATGAGAATAACTTTGTTTTCTCCTGGGATACAACGTCACTATACAGCTGAGTTTCACCTTATGCACCATGTCACATACCAGCAACCGGATAGCAACACACGACCAGTTTTATTGCTCACCATGGTTGATTTAAAGAAACGTAAGTAGAAATTATTGGACAAAGAGAGGAAAAGGCCAAAAGGATTAGAGCAAGAGATAAGACAGGAGCCACTATAAGACTGACCTTTACTGAGCGGAGATAGTTCAGAGAAGAGACAGGATGCAAGATGGATGCTGAATTTGCCATCGTTTAAGGCACCAAAGGGAGACAATTTGCCAAAGTTCATTAGGGAGAATCATGGACATCGTTCAGCGGTCTAGGTCTATATATCTGACCTGCTTTTAAATCATGAGGCCTCTGGGACCCCGAGGTTTTCTGGTGCCTTTTAGTTGTTACCAAAATTAGGAGTAAAACTTAGGCGAGGCCTCGTTGCATCTGCCACACGGGAAGGGCATCAGCAAGATAACAGACTGCATCACGGATTACATTAGATTCTATGAAGAGCACTGTTTTGCCAATAATAAGCCTCGGATCACCAGACCTACCTGTCTGTCTGTGTGTCTATCCATCCATCCATTAATTATTTTGTTTGTGTTTAGTCTTTTTCAGTTGTCTTTAAGTTAATGTTTTTGTAAATGTTTTCAGAGTTACAGGAGCAGCATATACTGTGGTTATCACAAGCCTAGAGTGCCCTCTGCGGCTGTAAAGAATACGGTACACAGCCTGGCAAAAATGAGCAAAGTCTGTCTAAGAAAGGCCGTACCATTAGCATCAAGCAGAGAAACATCTAAAGAGATGCTGAAACTACTAAAACTGGGTTAAGAACTGACCAAGCGTTATTAAAAACTGGAAGGATAGTGGGGAACCATTTCATTCTTTTATTATTTTGTTTTGTTTCTACTTTAATAATCCCAGCTGGAAAATTATTTCTCTGCATTTAACCCTAGTTGTTCTAGTTCTAGTTGCTAGAAGCAGTGGGCTGCCAGATTACAGCACCCAGGGAGCAGTTGGGGGTTAAGGGCCTTGCTCAGGGGCACACAGTGGTTTTACCTTACTTGCCAGTCCAGGGACTTGAACCCAGGCTCATCAGACCCAAGCCCACCTCTGTAAACACAAGGCTACCATTGCCCCATCATCTTCCACGTAGAAAACGTAGAACTAAATCCTGAATGATGTTGATCGATGATCACTTAAACGTTTGGTGAAATCATGAATATGTGAACAATGAAAGTTAGAACATTTCCACGTAAACAATGTGAAGGGAACACAAAGGACTGGGACTGAACTGCTGTGTGGCCATAAGAAAACCACTAATCAGGGAGACTAACTGAAGAAAAAGGCTTCAGTTTGCTAGGAAGCATACATTTTGGACTCTGGAGCAATGGAAGAAGGACATGTGGTCTGATGAGTCCAGATTTACTCGGTTCCAGCCAGAGCATCAGGGTAAGAAGAGAGGCAGATGAAGTGATGCAGCCATCATGCCTAGTGCCTACTGTACAAGCCTGTGGGGGCAGATGGTCCGCTCTAGGTTCAGCAACATTATGATCCCAAAGAATGAGGTCAGCTGACTACCTGAATATACTGAACGACCAGTAGTGAAAATAAATACAACTCTGGACGGAGATAAATCTTTTGACATTGCAGAGGCTTATCAAAACAAAGCCACAGCAGAAGCTGCTGTAATCAAAGATAAAGATGGTCCAACCAAATATTAGAGTGTGACCTTTATTGGGGGCCAGCCCAGTGTACATATACATGTAAGTGTGTTTGCAGCAGTTTCTCTAATGTCACATGACAGTACGCATAAGATGTGTTGTGCTAATGTGTGTCGACATGTCTGCACGTTGCGTTCCTTTAGCAGAACATCCCGTGTTAACATGATATTGCTACGTTCACGTGCAGTTTAAAGGGAAGCTGCTGCTGACGACAAGCTAAACAAGGTCACATTGCCTTGCTCTGTCGTGCCAGCATGGTAGTCATCTGGTGAATCCCTCAGCTCTTTGTGTGCATGTATGCTTGACAGCCTCTGAAAATCTACCTCCTCTGCTGATGACGCATCCACTCACCCCCCCCCCCCCCACACACACACACACACACACACTCCTCTCCTTCACAGACTCTCTCTGCATCTTTAATGTGAGACTATAAAATGTCTTACTGTGGCCAAGACTCCATACAAATGTACCGTAATGTAAATATCGACTAAATCTCTGCAAGTAAAACTCATTCTCATCCACTATGCTACACTGAATCTTTGAAGTTTGTGTGGATAAACAGATTGTGGTGCCATTAATGGATGCTTTCAAAGAACCAAGATGCACCAAGATAACATCTTTATGAGTGATAACCAGAGATGGTGAATATCTGTCCAATTCTAAGGAGCTTAAAAGTGAATATTTCTGAGCAGCTTTATTCTTCATCCCAATCTGAACACTCTTCCAGACTGGAAGCCTTCTGTCATTTCTCTCAGCAGTCTTCAGGAACAGTTCTCCAGATTTCTTGAAGGATTTTCCAAAGCTCTTCTTTGGATATTTCTTCCGTTCTCTGTCCAGATGTTCTATTTCGTATAGGCTTCGCCCTTTAAGGCTATCGGTATATTCCTCCATGCGCATGCGCAGTCCTGAAAACTTTAGTCCACGCCCACTGCTGAGTGGGCCCCACCTCGGCCTCGAGTATAAATTAGGACGAGACTGGACAATCGGCTCCCATTTTTCTTCAGTTACGCATGCTTGCAGAACTGATTCCTGATTCTTACACGATCACCATCATCATGTCCGCCAGTGTCTGCCGGTGCCCAGACCAGCTACATCCTCAGCACCGACCTCCACGGAAAATGTGAGGGCTTGGCATTGACCCCCCAGGCTTCCTGCCTCTTCTGCAAACTTCTCCCTCTGGAGGAAAAACAACGCAGGGTGGATTTTTTCACCTCTACGGGCTGAGGATGTTTTCCCTGCAATAGATTACGACCTGGACACTGCAATGGACCCCCTCGACGCTGGACGGGAATCGAACGATTACTCCCCCCTCCACAATCCCTATGCCCCCAGCCCTTCTCCACCCTTCCTGCCAGAAGGGTCTGAGAGAGCAGGTGTACAAGAGGTGGACAGCGAGCTCCAGGCTTCCAGAGTTCCCTTATCAGCATCCACCTCACTGCCGGCCATTGGAGCGTTGCTGCGGGAGCTTCCCGCCATCATCGAGAAGGCCGCAGCCTTTAAGAACCTCACTGTCCCCTCGGCACAGGCCCCACCTCCACCAGACGACATGGCGTGAAAATTCTCCTTGGAAAATTAGGCCCGCCATGATACAATCTGACCTCGCTTCCCGGCCATCAAAGCTTACCAGTCTGGTGCAGCAACTAAATCAGGGAAGTTGAGAGCTCCTGTTTCCACCTACACTCCGATCACCAAGGTGGAGAGTTTCTCTGAACGGGGCTTTCCATTCGTTCCACCGTTGGAGGCGAGCCTGTCTTCTGTCTTTGGCATCGGACAACGGCCCTCCCTCCCTTCGCCAACGACCAGCACACCATCCGCTTCTCCGACCGGTCGCATCAATACGCATTGTAACCCCAGCTTCTATAAGTATAGGCGCAGCCCTTTAAGCTGTTGGCCTCACTGGCTCCTAGAACGGCTGGAGAAAAAGCTGTTTTATGGGAGCCGATTGCCCGGTCTCGTCCTAATTTATACTCGAGGCCGAGGTGGGGCCCACTCAGCAGATGGGCGTGGACTTAAGTTTTCAGAACTGCGCATATGCGCAGAGGGATACACCCAATAGCGATAGCCTTAAAGATCTGCGCCTATACTCATAGAAGCTGGGGTTACAATACGTAACCAACGATACCACACTTCTTCAATAAGGTTGAGGTCTGGCATATGGGTTCTTGTGCCATTTGGCCTACTTCAGCCTTTTCTCCCCATTTACCTTCCGTAAAGGCCAATTAATTCTCTACAATAAATATATATGCACATGTGATGGAGTTTTTTTGTCCATCTTCTGTGTCTTTAATGGACATATTTTAGTCCATTTTTCAGAGCTTGTTGATGTGTAGCTCAGTATAGAAAAGGGAGCAGTACCACCGAAAACCATGGCGACAGTAATGTGCTGTAAAGCTTAGATGACCAGTAAAAGTAACAAGGAAACTGTGACGTATTTAATGGCCGCCATCTACTGTGCTGCCTCTTTCTGAGAACGAACATTATCATGATCTGTTTCACTGTCCCCGTGTTTGTTATTGCCTGAAACTGATGTTGGAACTTGAAGGGGAACTCTGAATTCTGCACTGCACTCTAGTAGAGGTATTTCACGACAACCATGTCAATGTAAAGGTCACATGGGAGTATGTGGGCATTGACATTTGACAACATTTTAAACTGATGTACCAATTTACACATGTAAATTGTACATACAGCAAATAAGGCTTAAGAATGGTTCTAAACAGCCTTCCTTTCATGGAGACAATTTCTGATGAGGCTTTGGCCAACAGTCGATGGATCATCTGAAGGTCCAGATGCATCTCTCAGGTCCTGGTTCAGGTCTTCAGGACATCGATTTCAGATCCTGTTCATCTGCTGTAGATAGTTTTTACTCCTGTCTCTCCTGTCCCTATTAAATATTTTAAAATCCCAATAAAGATGCACTACGTAACTTTCCAACCTTAAAACTCTGCGTTCCAGACTTGTTTGATGGCACATTGACATCTATTATGTACATTTCTGGAGCCGTCGCTGTCCAGCAGTGTCCCGAGGCTGAGGAACCACTTCACAACTTTTTCTTCCAGTGTGACGTTGCAGCAGAGTTTTGCTTTACACACCACGTCACACACTAGCAAGCTAGGATCAAGTAGGGATGTGCACAACTTTGGACTAATGTTTGGATGAGCGTTGAGCGACATGGTGTTCATCAGCTGGTTTGACATACAGCGCAGGTCAGAGTAGTAGGGAGGGTTAGGGGGGGACGCGGGAACAGAGTAGGTCGTTGCGAGAAACTTCCTGTTGGCGGTGAATACTGTGCTACCAGCTTTAGCAATAAACGCCACACAGCTCTGCTAGTTCCAGCAGAGTCCCACGTCTGCTACACCCCTGCTGTGTAAAGTGAAGGGAGCTAAGCCTAAATCTAGCTGCTACTGGGTAAAGTGAAGGGATCTAAGCCTGAAGGCAGATTTATACTCGCGCAGCATCTGCATGTGGTTGGCTATGGCGTAGCTGATGCTAGTGAGTTTGCTCTCGCACTCGAGCGTAGGGGGTACACGTTGTTTTGGTCTCGTGTTGCAGTTTCTCCTTCTAATCTGAAGTTGGCAGCAGGGATGTTATCGGCCGGTAAATTCACCAGATTGGAGTTTTTTTGATGGTTCAACTCGGTAGGTAATTTGTTTTAAAACAACAATGGCGTCCAGTATGGTTCAGTGTCTTTATTAGCTTATGGAAGAAAATGACGAAATAATTCGATCAGCCTCTCATCAACTTAACAGTTATTGTTTTTAAAACGGTGGTTACCACACAAGTTGAGCGAGATCACTCACAAGGGAGTACCTCCGTGTAACCGTCTGCATAGCAGGAGTACACGTCAGGTCTGGAAGAGGTGCACGTCGAGCCTCTGTGGAGCTACGCAGCACCTACGGCGGAGTATAAATCCGCCTTGAAGCTATGCTGCTTTACTCAGGAGTAATCACCTCACATCCGCACAACTCACAATGTAAAAATACATTTTACACATCTAAATTAGGTGAAAGAAGATAAATGTAACAAAGGACTCTTAGAGAAATTCTTCCAAGGACATATGGTTCAATAAGAGTCACTCAACATCCACTTTATCTTCTAAAACCAGGTTGGACCCCTTGTTCCTTCAGAACTGTCTTAATTCTTGATGTGATAGATTGAACAAGATGCTGGAAACCTTCCTCAAAGGTTTTGCTCCATATTGACATGAAAGCATCACACAGTTGCTGCAGGTTTGTCGGCTGCATTCACGATGAGAATCTCCTGTTCCACCACATCCCAAAGCTGCTCTACTGGATTGGATTGGTATTTTGTTATGGCAATCAACATCTATCAGACTTAAATGCACATGAAAATTCTTAATTTTGCATTTTCTGTTTATTTTCTAAGTTAGAGCTGCTTCTTATGTAGGCCTTCAAGTATTAAAAAAAAAAGTCTACATTGATAGACAAAAACAGCACAAAAAGGAAAAAATATATAGCTACGTTAAAATGTAATACTAGTTAACCTTTAATGCCCGATGCAGGAAAAAAAAAAAGATAGAAAATTCAGATCTTTTTAACCTGAAATTGCTATTTGGCCTTTTAACAAAATGTAAAATAAAAAGAAAGAAAAAAGAAAACTACAAATATGTACGGTGTATTGTATGGTATAACTTACGTGTAAAAATTATTGTAGTGTTAATTGTATCCACCAGAGGTCAGAATACAAGTATCAGGTTGTATACAATAGGGTTTTGAGCAAGTTTTTACCATATGTTGATAAGATAGGTCTCAGGAACGGCATGTATTAATTATAATACCGCAGGCATTTAAAAAATCCAATTAAATATAAAATTGCGGCCAAGATAGAATTTTGGGCTGCAACAAAAAAAAAACCTGTAAAATCCCAACACAATGTTAATTTAACCCTCAGGGCACCTTTGGGGACCAAACGTGTACTTTCGGAATATTCAGTTAAATGTCTCATTCAATTTAAATGGCAATTGTTTCAAACTTGGCAAGAATATTTCTGATATTATTATGTTTTTAATTTCAAGATGTATTTAACAGGAGATATGTACAAGACAAACGTTTTTTGTGATCGGTACTGTTTTGGTCCCATTGACTCCCTTTATAACCACATATTTTGGATCTACTGTTACCTTGACATGTGATGATGTTTTTCCCAAAAATACCTAATAAACTTCAAATTACAGGGAAAACAGATTTAAGGTCAGATGACCTCCCCAAGCTTTCAGGTGCAGCAGAGGTTAATTACATAGTGGCTGTGTCTCAAATCGTGCACTTACATGTTCGTGTAACAAAGTACCTGGTCTACACTGTATTAGTCTACCTCAGTGGATAACAATAGAAACCATCAGCACACGTTCATGTCTCTGCATGTCTAGTAAAAAAGCTTTTAAATGTGCAAAGATATCTTCACTGAAATAAAGTACTTTACATCATACACATCTGTTTTCATTGGTGTTTACACTGATACAGTTCACATCTGGCAACAGGAAACCAGTTTTACTAGAAATCATCATTTAAAATATGAAATATAATAAAGAGGCTAAAACAGGGATGAAGCAAACTTTTTATTGAAACTTTTTATTTAAACATTTCTCTCTTGCCTCCTCTTCTCCACAGCAGCGTCCGAGCACAGCTGGTAAATGCCTCAGTGCCACTGCTGGTTCGGTAGTTTGATGCCACAGTTTTGTAAAAATACAATGGCAATTTATATGAAAGCAAACATTATTTATGTACTTTATGGGTACTTTGCAGACTCTTATCTAAAGTAATGTACAATCAGCTACGGCTCAGTCAGCGGTACCATGGAAACGGGCCGGTTCTCTAACCAGCGGTGTGTCCTAATCAGTTTTCAGATCAAGGACCATTTTGTTTACGCCACAGTCCTTAATCTGGAGGTTCTACAACGATGAATAAACATACGAAACCTATAGAAATAATTATTTCTAACACTTGTAGCCTATCTACGTCTGCGAAACCGGCTAAAAAACTGCTAACATGTACGTGCGCTAACTCTACTCAGTTGGTATAACCGCAACCGCCAACAAATGATCAGATCCATAACTGTCTTCAGGGATAGAAGAGATCAGGAGCATGCTGCCGTTTATATTACAACTATGACAGAATAACTTCATACTTACTGTACTAAACAGCCTCTGCCGGCATCGGTACCGCTCAGTCGCTGGCCGCCATTATTCAGCTCTGGAAATCTGGTTGAAAGTCCCCCCCCTTCTGCTACATCAGCAAGATGGCGTCCGTTTAGTGTGCGTAGTGTCCATCGTTTCGCACTACATTTTGGCCGAGTTTAGGGCACCATCCGGGTACTTTTTTACTGAAATTTCCGTGTCAGCGCACTAAGCACTTAAATGTAGTGTTCGAAGTATAAAAGTGCGCGAAATTGAGACACAGCCAGTGTTTCAATGGAGGCCTGCCTTTTTTACCTTTCAAAATGCATGGCAATAAATAACTGAAAATCATAAAAATGGCCCTGATGTGTTTGGACACACATAAAAGCATGGTGTGATTGTGGCCGAGAATATATTTTGTGCGTGTGTGTGTGCACATGTGTGAAATTAGAATAACAAAACTAACTTTGTTTATGTTTATTTTTTGATCAAAAGAGAGCATCCTCTCCTATTGCATGCACATATGGCATGTCTATGCAGGTGCATCTGAAGTTTAAAGTTTGTGAGAGGGTATTGGACACTTCTACATGGAGGTCAAGAAATGGGAAAATCGTATGGTCTCCCAGTCAGGAACAAACCCTCCCATTTTTCACTCTACCTGTCTAGATCCCTGGACCAACTTACTATGCGCTTGCCAGGATTAGAAATCCTGAGACAGCCTTTGACCTGTTGCTGAATGATGACATCCTGCAGCTGATCTTGCATTTTACAAAAAGGATTGGAAGGATGTGAGGCAGAAGGAGCTGTAGGGCCACTTGGGACTGCTAATTCTGGCAGGCATGTTCAGATCACAGCATGAGTCGGCCAAGGGGCTGTGGGACAAGGAGACGATGACCAAGGGCCTGAGGGACAAGCAGACAGGGCGTGCATTTTTTCCTGTGACCATGTCACAAAGGAGATTTTCTGAGATAAACCTGGCCCTGCATTTTGATGACCAACTGTGCCGACCGAACCGCCACAGAAGAGACATATTGACTCAATCAAAGAGCTGTGGGGTCGATGGAGTGGCTGCCTCCACAAGCTGTTCAACCCAGGTCGGGATATCTGCATTGATGAACAGCTGGTCCCTTTTAGGGGCCGCTGTTCATTCGCACAAAATCTGGGCTTTGTGATATGTGGAGACCTCATACACTTGGAGGCTCCAGGTGTACACAGGGAATCTGTTGGAGCACAAAGGGAGTACAACCAAGGCATGCGGGTTGTACTTGAGCTCACAGATGAGCTAGAGGGCCACACTGTCACCACTGATATTTTTTCACCTCTTTTCCTCTTGCTGAGGAGTTACAGAAAAAAGCATATTTTATGTTTTTCTCATTGAAATAATTAGGGGTGTTT
Source organism: Rhadinocentrus ornatus (assembly GCA_037177495.1). Classification (NCBI taxonomy): domain Eukaryota; kingdom Metazoa; phylum Chordata; class Actinopteri; order Atheriniformes; family Melanotaeniidae; genus Rhadinocentrus; species Rhadinocentrus ornatus. Next base: position 29,840,087 of record JBAMHW010000015.1, on the reverse strand, counting down.
ATGACAAATGGGCACAAAAACATAGAATTCTAAACATATAATAAAAAAAAAACTATGTATATGAGATATATAAGACTGAAGTTATTGGAAGTATCTGATGTGAAAAAAAAATTTGTTTTGAGATTTTTATGACACTTTTATTGGTACTCGAACACAAAAATATGGGTATTTTCAATAAATGCTCATATCTCCTTAAGTAGTTATAACTAAAAATCAATGTTCTTATTAATTATTGACCTACTCAAGGCTGTAATAACCTCATATCAAATATTCCAGTTTGCATTATATTTTGGGGGAAAAAATTTAGGGGCCTCAACCACTAAAATGTGTTCTGTTACTGTGAAGCAAAACTTACATGTTATAAAATACATCCAGCAAAATAAGGTGGACAGTCTGTTGCTAGCATGTAGCATTCAGTAAGAAAAGTAGCTTTGGTCCTTCATTCCAGCAGAGCAGGATGCAGATTGGAGGCTGGAGGTCTAGAACTAATGCAATGCTTATAAAAGACATAAGAGGTGGATTTCCTTTTATTTATTTATTCTTGCACAATGTTTTTTTTTAATTGTCGTCCCAATTTCTGTCCAGAGGGTTTTTATTTCCCGCAACTCCTTGTACACCTGATTGATATAGGTAATTGTGTCCCTCTGCACCGCCCACCGGAGCACCCAGCAACTAGAAAGAAATATTTAACACTAAATAAACTGCTACCATACTCATATGTACCTGTACATATTTATTTTATAAATTAAAACAAATTACTGGCATCAGTTCTGTCATTTAGCAGACGCCTTTCTCCAAAGCAATTTTCCCCCATGTGGGATTCGTACTTTGGTCTTCCACTTGACAGACGGATGCTCTACCGATTGAGATATCCAGCCACATGTTGTGATGCCTCTCAGTAATGCCCACGCCGTGCCCACCAATGAAACATTTTTTCGTTTTCCAACGTGGTCCATCAGGATCTCTGTTTCCACTTTTTCCCTCCCGAGACATTATGGGAATGATGTGATGAATGTATTACAGGCGTTCACCTGACCATTTATAACCACCATGTGGGCATGGGAAGGTGTTTCCTCACGTGCGCCCGCTTTAGAGTTGATTCTGATTTATAAACACAAACAGATGTAGGACGTGTGTGGGCAGATTTTGATATATCTGAAAGTAGAAGTGCGCAGCATTTCCTTTTTGCGCTGCAAACGCCACCTGTAGTTTGCTTTGCTACGCCCAGTTTGATAAATGAGGCCCCTGATGTAAAACAGAAAAATTAGGTTTGATACACTTTTATGTGGAGTACCATATTGATAATTGAAGAATGTCAGTATTTTTAATAAATGCTCAAATCTCCAAAAGTAAAAATAACTCAACATAAATGTTCTCATTAATAATTGACCTAGACAAGGCTGTAATAACCTCATATCAAATATTCCAGTTTGCCCCTTATCTTTGGGAAAAAAAATGCATCTTTTGTGTTTTTCTCATAAAAAAAAAAAATCAGGTCATAAAGGTTAAAAAAAACCAAATATATAAAAATATGTTAAAATGAATTATATATATGCTTAGGTCTGAAGTTGTTAAGAAGATCTGATGTGAAAAAAGTAAAAAATAAATAAATTTAGGTTTGACATTTTTATGACACTTTCATGTGGGGTACTGTATTGGTACCTGAACGCAAAGAACATATGCTTTTTTTTTTTAAAGGTGCCCTTAGGGTTAAATCTTTCAAACAGCTCTGTTGACACATTTGAGGGTAAATTATATATTCCTCTTTTCAACATGAATATTCAGTAAGAATATGTTTACTCAATGTTTGTGTAAAATGGATAATAATCGGTATATTCATGCTGACAAAGTCATTCACTCATGTTGATGAGTGCTTGTTATTCTGTTATTATTGTGGTTTTTATTTGTATTGCTGTGTGAACATCACAGTTTAAGTTGAATTTTTCTGAGTCTGTCTCTGCTTATGATAGCTCCAGAAATAAGGCCATGCAGTAAAATGACACCTAGATTGAAAAGTAAAGCAACAGTTCTCAAAATTGTAGGAAAATGAATGTGTTTATCTGTGATGCTGCTGATGAGTCATAAACTCATTTCCTGTTTATGGTGCTCGGCCTCCCGGTGGGTTGTTTTAGATGGAGGGGTGGGGGTAGGGAAGTCATGATGAAGGTAAGTGAGGCGAAAGAGATAAGAGTGGTGTTTTGGGGAGAAGGCGGATGAGAGGGATGGAAAGGCTGCTTCACCTTCAGCACTGCTCTGTATGTGTTTGTGTGTGAGTCAGGGTTGTTGCAGTTTATTATTACAAGTTATTATAGCACTGTGGAGGAAGGCAAGGTGGGGGAAGGTGCAGGAGGTTTGAAGTGAAAATGCATTTAGAGGGAATTTGACAGACTTTAATCCATGTTGGACTTTACTGTAACAGCTCAGAACTGAAGGTCTACTTATCCCCCAGTTTTTTTTCTGAAAAACACTCCCAAGAGCTTCGCTTTGGGTTCAGTTTTCTTTTACTTTTAATTCATATATATTTTATATATTTTCCATCTTTGAATAGTTAAAATGTTAAACAGTAAGATTTAGAAGTCACATATGGACCAGTTTGGCGCAGAAAATCCAGCTATTAGGTTTTCATTTTGTTATAATATAGTTATATAGTATATATGTATATAAAGTTCTGATGTTTACCACCAGAATCTATTCCGTTTCCACCTCTTTAAAGAGATGCAAAAATCTAAACCAAAGTATCAAAGAATAACCGGCATTTAACACTCAATTTGCTTAAACCAAACTTTTGGTGCTACCAAACTTTATTTAGTCGGCCTGTCATCTTTTTCTAGCTGACTGCTTAATCTACTACGATGTTGGAAAATATCACACTGACCGAAATCTTCCATCTTTTATTCAAAGCTTTTAGAAATTCAGGTTGCTACCTCTAATAAAAGTAGCGCACACATTTTTATTCATTTTGGTGTAAATTGGATGAACCATGTGTGCAGGCCTCAAATAGCTTAAAATATTTTTCATGGGAGTGCAGAAACATAAAATTCACTCTAAATGCACATCAGCTCACTGACCCCCTGCTGCTGGAGGTGGTCGAGGGAGGCTACCATGGGCAGCCAGGTGAGTGAAGGCGGGTGTGGAGAAACGAAGGGGGAGCGGGGGACTCTGGCCCTTACCTTGCCTGCTCGTGATGCTTGGCGGGGGGCAGTGCGCAGGGAGGCTTGGGCAGGCGGAGGCGCGCGGGACAGCAGTACTGATGGTAGGTGGCGTGGCTGTTAGGAGGTAGGCTGGAGGAGTAGAGAGAGGAGGAGGAGGTGGAGAAAGGAGTGGTGATGCTAGTAGGGTTGTTGGAGGTACGACAAGAGGTGGTGGTAGTAGTACAGGTGGAGGAGGAGGAATAAGACCTGACAGAAAGAGATAGAGAGAGAGATAGAAAGATAGAGAGGGAGAAAAAAGAGAGAAAAATAAAGTCAAGAGGGAAACAGAGAAAGGTAGACAACAACAACAGACAAGCACACATAAACAAACACCATTAGCACAGTTAGCAACAGCATATCACAGTCTTTATAGCAGCATTAGCAAACAAGTACATCTACTAGAGTTAAAGCATAATAAAAGCACATCCAACTTTATAAGCATTTGCTTAGCACATAATGAGCAACAGCCACGTAGCATTAGCACACAATAACAAACAGTCTTAGCTTATAATTAGCATACTATGTCTTACCATGTTAGCATTACCTTTGCATACAATTTCAATTGCAGCATTTAGCTGTTAGCATAAAGTCTTTATCACTAGCATACACATTAACATACAATCACAAGTGTTAGCTTGGCATTTAGAATATTAGCAAATGGTTAGCACAGTCAATCGGCCATTAGCACTAGCAGTTAGCATGTTAGCATCAAAGCAGTACATGTATAGTGTACAGTGAGTCAGGAGGGGGAGGATGATGCACAGATACAGATAGTTTACTGCTTTTTGCAGAGCAACACTGTTCGTTAACCTTCAGTCGATTATTTGTTTGATGGTTTAGCTAAGTCTCAATAACGCTGCAGTAAAAATGTTTTCCTGATAATCTCTTTCATAGCAGGTACATGTTTACTGCCTGATAAAAGGAGAGCAGTGCATCAGCTGGTTTAGGCTGACAACTTGCAGCTAAGGGATGTACTTTCCAGTGGTCATTTCTGAAGAGGTGCACAAATTAAGCTTCAAACAAATGTGAAATACAGTGGCCAGCTATGATAAATGCACATACCCGTAATTAAGAGGAAGCATATTTTCAGTCTTAAATTCAACAAGCCTCAGTTGATGTTAAAGTTCATGACAGTAAAACTGATCAAAGACTGAACAAGTTTGGGTTGTTTAGAAGGGTTACAGGAGGAACATGGCAGCACAGCTCAGGTTTCCAAGGCTGCACCTGAACAAACCTTAAGACTTCTGGAACAATGTTCTTTGGACGGACCAGACCAAATGTGGAGATGTTTGGTCATAAGAAGGTGGCTCAATGAAAGAAAAAAACATCTTGCTCTGGTCAGAGACAAATTAGGGATGGAAAGATTCACTGATTTGAATCGGTGGTCCTAAACAGATGTCTGTGATACAACTGCACCGGTAGCTTCAGTGTGCATCACAAACATTAGTGGTTTGTTTTTATAGAAAACAGTCAAGTATCAAATCAATCCTTCACAGGAAAAGAGATTTTATTCAGAAACCCGATGTGGGCTTGTAAATTTTTGCTAATTCTTTATAATGAATCACATCATGAATTGAATTGAACTGAATCGCATTGTATTAGTCAAATTGTTGATACACTGTATTGCATCATATTGGCAGGGGGCTTCACTGTATCATTAATGTATTGTATCGCTGGCTGCGTATTGAGATGCGTATCAATATAGCCTCAGTGGTGAGAATTCAAGTTCCAAGTACAAATGGAGAGAAAAAGAGTGGAATAAAAACCTTAAAAGATTTACAAAAAGCTGGAGAACTATTGCTCAAGACTGCTTTAAAAGTGAGAAGTATTATAAAATAAAGGCTGGATCTACTGTAGATTTCTGTGTATTGAGTTTCTGAAATATATAGCAATTTCTAGTAACTTAATTCGACTGCTGCGTTTAAGAACTTCTTACAAAAAGCATAAAAACTGCTCACTATAATTGTTTTACAAATGTTTCACACAGAAAAACATGTAAATTGAGCTTGGATTGATAAATTATATGACGGGATATCAGGAATGCTAACGGTAAAAATATGCAGATACACAAGATTTAACCAAAACTGTAACTTAAGCACAAATTAGACACTAGTCAAGAGGACTAAATTTGATATATTTTGCTATTACAACCCAATAAGGTCCTGCTCTACCATTTGTTAGAATATTATTAAAAAATTGTAAAAAATAAACCTGCCTGAGCATCTCTGCTAATTTCTTTTGGTATGTGATACTCAAAGCAAGTGTTTGCTTTCCAAGTTAAAAAGTTTCCATTTAAAAATTTAATCATTTTACTGTTATTATTGAGTTTTATAAAAAAAATAAAATTTATTCTTATTATTTTGTCCAAAAGAAAAGGAAAAACGCAAAGAAACAGTTTTCTTTTGCTTTTTTCTTATTGTGAATCTTACATGCATTGAATATTTTTTACTGTGACAAGTCTTGTTGGTAGCTTGTAGTTTAAATGTAGTGTTTATCCCTCTGGTATGTTTGTCACAAGGAATTAAGGGACTCCTCACTAACCTCCACTACAGCTGACATGAAAAGAGTAAGCATAGCTGCATGTCCCATGAGGCTTTTGAGGCAAAACCCACAAGGTCAGAACAAATGTAACAAACCCAAAGTCATCAGCTGTCAACTAAAGATTTCCTGTTATTGTTAAAGATTAATGAAGCAAAGCAACCCAAAGCTTTCTATGATATTTTGTTTTCTTTGTCCTTGCAGATTTAACAGCTAGTGTCTGTAACATTCATCTCTAAACATGGTGAAAATGAGTGCGTGGAAATCTGTAATGTTTGTGCAAAGACCCCACTGCAGCACAGTTCGATGAGCTGAGACCTTCCTCCTCACATTTCATCCTATTGACTGTGATGTGACAGTTTGCTGGTCTTCTGTACGACTGCACTCTCCCTGCTGCTCTGGGCTGCTGCAGGTAAGATGTGCGCCACACTTGCTGGTGGCACACTGTTACACAGTGACGGGTGTATAGCGGAAATGCAGGCTGATGCACACAGATTGCTGACCCTGTGATTGTATGACATCACCTGGCAGTGTGTATCTGCTCTGAAACAGGCTGCATGCAGTGGGTTAAAAAAAAATTTTAATTAACAAAATAAGAACTTGGAGACCCTTCTAAACCAGGGTTACTCAATCCGGTCCTACGAGAGCTGCAATCCAGCAGGTTTTCTATGCATTCCTGCTTTAACAGACCTGAAACAAACTAAAAGGATCTAACAGCCTATCATGTTCCGTGCGATGACTCTTTCCTTTTAGTCTGGTGTGTTGTGATACATGGAAAACCTGCTGGATTGCTGCTCTCGTAGGACCGGATTGAGTAACCCTGATCTAAACACATTCATACCTGCTGATGGAAAGCTACATGTGTGGCCACAGCTACCCTGGGGCAGACTGACAGCAACAATGCAGCCCATCCATGTAAACAGCCTCTCCATCCACCACCGGCTTACACATTCATACATCAGTGATGGAGGCAATCATCAGAATTCTGAATAAAACGGAGATTAAAAGGCCACATCTAAACCGACGTCAGTAGAACATGGGTTACCCTAAAACAGCGAATCAATCCCACAGTTCTAGGCCTGGTGATGTCGGTGCGCATTCTCTGTACACAAATGAGAGCTGCACACATTTACATCATCACCATCGAAATCCTCAGATATTAATACACACAATATGACAAGTGGCAGTGGCTCAGACAGTACAGAAGGTTATCCAATAACCAGGAGGTTGTAAGTTTGAATCTTGCTTCAATCTGTTGTGACCTCGGGCAAAACACTGCACCCTCCTTGTTGGCATCACTGATTGGCTGCCACATTTCTCCCAGTCTCCTGCAGGGAGCCAGAGCTGCCCGGGGTGGGGGCTGAAAAGGGATTCACTCTAAAATGCTTCGAGTGCCTTGAAAAATGGCAAAAACAGGACTACACAGTATGCCATACACAAAATGTACAACCAGTATCAGACAAGCAGAATATGGCATTTAAAAGCTCATTAAAGTCCCACGTTCAGTTTCTGACTGATGTACAAAAGAGTTTTTCCATCTAACTTAATCTGGCTGTATGTTTGGCCAGATTGTAGGCCAGTGTATTCTGTGTTCATACATGAGTTGGATTGGATGCTATACTCTTGGTCAGTTTCAGCATATTTTCATGATCGGATGTCTGATAGAGTACTTGTAATGGTTGTCCTATAATCTTGGAACAGATTTTCATTTGTTGGTTTAGATTTTTCCACTATGAACGAACTTCTGTACCAGGTGGTTTTGGAGTACTGTGAAGGACTTGTTTATTTACTCCAGGACCTAAGGTGTCAAAAGTAGAGGAAATAGAGCCTCTGTTTTGTATTAAATTTGTTTGTATTTTTTTATTTTTTTTGCACATCATTTCAGTGTGATTTTTCCAGGACTAGAGCCCGACCGATTGGCCAAACTGATTGATCAGCCAGCCGATTACATCGACTGATTTTAGTCCTTTTCAAAATAATCATTATCGTACAGAGTTTTGCCAATTAAATTTTGTCTGTCCAGTAGATGGAGGTCTGTCTCCATTCAGTCCTCACGTGTAACGAGTAGCTCTTGAAGCCCTGGAAATTCAGCCGCACTCTGAATAGTGGTTGAACAAGATGTGGTTTAATTATGGGTTTACAGGGATATGGCCGGGGAATCAGAGCACAATTCCAAGGATATTGTGGCGGTATCTGAAAAACTCCAGAAATGAGGATATGAGTCCAACATGCAAAAGACGTGGTCATGGGCAGGAGCGGGTGTAACTCCATGGTCAGTCCTACACATGGTTCAAATCCAGGCAGGTAATCGACAGGGAAGCAATCCGGCATGGGTGAGACAAGAGCAGTCCTGGAACATGACAGGATTGATAACGGGAGGTTACAAGAGATCGCAAGGTTAGGATAGATAACCATCTGGTGGAGAAGTAGAGACTGGAGAGGGCTTAATTAGGAAGCCGAACAAGTGAAAGCGGGAGCAATCAGGAACACCCAGGTAGAGTAAATGAGCCTGATTGCAGAGATGCACCAGCAGAGCAGCCACCATGACACACCGCTGGTTACCACAGCAGTAGCTACAGCAGGCAACACTACAGGGGTGGGCAGAGCGGAGCTTGACGGCAGGTATGTCTTTATAACAACGTTGTGAAATTAAGAATGACTCAACCTGTCTCCAGTTTCAGTTTAACTCTGCCATGTGTCATGACAGTGAACGGTGCTTCGTTTACGTCGCTCATGTTGTGGTTCAGTTACATTGCATTGCTAACCTAGCTTAAGTTACTGTGGTTATCCCAACTTAGCATATTGCTAGCTAACAGCTTAAAAGCCAGTAAGTAACTACAGACATAATGTAAGTGTACAAAATATCATACAGAACGAGCGTTCATCGCTCCATCAGCTGGGTGTTGAGACGCATTTAGGAGGAGCGATGTGAAGCAGAGAAGAGGGAAAAGTTAAAATGATGAAGATTACTTTAGTCTTCAGCAACTGTCATGATGTCCTGTCACTTTTAGTTTTACTTTGTCAGAAAATATTGGAACGTGACTCAGGCTGTAACAGCAGCTCACTGTGTTGTTGGAACATGAGTTCCAGACGGTTTGTGACCTTTATATGTTTAAAATGCAATTCTGTTAAAGAGGACATGTTTGGACATCTGAGAAAAGTATCTGGTTTTTATTTTGGTCATGACTTCATGGAAAAGAAAATGAAGTAGAGAAAATGTGATTTAATGTTAAAGGGCATCAGAGGGCTGCATAACTAATGATTTGCAAGTAACTCTAATTATAGTGTATAATATAATATATACAGAATACACCTATGGTCTAAATCTAAAGATACATTTATCAGTACAACTGGTAGGTAAATTATTGCTCCTTAGAAAGAAAAATGCACAATGCAAATTCAAAATAAAAAAAAAAGAAATTTAAAATATTAATTCATTTTTTTCAGCCAATTAATCAGTTATCAGAATTTTTTGCTGCTACATATCAGAATCAGCATCAGTCATAAAAACATCCACATCGATCAGACTATATCCAGGAAAATATCTGGCCAATCATATTCATAGAACGGCACCTGTTTAATACTTGGTTAATCGGTTATTTTGCAGAACTTGATAACAAACTGTTGGATCCATTTCACTTAAATCAGGTGTGTTGGAGCAGGAAACATCTAAAACCTGCAGGACCACGAGGATCCGAGTTGCACATCTCTATGAGACAGCTTGCAGATCTGATGTGAGAACTTTGAGTTTGTTGTTTTAGAGTTAGAGCAAAATGGTAAGCTTCACACCTGACCGACCAACATTTCTACTACTACATGTAAAATTAGTTTCACCACCTGAAAAGGAACTTTTCTTTCCTGCCAGTCTCTAATTGGTTGATACTGAAGAGTCTCAGGTTTCAGGTCAGGTTTCGAGATGAGGAATCAACACATGCAACACCGACAGAATATAAAAGCTTTGCTACTCTTAGGAACAGACTGCGCTGTTTCACTTTCACAGAAGCATCTTCATATGAAAAAATATTAAACCTAAAACAGAGTGATTCCTCTAAAGCTTGGTGACTTTCAAAGGTGTGGAACTTACTTTATTTACTTAAAGGATCACCGCACTGTAAATTATTTCATTGCAGATCACAGGACAACTGTTATTATCATTTTAGGGTCTGGTTGACCACTGAAAGCTGTTTGATAACTTTTCTATTCTTCATTTGGCACAAAAAGCAACTAAACCAGGCAGCGTAACATCTGGCTGAATAAACCCACCGGGTTGACTTTCAGTGAGGTAGTACCACTGCATTTTCTGGATTATCTAAGCCAGATTTCCAGACGATAACACTGGATCTTCAGTCGGTTGGAGGATGTAAAGATTTTTTATTTTTTTAATTAACTAGTTTGCAAACAAAGTGTTTACCCATAAATAAGTAACAAGATGCTCAAAAATGGGAGAGATTGGAAAAAGCCTGATCATTTTGTAGATTTATTTCTGTTTTTATTTCACGCTTGTTCTCTACGTTTGTATGTACCTACATATTTTTATGTATTTGTTTACTCATCTATTTATTATTATATTCATATTCTACTGATGGATTAAAAAAAAAAGAGGAAAGAAGCAGAAGACGTGTATTTAGAGTCTTGGTTGCACTCCATCCTTCTCCATCTTCTTCCTCCACTCCCCTGCTACTCATGTTCTCTCTTTCCAAGCAGCACTAGTCTTAGTATGGGCTGAGCGAGCTGCTCCCACTGCAGAGTAAGCTGAAGCCATTCATTACCACACTGCTGCTTCACTGTAAAGAGAGACGGAGGGAGACCGGCACTGCACAACATGACAGACATGAGCCTGCCGTCATCACTTATTTCATGATCAATAATCCATATATCCCTGTCAGATTAGGTGTAACTGTGATTTCATTAATCCAGACTGATGACGTCATGGTGGAGATAACTGATCTCCAACTGTGCTGCAACTGCAGCTCATGTCTCTTTCATTTTATTTTGCCCATGTGGTGGTGTGGCGATTTACTTAATGTACTAAGCACCAAAGCTTCCAATGATGACATGCTCAGCTCCCTTCTGTTCACTCTGTACACCCATCATCATCCCCATCATCATCAGATCGGATTACAAATCATGACAAGATGTTGCATCAGGAAGATATCAGCAGTCTTAACAGTGTTGTGCTTAGAGAACAACCTGCTAACCAGCGTTGCTGAGTGAAGTTAATCTGTCTAGATCAGGTTAGCTGAGGAGGAATCATCACCACACATCATGGTCATCCCACATTCTCCTGGTTAAGAAGACTTAGAAACAAGTTAACTAATGGATATTTAAGGCTCGTTCTGACCACACTATCAATTGATAGATGGATAGATGGATTTTTTTAAGGCAGGGGTGCTGCTCTGACATCTTTTATGTAAGCTACAAAATAATTATGCTCAGTGTGTGAGTGGGTACAAGCACCATAGCAAAATGTCAAAGGGTTTATGTAAGCATGAATTAGGCCACTCAGTGTGAGTGTGCTTTGTATCACTGAGACACACAATGAACTGAATTCCCTTAAGGATGATGTAAAGCCTGGTGGGCTTCATACAGCTCACACTGGGACTCAAAACCAGATGCTAAACTGGATCTACATCCTCCAGGAAAAAAACAAACAAATCAGATGCCTATGAAAACTCAACAAAATCTCATATCAGTCTGTGGTAGTTACACTGGACCTCAGCACACAGTAGAGCCTTAAAAACCATAAAACTGCTACACCTTTTAGGCTACATCATCATTACGTACTTTTGTCTTTGGAAACCCAATTCCAAAACAGTAAATTAAAAATATAAATGGAAACAGAATGCAAAGATTTATAAATCTCATCAACCCACATTTTAATCCTAACAAAACATAAACAACATATCAGATGTTGGAACTGAAACGTTTTGACATTCATGGAAAATATGAGCTCATTCTGAATCTGATGGCAGCAACACATCTGTAAAAAGTTGGAACAGGAGCAACAGCTGCTACCTCGTGAAGGTGAAGGCATTGATTGGTAATAACACATACTTCAACCCACAGTGCAGTGTCGGGAGCGGCTCTGCCTGATACGCCACAAGCAGGGAAGAGGCACTGAGTGTGCAGAACCATCAGCGCAGCCACTTTGTAGGATTTCTCCATCAGGTTGGATAGAAAGCAGTCCGCGCTGGAGGATAGGGCAGACAAGTCTTTGGGTGAAGGTGCACTGCCACTGCAGACTCGACTGGCGGCATCTGGCGAAGGCCGCACTTTGCATTTTTCCATTCCCTTGCAGTCGAGTCTAGTACAGAACTCCCACTCACTGGGAAACGTCTCCAGTAGCTTTGGGAAAAACGGTAAAAGCTGCTTCCGTGTCGTCTTTGCTTCAGCCTCAGCTTGAACTTCGGGCCACTGGATGTTAAGCTTTGCTGGGGTGCATTTGCACACGTCCTGCAGGTGCGATTCCTGAGTGGGCGAAGATGAGGTTCCCTCGCCGACACTCTGGGACGTTGCAGCCAATCCAGACTCTCAAGAGCGGATAGTTATCCTTAAGTTCATCAGAGATGAGAAGTTCCAAACTTGCGTCCGAGACTTCGTCCTCTCCTGCCATAGGGTAATCAAGCGAACCAGCCATAAGGCCTTGGTCGGCTAAAACCAGTGGGAACGGGTCAACAGCGTCGAGCATTTTGCCCCAGCTTGTTCCAGGTTCTGCATCTGGGGCCAGCATAAACGTCTGGTCCACAGGTTCTTGGCTAACAGCAGCAGAAACCATCATTGGGTCACCGCCAGACATGTTCACTTGATGAGCCAGATGGCGAGAAAGCAACTTGAGGGAGAACCGGCTACAGTGCAGAGCACACCTCCGAAGACTCAAACACACCTTGGGCATGTTTCAGACCAAGACACATCACACACTGCAAGTGAGTATCCCAGGTAGAAATTTTCACACCTGTGGTTTCTCCTCTGCTTCAGTGGGTATTTGGGTGGTAGCCATTCGCTAAACAGGGCAGCTTAGCTGTGGAGCTAGGGCGCAGTCGGTGACAACCATGGCTAACCTGGTGTGGCTAGGTGAGAGAAGCGTTGTAGCTTCTCCGTAGATAGCTCACACAGCGGGAGTATGGCTACTCTGATTCCACCAACGGTTGCTCTGAGAGCTAGCATTGGCTCTGGTTAAGTGTTGCCATTTGCCACTTAAGATATTTCTACCAGACGTAGGGCTAGTTGTGATATTGCTACCGTAAGTATGGCTACTCAAGACAGCTTACAGCAAAGTGTATTGCTACCCTTAGCAGTTAGCCACACACCGCTGTTTTGCAACAGGTTATTAAGAGGAATTTTTATCTCCGAAACACTGCAAGCCTGGAACAAAGTTCCCTGGCGACCAAATTTGCACTTGTGTCTGTGGACAGTTAGGCTAGGTCCGAGGGAGACAGTTGGGTCAAGGGAGATTTTTGGAACATCTGCTCGTAGCAATTAAAGATTTTTGAAGGACCTGCTTGTCAAGTGCCAGCCCCCTATATTGTGGAACCGGCTCTCAGTTCGGATTCAGGAGGCAGAGCCTTCGGCTTTCAGACCCCTCTCTGTGGAACCGGCTCTCAGTTCGGCTTCAGGAAGCAGACACCCTCTCTACCTTTCAGATCAGACTTCAACCTTTCCTTTCTGATAAATCTTCTAGTAGGTCTAGCTTGGTGACCCTTATTCAACCTTTAGTCCTGCTGCTTTAGGCTGAGGCTGTTGGGGGATGTCCCATGATGCACTGGGCTCCTCTCTGCTCATCACTCCATGTAGACATATCGAACATTGTTGTTGTTATTAACTTGTGCTTCTCTTCTTCTTTCTCAGAAAGCCTTAGAGGCTCAGAGCTATGCTGCTTGCTGACCCCTCTTTCCTGTTCCCAGACTTTGTCCTCTCCACTGTCTCACTGTATCCGGTGCTTTTGCTTGGTAATTATTTTTCTTTATGAATTGTTTTACATGAACAAGTTATTAAAAATTTTTACTAATGTGGACCATATTATGAATATTTTTTAACTGGACTATAATTGGCTAGAATGAATTTAACTGAACCGTGAAAAAGGCAGCCATGTTTGGTTATATAAATGTAAGTTTGCACTACACAGAATTGCATCAAATCTTTAACAGCTGAATAATCAGATCAAATCATAGGGCCAGTGGACGTTAACTACTGTTCTGAATGAATTCCAGGTGTGTAGTTCTGCTGCTCTTTTACATTAAAAAAGTCTTTATGCAGCACTCTTTTGTATCATAACTCATGTAAAGGGATATTTTTGTCGCAGCCAAATAACATGCTTTCAATGCATTTTTCCCAGATTAGTTGTGTACTCAGTGTCCACTAATTTCATGCAGATAAATTAAGTTATTCATGCCCACACAGTTAATGTTACAAATTTAAGCATTAATTCATGCCATTAGCCGTACCTCTGTAATGCTGCCCGTTAAGAGTTCATGAACCATTAAATACCGGTTTGTAAAATAAAGCAGAAAAACAGCTGCTGTGGAACAGAGGAACCTTTTCAGTTTAAAACTTCACTTTATGTCACGATTACAGCGATGAGCAACATCGTCATCATAAATAACATTCCGTAATAAAAAAGTTACGTCTCTATGTTTGATACCCATTTTCTTTTATAATGGAATCACAATAAAAAGGAAGCTAAATAAAAAAAATAAATAAAAAAAATGAATGAGCAGGTTTGGTCTGGTCGTCTCCAGCAAGACTTACATGCACATGCACTGTGTAGCTCTGCATCCCGTCATTAACAATAACCTAAATCTAACATTTAGGGTCAGTCCGGTGATTAAAAATGCTAAATAAAAATTCTTTAAAGATTTCCTTAAAAACACAGTAATAAGTGATGCTTCTCTAGAGCTCACAATCAGGGAAGAGGATATTCTAAATAAATCAAGAAAAGTTAAGTTAGTTTAGTTTACAAGACAAATCAACAGAAAAATAAAAGATAATCCAAATACAAGAATGAAAAGGAGCAGAAAAAGGAAAAAAAATCTTACATAAACTGCATCTTTTCTACATTTTATAATTTATCTTAAACACATATACAGACTGCAAAACAAAGACAAACAAACGAAAAACACAACCTAATAAAATAATAATGACATAAAATAAAGTAGGGCTAATATAGTCTCTCATGTCTGACATAAAAAACTTTCTTCAACTAACAAGTATATTTATTCAACAAATTAAATCACTTTTTTAAGTATTGTTTGTTTTAGCCTCTTTAACATTTATGTCCAGATTATTCCACAAACTGATGATTCTTTTAACAACTGGTATAAAATGAACCTCTAAGACCTTTGTTTCCTTTACACTTATATTGTTGACACCATCAAGGTCAACTAGATTGTCTGTACTTTTGTCTTTGTTACTGAAGCTCAGGTAAGGGAACCCCCCCCCCCCCCAACTCAGGGCCGCTTTCCTGCAGGTTTTGGATGTTTCCCCTAGAGCACCTGATTCAAATAAAATGGATCTCCAACAGCTTATTGTTGTACTGAGCCCTTCCAAAGCAGCGTTTTACAGGACTGCCTGCTGCCATGTGGGGCTTGCGACTGGTCTGCACAAATGTTTCGGGTAGTTTGTAAATCTCAAACTTACAACTACGTCAATGGCACTGATGCAGGTTGTTCCAGGAGAACATTGGATTGAAGCAAGATGAGCAGAACCCCTCATTTACCTTTCAGTGGTTTTAGAGTTATGGCTAACTGGTTTCAAGCTTGATGACTACTTTATTCCATCAGTAAATCCAGCATTTCTTTGCTGTGTGCATCATACTTTGAGTTTTCCTGCTCTGCAAATGCGTTGGTATTTAAAGAAGTCACATGAACATGTCGTCTTTAACTTCCTTTAACTGCTGCTTCCTGCTTGCCACCTGTTCATCCGACAAAAGCGACAAGTAACTTCTGATCGAGCCATTAAACAATCAATGGACGCCGATTAACATAAGTCATCTGCTGGCTCCTTCTTCCTGTGAGCTCATCAGGACATATTTCACTTCCTGTTAAGCAGCCAGCGAGGTCAACCCACAGAGGTTTCACACAGCCTCACTTATTTATCTTCAACCTCAAAAAAACAACAACAACACAGTGATTCTTACATTTACTTTGTTTTCTAGTTGATGCACATTCCAGACATTAAGACATTTATGTCCAGCTGTGGGTCATCGACTGGGGTCGATGCCATGTGTTTGTAGATCTGCTCTGCAGCGTTCCTGCAGAAACATGTAGAAAGTTTGCGGTCCTTCCTGATCCCAGCTTGGTTGTTGAACAGGAAGAATCAATGCCGTGAGCCATTCATGCTTAGAAAAACTCGGGCATATAACGACTCCTAATCACTCAAATGTCAACACATTTAACTCATTCAGGAGATTTTGACTTTCAATATTTCCAACTTTGAAAGTTTTCCAGTTTAAGGTTTGTTTGTTTTTAATTAACAGATTAAACTGATTGGACAACCCTTGACTTGTGGATTAAGAACATTGAACCATGAGGGAGAGCGCACGGCTGCTGAAATTAAATTATTCAGATGTGAAGAGGTTTAGCATTTGGTGCCAATCTGGCAAAATGGCCATTTTGGAGTCTCCATGACCTCCATTTACCTTTACAGAGACAATGTTTACATATTGTACTATGTTCTGAAAAAGGTTTAAAGGTACAGCTGCTTCATTCATCAGACATTGATTTATCCTGAAAATGCTTTTTTTTGCCAAGCCTTAAGCTTTTTTGATTTGTGCTATGTGCCATCTTCATGATAATTACACATTTTAACATTATTATTTACATATTTAAAACTTTTAACATTTACACATATTTAAACATTTGAACAAATATAATGTTGCTTTTACTATGACTCCAAAAGTGTTCAGATAGGCCCCGCGTTCGCAGAGTTTTACTCATTTATATACTTATTTGATGATGGCTGTCAGAGGCCCAAAAGATGGGCCCGGAGCTCAAAGTATGTCTTGGTTTTAAAATTTATTCTTAAAAAATAGTGGAGCAACCTTTAAAGTCTTAAAAAGACAAACATGCAGGGACAGAGTTGAAACCTGACCAACTGGATCCCAGAGCTTCAGTTTTTGTACATTTTGAGCTTTTACACAAATGTCAGAACATTTAGCCAATTCAGGAGGAGTCTGCTTGAACTCTCAACTCTTCCTCTCGTACCTGATATTATAAAGCATACTTTTAAATGGTAAGGACGTTGACAAGCACTAATTTATCGGTACAGCAAAAAATCCTTTTGTTGCAACAGTGACGGTGAATGCAGCAGCAAAATCTTCAACCAAGGCTGTGATGATGATGAGAAACTCAGGACTACTAATTGTGGCAGGACTAGACTACCATGTAAACAAACACCAGTCCACACGAACAAAACAAACTAGGAAATTCGTACGTAGCATCACTATAGGGTATTTCTCTTCTTCACCCCCGAATGCCTTTTTCCCTAACAATTTCCTGCACCTCTCTGTTGTGTTTTGAGAGGGGCGGGGCTTGTTCATGGAGTGTGCCTGGGTCTGTTTGTGATTGGTTGGGAGGAGGTAAAGACTGTAGTATTAAGGTACATGATAGGCTATAAAGAAAAAGTTTAACTTTTTCTGTTTTCTATTGCACCTCGTCTATCGATCGACATATTGTTATTGAATTATCGCGCAGCGCTAACTTTTACGCCTTCACTCAGAGTAATACAGAGAAGATCAGCAAACTTTCAACTCAAGTGGGGGAGCGGCTCTTCCAGCACTAAGACCGAGTGATTATCTTGATATATTCACACAAACACAGAATTACCATTACACGGTAGATAAGAGATGTCTGGTCTTTTCTTTGCAGTTATCTAGCTAGCGGTAGCATGGATGAGTCAGCGAGACGTGGAATAATCTCACAGGACTCGCACATCTTTAGTGAGTTAACGGGTATGTCTTTCTGCTTTACGTACTTCCACCAATTTTGGTAATAAGAGTGGAGTGATGGGCTTGTGTGATCACTCCTTTCCAGGCGTTTGCATGTATACTGCACATAAAACTACTTCTGTTAACACTTCAACATCACGTCTTCAGTCATGTTCCTTTCAGCAGGAAGTGACATTCAGCAGCAGGAGTTCACACAGCTGCAGGGCCATCGTTTAGGGGGGAAAGGTGATGACAATTCTAAGGGCCCACACACACCCCTGACTCTATGACTAAATTATTATGCATAGATATAACAAATGTAAATTAATACTAATGCATCTGAGTTAAAACAAAGCCACAAAGTCACACAATATTTTAGTTTTAATCATTTCAATAACCTCAAAAATGGTTTGGTCCATGGTTGGTCCTTCTTTATTGGAATATGTGCAAGCGCGAGCGGACTCCCACATTTTAGAGACTTGAGAGGAAGGCAGCAGAGCAGGAACCCTGAATATTAAACATTTCTTCTCCAAGAATAGTGAGAGTCAAACTGAAGAGGGATGAAATTTCTTGGTCCTTCATCCATTGTCTGTAACCGCTAACCTTAGATGGGTCGCGGAGGATGGAGCTACAGAGGACGGTGTTCCACACTGTCTCTCGGTCAGCGCTACTGGAACAAGAAGATAGATGATTTAATGAAGAGGGTCTGGTGAGAACTGAAAACTGGAGGAAGAGATGCTGAATCCAAATGTCTACTGTTCAACTGAACTAACCTGCCACAACAACAGAAGTCAGTGCTCCAGCAGCATAAGCATTCACTCAGTTACGTTACTCATTAAATTGTGTTATGATGCATTCAAGTTCTGGTCAGTAATTATGAGCACTAGGCCAAGGTCAATTACGTTGTTATGATGGGTTCAAATCTTATCTTGTAAAATTTTGTTCTTGGTGGGACACATGTATAGCCTAAATAAAAAAAAATAACAAAGTTAAATGTTCAAAAACCTTTGGTTGTTTTCACAGCAATTATAAAATAAACAATACCAAATACGTCTTGCCTAACAAGGGTGACATCACTTAATTATTTTTTCCCTCCTACAAGTGTTTACTAAACTAAACCGCTCTTGACATGGGTCTTATGCAGGGGGTAATTTTACAGAGCTTGACCTCCACATACATGGCAAAGTGAAAGTGTCTGCCTAGAGCCACGGTACTGAGAGGCCCATTTAGATTTTGTGTATTCAGAGACTGGTTTCTTCTTTGGTTTCCATGAAACACCACATTTAATTTTTACAAAAGCAATATATAATGGAACAATAAGCCTTAATGCTCTGCTGCTCCAGAATCAGCAGTGGCTGCTTCGTCTGAGTCCGACCCAGCAGCAGACCTTCATCTCCAGCAGTCCAATGATGCCTCTGAGGTGAGATAGACACTGGTTGGCAGTTCTGGTTTATTAGTGAACTGCTGTATCATTGGTAATTACTAAAACATTAATCAATCCATTAGCTCTTTCAAATATATAATCAATAGCAAGATATAGGCAAATTTTTTTTATAATGCAACTTAAGTCGCTGTCCTTGTTGTTGATGGAGCCAGGCCCATGTCCCCAAAGCAAGGCTCCTTCGGATAGTGAAGGGAATTGTTTAAGGGACAAAAAAATGGGACACTTTAAGTAATTGTTTCTTGCACTTCTATGCTTGATTGTTCACAGTAAAATACCCACTACCTCTATGTTAAGTGGGTAATTGAAAATGTATTTGCAATCAGAGATGTAATAATGTGGCTTTAGTAGTTTTGGGTACCATAGCATGAAAATCATAGAAATTAGACAACTAATGATAACTCATTTACATAATAATACTACTACATTGTAAAGAAGAAAACAAATTGGGTGCATTACATCAGACACCGTCAAGAACCCTAAAAAACATCAGACGTAAAAAAGTGGCAACAATCCTCGGTTAGAGGGGCCCATGGCGATATTCTGAGGGCCTAGAATTCCTAGCAACTGCCCTGCACAGCTGTTTTTTACCAAGCAGTAAATTGGAATTATCTTTATTTTATTAAAGTTTTCCTATTATACTTTCATTCCATGTAAACGTGGTATGACATTCGATCCTTCTGCTCGTTTTAGATGTCTGTAAACATAGTTTCTCACAACTGTGTTGTCTTGGCATGGACTGCAAAAGAAATCTTTAATCTTAATGAAAAACATTCCTGGTACAATGAAGCTATAATAATAATTTTTAATTTTTTAGCTCAATGAAAGAAAGAAAAAAAGAAAGAAATCAGAAGATAAATGCTCTGCATAGTAACCATCGATGATATAAGTAAAATTACTTGGTGCAGGGTGTGCTTCTTATTCAAACCGCCTGTAAGTGCTGCCAAAATGTTTTTTTATTAAGTTTGTACAAATAAGTACGAAGTGAGATATGATGAGCAAAAAATGGGAAAAAAAAAGAACTGGACTGGAAACCTGCATTTAGGATCAAATAATCTTTTGATGGAAACAAACAATTAGAAAAAAATTCAGTCAAATCAGAATCTTAAAATTTCCTTTTTATGCTTACCAGGTAAAAACAGGAACATTTCTCATTGTTGTCCTTTTCTTGATCTTTCCTCACAGTTCAGTAGGAATATTTGACGAAACAGTGACTTTAAAGCCGCAGTGTGTAAGAATTACTCCATCTAGCGGTGCGCTAATATATTACAAGCAACCGAGTCGTGCTCTACTGCAGCCTCACCGTTTAAGAGCATTATTGCGACTACGGAAGCCGCGGAGATTCATAAATGTGAAGTTTGAGTGTTCCGTCAGGTGATGAGGAACAGAACGATACATAATTATTAATTTTTATGCCAATAAGTTACAAGCGTGCCTCCATGTATTTAGCACCAAGCTAATGCTAATAGCTACAGTTATTGTATGAAATTGTTTTTCCCTGATTTATCAGGGAGGTGGGCCACGTATTGATAGAAAATAATTATTATCTGAGAGATATTTCTGCGTTAGAATGCTGCGGTTCTG
>JBAMHW010000015.1:29778928-29790963 GCA_037177495.1 Rhadinocentrus ornatus | reverse complement strand
CGTTCATGTAGACGTTCATGTAGACGCGACACAAGGAAATAGAAAAATGTTCTGTTTTTGTGAGTTGTGACTAAACAATCCAACAGCTCCCAGAGAAACAGAGAGATAACAAACTTTTTAAACAAACATTACTTGTTTTCTGGCCAAAGACCAGCGCTCAGTTAACACAGTGAACAACCCGGATTTAAGAACCTTATCAACACTTTGGACAAACGGCATCACTGCCATCTCATCACTATTTTAATCGCGTGTCTCTCCTGCCCTGTATGATGAGTGTTGTGAAGGACGTGGCTACAGTCCAATGTTTCTCCATCGCAACGAACCTGTGGTCAAGCCGCAGCATAGACCTGAACATGATGCGGATTTTAGCGTGAAAACGAAACGTCTCCAGTCTCATTTATTGCAGATCACACCTGCAGAACATCTGCTGGTCTGAGACAAACAACAGCTACTGGGACCTGGGGGAAAGAAACTAGTCTGGATTACCACAGACAAGGCTTAAAATGAGCACTGTTATCCACATCAGCTGAATGTGATCACATCCCAGCAGGGAGGGTTTTTTTTCTGATCTGGGTGGTATTGCCAGTTTTTCTTGTACCCGGTCACTCAAACAGCGTGGGCATCTGGCTTCCAGAAGATCAGAGCATGATAATTCCTCTCAATACAAAACTTTGTCACAATGATTAAAAAAAAGTTGTAGAGCTATAATAGTATTGTTGATAACTTTATTACAAAGAAAATACAGCCACAATTTCTTATGATTTCTGATACCATATATTGATATTTAGATATACTACACAGAAAATTGTTGGTCTGTTGCTTCATCAATGTTCTTTTTTTTCAGTCCATTCATAGAGCCGGATGACAAATCTTGTTTTATCTTACTTCTAGACACCTCCATGTCCCGCCATCATTAGAGAAAAATCATGGAAGTATTGGGCTCATCATGCCTCGAACAAGTTAAATGCGTTAAAATATTAGTGCATTTAATCATAAATTAGTTACCGCCATTAACGCGTTATTTTTGACAGCCTTAGTTTTTATGTCGATATATTTATTAGTGGTCATGTTTGTTCAGGGTCATTTAATCCATTTTATATGTAATAAGTCAAGCAAATGACATTCTCCGCTTTCTCCACTCAAATTACAAATTATTGTCTTGCTCAGAACCTTTGATTACGACAATTCTCTGTCATGGTACCATCTACCTAAACATAGCTACAGGCCACATCTTATCCCCTCTCACAATTCCCCAAACTACTCAACAACAACTAAAGAAGCCCTCCTCATATCCAAATCGAACATCTACAAGTTGTGCTGGACCAGACCTGATCCACAAACTCTGCCATGTGGAACAATACTTTACATTGTATTGATACACCAATGGCTCCAATCACACTCTTAAAGGACAATTAACCAAAAACAACTTTTGGAAAACCAGCGTCCGTGAACACAACCTGCAATCTTCCTGCCACCTAACTGAGAAGCAATGTTTGTTTGTGGACGAACAAAAGCTAAAATCAGCAAAAATGCAATAACAACGTAGAGTGGAAACATTATTAATGCCAGGAACTATATACACTGCTCAAAATAAAGGGAACACTTAAACAATGGGTTAATAAATTTAATTTCCATTGATAATGGATTTCGTCGTCAGCACATTCAACTATGTAAAGAACAAAGTGTTTAATAGGAATAGTTCATTCATTCAGATCTAGGATTTGTAATTTTTCGCGCCTTGGTTTGCAGACAAATTTCTTGGCTCATTTGCAGGAGGGAGAAAAATATGTTTTAAAATAGTCTATTAGACAAAATGATGCATTCTCTTTTAATTCCGTTTTCCTCCATCTGAATCCTACAGATCTGACTCCTCCGATTCCTCCACTCCCACACTGCAGAAATAACACCATTCTCCCTGGTCATTATCATAACTGTCTTCCATCAGTCTTCTCCTCTTAAATCAATGGAATGTAACAATTGTTTTTTTTTTGCCTGTTTGTTTTAAAAATGGGTACAACCTCCTCACAATCACAGTGGTATTTTAAAGGGATTATTATCATTATTACTGCTATCATAATTATTATGGAGCAAATCAAAGTGAAGGGAAAATTACACATCCCTGTCACTTAGTTCGGTGCCTCCTTGGAATGAAATAACGTGATTCAGTGAGACAATCAGATCTACAGTACCAGCTCAGAGTAGACATTTCCAACATCTTTATTTCCACTCACACCTTTACATCATAATGCATTCATTAAACCTTCTTACTGAACAAAGCTTTAGAAGGAAGCCACTCACAAACAAACTTGACCAAGCTGGTAAAATATCCCCTATATGAGCAGCATGTTAAAATTAGCCTCCAAAATCTTAAAAAACATAAAAATAAAAAGAATAGAGTAACGGTGAAGGCTAGTGCTCATGAATCTAATTTGTTTATCATTGGCAGGTTGGCTGCAGAAAAATGAAATGTTGGTATTTGACATTGAAACTGCCAGTCATACATGACACTCGCAGTTCAGTGTGTGCTACCGTGAGATCTCAGGCTAGGCCCCGAGTCATTTACTTGTAAGAAATCAACTCGTTTGTGCAACTATTACTTTGATATGCAACTGTTTAGTTTTAGTAATTAGGAACTCCTATTACCACGTGGCGTCTCTTTACCAAACCCGTTGCCAAGTGACAGGAAAAACAACAGAATAACACTTCACGGTTTGATGGCAATGGGGTTCACACATGAGAAACATGCAGAGATAATCAACTAATGGTTCTGCGTAGATCCCCTTTAATATAATAAACTAAAAAAAATTAAGTCCAGTGCAACCGGATCATCACCATCATAAGTTTACCACGACAATGAGCGGTCATCGGAGAGCAAAGCATGCAACAGAAGTTCCACCCACAAATCAGCAAAGGCGAGCTGTTTCACCAGAAGTAGGTTTAATGTTTGAGTGGACCTTATCTCAAAGATGATAGCTAAATAAATTCTTCCCTTTGTCGAAGATTTTCACGTTTTAAGGGAATAAGTTGAACCCGAGTTTACAGTCCCATTATGACAAAACATCAGCACAAGACGAAGAAACTGATGATCTTGTAAACGAGTTTCATGGACACAGTCGTTTGTAATCATCACATCACGAACTCAGCAAGAAAACATGCAGAGCTGTTCTACAGACCAAAGCCATGTCAGAGCGGCATACCGCGTAAAAACCTGATGAATGTGCTTTCCATAGCAACAGAACACTTGAGAGGCTCCACGATGATGGTGGCAACGTGGTATTAGCCATCGTGAAACACTTTCTGGGTGTGAAGAAAAAACTAATTTGCAGTGATTTATAGTATTTTTACATGAAGAACTATTGATTTTAATTTGTGTTTAAATATAAGTTTTATGTGGTAGGGCAAATTGATACCACTGATCTCAGAAGAGGCATATCACATCTATGAGAGGGGTGGAGTGGCTCCACCCTGTAAAACTGATGCTCTGAACATAGCTGTAAAATCATGGTTGAAAAGGGAGCTACGTAAAGTCTTGTAGAATTTTGATCAAAGCATATCATGGACGTTTCATTGAGACCTCAGGAAACCATGTTAACTTGGTTTTCTCAGGCCAAAGTCTTCCTGTCTTTCATTTATCTCTGCTGAGGCCTTGCAGCTTGGCGACATGGACGGTGCGTCTCCACTGGCACTGAAGTAGAGAAAATTTATGTGTGACAAAAGTTGTGAAGCTGCCCGATGGTCCCCAAATAAAATGTTTGAGCAACTTCATTACATCCTGGATCCTTTATTGCATCTATCTGCACTTACGTTTTTCCCGCTTCAGCTTCATGTGCAGCTAAATAAATGTGTGTGAGGGTTTTTTGCATTTTGCTGCATCATGCCCTGTATGAAATTACTCAGAAAGCCGTGTGGGCAGCTCTGCACCATACTGTCACGCCTGCATGCCATGATCAGCCCCAGTGCAGTGTGGGATTTTTTGGCTTGTGCTCAGATGGTTGAAGAGGCAGCGAGCAGCCATTTGTGTTGTGTGATTTCATAACAAATCAGCCTTGTCAGACCTCATCTTTGTTCTGTGCCTGTTACATCATTTGTGAGCTGGAGGCCAGCATTTTCTCACGATTTCAGCTGTACCTGAACATTTCATGAGTCAGGTCCTTGATTCCTCAAGATGCCTTAAATGAATCCAGATCTGGAAGTCTGAGTCACACTTTGTGTACCTCCCTACACAATCTGCTTGACTTTCTGGCTACAAATATGAGAGCTTATAAGACAAAGTGATAGTACTGTTTTATCTAACTCCATGAGTCATTGCTGCGTTTCCTCAGTCTTTTTCTGCATGTGTCTGCAGTGATGCTCCATTTCCCAAACATCGGTGTGTGCTTTGCAAAGCCCCGAGTGCTCTGAGCACGGACCGAGGTTAAAACCATTTCAGCTGTTGGTGAGTGTTGTCCTTCAAACGGGTTTTCTACTGTTGCATAGCAACAGGGACTGCCATATCAGTGCTTCCTATAAATATGGGTTCAGTGTTACCAGTTAGAAAGGAACTGCCTGGAAGAGACATGGGACAATTGCAGCCCTACGGCACCTCTAAGCCCCATGCTCAAAGATGTCTGCTGTAAATAGTAGCGAGTGTCCATAGATCTCAACTACCTGAAAGGATGCTTCTAAGATAGTGTTGCCAGGCAACAGACCCAAGTCAAGCCAGCAAGTAAAATAGTCAAAATGTATTCGAAGCAAAGAAAAAAAAAAAAGGATTAAACAAAACATGAGGCCACTGAATAACCTGTAAAGTAGTTACCATGGTGATACAAACTGTACACAACTTCACTCGCTCTTAACAGAAAGCTTCTTCTGAATATCATCAAGAACGTTTGCTGCTTAGCAAATGTATCTGTTACATAACACCACCAGTTCTCTGCTCCATCAGTAATCAGTGTTGCTGTTGTTATTTAGTTCATCTGTCTCTGGAGTCTCACATACTCCTGCTCTGATGCAATTTACAAAGTCCCAATGCAACCTTCCACTCTGTAGCCCTATTAGCTGATAAAAGGATGAATATTTAGCAGTTCTGTGCACCAAACAATCACACTATCTCAGTCCAGGAAGAAGGCGCAGGAGCATCATCTGCCTCCTCGGGGAATAAACACTAGTGGTAAAACTCTTTCAGTCATTTATGCTCAACAAAACAACACATGCTGCTTGCATCTTTTTGTTGTTTTTGTTTAAGCCAGCAATGGTGATGCAAAAAAGATGCTTTCAGGGTCTTTAGCAGGAAGGTACATACAGCATCTTTATGCTTGCACAGAACCTGTGAGAGAAGCTGCAGAGTTAGTAGCGACCAGTCAAAGATTAGCTCGAGTTTTAGAAAACCAGACAATGTGGTGACAAGCTGCCAGCGAAGTTTGATTTTGTTAGAAAATGTAATGGCAGGATGCCATATTACCATTGTTCCAAAGACATTTAATAAAATCTAGTTTTTTTAAATATTTAATTATAAATCAAAATTGACTAAACCTGTTCTGTGTGTAAGTTTCTAAATGCACACCAGAGACGAATGGCTTCTTCAGTGAATCTTTAATATGGCATCCTGTGTCATTTTTGTCCAATTAAATACTTAAAAACAGTCAATGAGTCAATAGGTCTGGTTTGCCGTCTTCTCGCGCTACCTTTGGCTTCAATTAGAATAAAAACCCACTAGGACTTACGATTTGTGGTGGTGGAGGGTGTTCGCGTGGTGGTTATTGGAAGCATTGGCTCTGTGCAGGCGCTCGAGCCTCTCCTTCTCCTTCTCCACAAAGTTGGTGCTGGTGCCAGTGCTGGTGGAGGGCACTCGGGTCAGCCGGCTGTGGGCCCGCGGCTGATCTCTTGGTGGGATTGGAGGGGGAGGAGGAGGTGGAGCAGGAGCTGGGGCCGGGGAGGAGACTGGAGTTGGGATTTGGGTGGGGACAGAGATGGAGGTTGGGTTAGCTGAATTCAAAGCAGGAACGGGGATAGTGGTTGTGGCGGTGCTGTTGTAGGAGTGGTGGTGGTGCTGTTGATGATGCTGGACATGGTGGCTGTGGTGGAGGGGGATGGAGGAGGGAGGCTGAGGAGGAGCTTTATGCTGGCTGTTGTGGTGGTGGTGGTGATTCTTGGAAGAAATGGATGTAGATGCGGTCTGAGTTGGAGGAGGTGGCGGAGGAGGAGGTGGGAGAGGAGGCTCGGGGGGAGGAGCAGGTGGAGGAGGAACGACAGGCTGACGGTCCAAACGCAGGTCCTTGTTTTCCTGGCTGAGCCGGTCCAGTTGGACCTCCAGCTCCTCGATTCTACGTCGCTGGGTTTCCAGAAGCTTCTGCTGGCTCTCGATGATGTTGTTGAGTTCAAGAAGGTACTCCACGGCCCTGTTAGGGCTTTCAGCATTGCCTTGGCCTGAGCCTTGATTAGCATCCATGATAAGCTAATCTGAGAGCATGCAGGCTAATGACTAGGTAACGTCTGACTGAATATCAACCTTGAAAATGAATAAAGGTCAAAATAAACTTATGCTAAATTCTAAAAACAGCTTAAATGATGCTGGTTGTCACAGCTACGTAGATTCAGGAGGCCCACTGCCAACTAGCGCAGAAGCTAAATGCTAAACTTCTGCCTGAATCACAGCTGGTGCAGAGCCAAATACTAGCTCAATGTGCTAGAACACAGGATGTAGAGTGGTTAAACAGGCAAATGAGCCAACAGGCCAAAGGCTGAAACTAGCTTAACAAAGAGAGAAAAACATGTACAGACACAGAGCAGGGCTGTCTTAATACAGACTACCCTGTCTAGTCTACAACCTAAAATCTATTACCTATAAACTACACCGTAAGACCCTTAGTCCTACACCTTAAAATCAAGAGTGTCCTTCACCCTCCCCCCCACCAGAGGTAAGTGGGGGGGAGAGGACTTTTTCTTTCTCAAGTTCTGATTTGAAAATTAAGATGGATCTCGTCCTTGAGTGCTCCAATTAGGAAGTCTTACTGAGCTGATGACCATCCCCTGGGCCGGTCAGGTGGTCTCGTACGAGTTCACACCCATAATATCTCAAAGCAAATTCTTTACAGAAGCAGATTGTGGGACTCCAAGCAGCAGTCAGAACAGTGTGTTTGTCAGTGAATCATCTTTACGCACTCCATTCACAACATCACTTTCCAAGAGGCAGGTCTGGAAACCGGAGCTGCGAGAGGATGAATCTGCCCCTCTTGGTCAGGGATATCTTCTTGTCTCATTGCTGTGTCCAGAACTCCTTATACAAGGAATGTTTTGTGCCACAGCAGAATTGCAGTATGTCTAATCAGCAGCTTCCCTGCAGAGTCTCATAATATAATCAGTCAGAATTTCTGCCATAACTGTCCAACTTAAACAGTCTGGAAAATGTCAAAGTAAAGAAGAGAAGTAGAGTTAAGATAGTTCAGACTGTTTCCATCATCAAAAAAACCTGCAGCCAAACAACACAAAGCTGCGCAAAAGAAAAATGCCACCTCAATCAAAAGTCATCTTCTGCTGAACATGGGAGAGGAAAACGTCATCTTGTCCTGGTCCATGTGTCCATGAGCAGGACTCAACTGATCATCCTGCAGTGGATCTGATTCTGGAGGAAATATCCAGAGATTAAATATCATGTCAGATGTTGGTCTTCTTCATGGTGATAGTGAAGCATGTGGGATTTCCCGCTATGATTATCCCTTTGGATGGCACTTCCAGATTCTTTTTCCATAGGTTACATGAAAAGAGAAGAAAGAAAAGGCAGATAAACATTTCACTCATGGTACTTTCACCGTGTTGTTTCTGGAGCAAACACTTGTTTCTTTAACTTCTTTCATCTGTCTCTCTGTTCTCCCTGTTCTGTCTCACTGATCTCTCCTTTCTCTCTTGCTCTTCTTCCATCTGCTGTTCTCTCGTTAATCTACACCCCTCTCACCTCTCTCACTCTGTGGTTGCAGGGAGTGTGAGGTCCCTCAGCCCATAAATACCAATGACATGCTCCGTCTCAGCCATCAGAAACAAGAAAACCATCACACACCATCAGCCTCCCCTCCTACACTTTATCACTATCGCGTCTGTCTTCATCCACCTCTCTTTCACTTTCCTACTTTCATTTCTGCAAACCTCTCAGATTCCAGTTTAATTCAGATGTACAATTTCAAAACTACCAAGCAGCCACATTTTTAAATTATTGACCATGCAGCTCGGTGCCATATTTCTAAACAGCCTAACACAACCAACATTCGGTTGCTTTTAATGCTCATCAACATCTGTATCAGCCAGCTGAACCCCTTTCAAACATGTACTTCTTTCTGAATGTGTCAGCATCATATCTGAAGGAGCATCTTGGTCTAAGTGGCCTACATCAGGTCTGAACTACATGCAGTTGTGTTAATAGATCAATACACGCGGGAGTGTCAGTATTTAGGAAAGATTTGAGTTGACAACATGGTGGACAATTATGGCCTTTTTAGGAGAAATCCCACTAAGCAATACCAGCACTATCCTAACTGTTCTTTTCCCTTCCATTACTAACATCTAAAGATTGGACCTCATACACTAACATCTTCTTACAGATCTTTAGAAACTTGTAGTTAAGTTGTATTTACTAACTTTTTAGGTGAGACAGAGACGAGGACAAATAAACATAATGTCAGAAGAATAAATAAATAATAAAAATGGTCGTGTTAGGGTGAGTCTCGGGTAGGCTCTCCAATTTTAATTCCTAAAAAAGTCTTATTAAACCCGCATTTTGGGACTTGAGGACACCAAACTTATATACTTAACAGCTTTACTTTAATTAAGATCATGACTAGTAGAGGGGGACTTAAACAACAGCAATTACAGCTGCAAGCTAGCAATGAAAAAGAAGCTAGTGCCAGCTCATCCCAACGTCAGGACGACTCTGCTGCAGGACAGCAACAGAAGATTAAAGTGAGATTGCTGCTTCTGATGCACCATCATAGGTACAAAGATTATGTTTGAACTTGGTGGTTCTAGCAAACAATAAAAGAGCATCTGCCGAGAATTCAAGATCCTCTTCTCCTTGACAGCCAATTTAGGAACGCATCAGCAATAGTGTCATTATTTAGCTTGCTAGTCTGGTTTCTGTGCAATAATTGCTGCCTTCAGAAAAACCCTTTGCATGGAGGCAACCAAATCTCAAGTATTAACTAGGGGTGGGACTTGATTAAAAAAAATCTAATTTATTAGAAGCTTTGTAATTCATTAATCTTGATATTTTAAATCAAATAAAAACATTTGCCCTAAAATCAATTTATTTTTTATTTTATTTTAGTGGACGACTGAATCAAATAATAGGCATTAATATTGTAAACTCAAACTCCAGTCTAGACATGTCTAGAAAAATGCATTTAATTGCATTTCAATTCAGAACAGTAGAAAAAGAAAATATCCATGGCCAAAATTGGACAGACCTAAAGTAAAAGTGTCATTTTGAGTACTTTGAAGGGACTTGTCGCTTAGTCGCTTTTTTAAATTGTCATTAGTGGGGTCCGAGAAGTCACTAAGTGAGTGACAACATGAGTACGTAGGCCATAATGTGTTAGCTGTGCTCTGCCATACGCTCAACGTAATCGGTGTACCAGGGTATCATGCACTGACAAACGTTTTGCGTTGTTTGGAATGCAAACTGCGTTTAAATGCGTTCATTTTTTTCAAACGTAAATTTTTTTGTAATGCCAAAAATGACAGCATTTAGAATATGTTGTAATTTATGAATATTGATGAATCTTAGAAATCAATACAAGCAAACAAGTGAATTTCATGGATACAAATCAAATTACACATTTTTCCATTGGTTATTGCATTTTTTTTCTTTGACATTGTGTACACTAAAATCAATTTTAAATGAATGTATTTGCTTTCAGGGGGAGGAGCAACAATCACATCATGCTCTGCTAGTACTCTGCACCCCTAGGCCTGTCGTGATAAGCAATAAGTAAATTATTGGCACGATAAGAAAAGATGAGTGCAAGAAGTTTGCCAGGCGCAGTAATTTTCAGTAGTTTTTTTCCTATCTCACTTTAACATAGACTGTGCATGACAATAGATTTCACTATGGAGTATCTCGACTAAACTTTCTTGTTTCTTAGGGAGTGATCTCTCTCGTGTAGAACTGGGTATAGATTCACATTTCAAGAATCGATTCTGATTCTCAAGACTTAGAATTGATTATCACTAGGGCTGGTATTGACTAAAATTGAAATGAATCGATCCGATTCCGATTCTCAAGAATTGATTATAACAATTCTATCCGATATGTTCTGATTCAATATCAATTTGGGTCAGTGTTATTACAGCAGTTTTTTTTAGCTATTACCTGAACTACATTACTTTGTAGTGTATTAATACTAGCATTATATTGACATTCAACCGCAATTTAATGAAGTATTTGTTGTTAAAAATGGCTGTAAGGACAAAACCCTCCTAGACTGTTGACAATTGCTTTCAACAACACGCTGTGTGGCCGAATAACTGCACAGATCCAGGGCAGCCAACAGAGGACACCAGAGGTGTCTATACCTGCAGCAAAAGACTGCTATTGGGACACTAACCTGGTGCATTATTAAAAATATGATATTAAGAATACATCCAAATATTGCTGTTGAATACAAATGCGGTTTTACTTGAAAATAGGGCCGGGTATCATCACTGATTTCCTGAATTGATTCAATATCGATTCATTTACAGCTAATTCTGACCAAACACATATTTTTCTTAAATATTAAAGATGTTTTCAGATAACTTTTTTAATAAGTAAAAAAAGTGAGTGACTTGACAATCAAAATAAGCAATAATCTGATCTGACACATCTACCATAACAATACAGTGTTTCCCCAGTTTTAAAGCCAGAAATGCTGTTATGGGGGGAAAAAACAAACAAAAAAAGCTACAGGACAGAAAAAAGGTTAAACTTTTTAAATGTCCTGATTTAACCGTTACTCTAAATTTTCTTTAAGTTCAGATTTCAGATAACACGATGTTAATAAAACTTACAAAGAATATTGGATCCATTTAAACTCGTAACAACTAAGAAATTCCTTCAATGACAGTAGATTCAGCTTGATCAGCTGTGCGCATTCTCGTGATGAGCGTGACGCTATTGGCGTAACACCAGAGCAGAAGAAATACTCTCCATCTGCTCCTCACTGGGGCAAGAGGCTTCCATGTCCACCTGCCTGAGAGAATCTAGAAAACTCATTTCTGTCTGATCACTAGCTGGTTGACATGTTTACCAGTGCGTGCACTCTGTCTTCTGACGGAAACCCGTGTGTGCACGTGTCACTGTGTGTGTGTATGATCACTGCCATGGACACAGAGAGCAGCTATGACATGCCGTCATGTAGACCAGATAATAAAAAACATCAGACTGTTTACTGTTTGATAAAAGTGTAAACCTGTTCTAGATTAAATGTGACTTAAATTTACTATATTGGATTTATTTTAAACTACGTGCATGGTGACATCACTTCCTGTTGAACGTGATGGTGATTGTTAGCATTAGCTGCTAATATGAGTGTGGCGGTCTTAGTGTTAGTTGCTAATGTGAGTGGCAATATGCTGCAAAAGACTTTACAGGCGAATGTAATCCACACTGGTGAATGAAAACCAGGGGGAGATATTTCAGTTTCACAAACAGCAACGATGACCAGTCTAGTTTTTATTTTTAATACAATGGTACTAACTGGCACTTATGCCAGTTTTTCCTGTCTGAACCCCATGTTTAACAATTATTTTAAAATACACTGCTCAAAAAATTAAGGGAACGCTTTAACAACACAATGCAACTAAGCCTGTGACAATAAGCAATAAGTCAATTAATTGCACGGTAAGAAAAAATGAGGGCGATAATTTTGCTGGCCGCGATAATTTTCATTAGTTTTTTTTCCCCTATCTTACTTTACCATAGACTGTGTATGACAACAGGTTTCACTATGCAGGATCTCGACTGAACGCTCTCGTTTCTTGCAAAGTGATCTCTCTAGTCTAGTGTCGTACTTGACAGCAGCATGTTGCAG
>JBAMHW010000015.1:29747086-29768185 GCA_037177495.1 Rhadinocentrus ornatus | reverse complement strand
CATGTTTAGCTTCTTCCATTTTCTGAGGATTGCTCCAACAGTGGATCTTTTTTCACCAAGCTGCTTGGCAATTGGCAATTGTTCAAATACTTATTTGCAGCTGTATCATACAAACAAATAGTTAAACAATCATACATTGTGATTTCAGGATTTTTTTTTAGATTATGTCTCTCACAGTGGACATGCACCTATGATGAAAATTTCATGTTTCTAAGTGAGAGAACTTGCAAAATGGCAGGGTGTTCAAATACTTACTTTCCTCGCTGTATGTGCTTTGGCAGAGGTGAGGACCCAAACGCAGGCAAATGAGGCAGGTCAGTGCAGGTAAAAGGGATTTATTTTACACTTAGGAGCAGGGAAACACACAATACAGGGGATGAACCACAAAGATCTGACAAGGCAAACTGAAAACCAAGACCTTGAAGACAGAGGGAGTAATAAGGGTCAGGTGAAGTGAATGAGTAAATTAGACCAGGTGTGCTAACAAGCCAGGAACAGAAAACTAAGCACATGAGGGAAAAAAAAAACAGGAAATCTGAACTAAACATGACAAAACCAAAAACCCAAAACATGAACATAACAGAAACCAAACATGACAAAAACCAGAACTAATACACCAAGATCAAAACAAACCAAAAACTAACCACACAATAACCATGACAACCAGTGGTCACCTCTGCTTAGAAAGCGGAATTAAGTCGTGATCATTACTTAAACTACCAATAAAATGTCCAGTAAGTAACATAAATGACGACAGGGCGAGCATAAAGAGGCGCTTCATATTTCAGGCTTTGTGCACGAGATCCTCTCTAAACTCGTACGGAGGCTGCGTCAGGCCTCTCATGTCCAATCAGAGGAATAACGGAGCGGATCAATACACCTGCTGTGTTGGCTGGTCCCGCATGTCAGCAGCATCCTGACCACAGTTAACGTTCTCATCCCAGTCTGCGTGACAGGAAACCCAATCAACCCTCTTAGCCTATTAAGGATGCCCATACGAGCGTGCGCGTTCAGTCAGAGTCGTGGGAAATATGGAAAATGTTTAATTAGCGAATGTAAAGAAATCAAGGACCAAAAAAAAACTGTTGATGGATCAAGTTGATGCTTCCTGATGTCCGCGGACGTTCACGCGCTGAACGAACACACATGCTACACACAAACACGGAAACCTCTGTCACGCGTTAACGCACACGCACAATGCAGTAGCCCGTGAAAGATTTGAAGCCTTACCTCTGGCTGCAGTTGGTCCACTGTGAAAAAAAGAATAATCCACGCCACACTCCGTCCCTCTCTGTCACCGCGACCCGCTGCCGTGAGCTGTGGCCACAAACGACTCCAAAGATCCTATGTATGCAGGAAGATGCTCCACTCCGTGGGCTCTTACCACTAAGCTCTACGTGCTGTTGGAGCTTCACACACAGCAGACACATTTAAGTCCAACCTGTGTAACTTTATAGCAGAGATCACCAACTCTGGTCCTCGAGGTCCTGCAGGTATTGGATGCTTCTTTACTGCTACAGCTGATTCAAATAAAATTTATCTCTAACAGCTTCTTGTCAAATTCTGCACCAGTCTGTTAATGACCCAATCATTAGAATCAAGTGTGTTGCTGCAGGGAAGCATCCAATACCTGCAGGATACTGGCCCTAGAGGACCGGATTTGGTCATCCCTGCTTCATAGCAAATGCTAGTGGACCATTTGTAATTTGGGTTACTGTGTGGTCTATTGGCCACAGATGTTGCCCAAATGTCATAAATTGGCTTTATGACAATATTTGTCAACCCCATTCTTCAGGAACCACTGCCCCGCAGGTTTCCCTGCTCCAACATACCTGATTTAAATAAATGGACTACTCCAACAAGCAGGCCAGTGGGAATAGGACCAGGACTGGGAAACACTGAGTACAGCAGGTGTTGTGAGAGCAGGACTGGACCACGGCCCCAGTGAAAATACTGATTTGCATCATGGCTGATAGATGTGTTCATCACCTGAATCAACAGCTTCATTCAAGGTCAAATGTGGGCCTAAGAAGACATCACCCATCCTGTATTGCCTACTTGACTGATGTCTATAATTTTACTAGACATAGCAGTACATAACCACATGACTTCTTATTCTCAAGCAGCTTGCTTCCCCATCTCAACCCAAAGAGATTTGCAGAACCGAAAACCCCGACCCATAGCTCAGATGAAGCCCCAGAAGCGACTCTGGAGGTGCCGCTGTACTAGACTGCACTTTGGGCTGATTAAACATTAATGGTGATGAAGCTGAAGCTAACATGTGCATTAGAAACTGAGTCAAAGGATTGCAAACAAAACGTCTGTAGGTGAGAAGTTCGGAGTGAAACAGGAATGCTTGAAACTTCTTACCTGACTTTTAAATGGTTGAAATAAGAAACTGAACTGAATTTTTTCAGCTTTTACAGCATCTCTGTTTTTACTATAGAACTTAACTTCTTTTTTTTAAGTAAAGGACATATGAGATGCATCTAATAAAATGACTCAATCTGCATCGCATTCAAAACCCCTCTCAGTGTGTCCATATGGGTGCGAATACCCATCATATCCCACTTTCACCACATTTTATTAATAAAAACTAACTGCAATAATTTATATCTCTGCCCATGTGGGTTAATGGATGCCAGCTCTGGAAAGTTGTCTGATAAAAGACGTGGAAAAGAACCCTAAAAGATGCGGCAGAGTGAGACCTCCTGCTTTTGACTCTCTGATGATTCTGTTTAGTCTCATGCATGCACTTGTGTTGCAGCACCTGCAGCAGCCTCCTCCTCCTCCATCACTTTCCATCTCCTTCTGCTTGCCTCTATGCCAAACATCTTTTCCATGCCAATCCTTTCCATCCATTTTCCCTCTTTCATCTTTAATTGCTGCACCTCCTCCAACATTTTTCTGTTTAATCATCCTACTCCATTTCTCTTCCTGCTTCTCTTCATTTTTTTCTTCCATTTGTTTTTTGTTTCATTTGGTTATAAATACAAATTTTGATTGTCAGCTGATAGCATGCCACATTTTATGAAACTTAATCTATTACGTCGGCACAGTTTTACTTTTTCATGTCATTTAAACTGTTGTGTTTCTGTTGAAATTGTAAACTCAGTCTTGGCACAAAAATTAAGCCAAGTATTGTTTGATGGATTGGAACAATTCTTCTTGGTAATAAATCTGATACTGTTAAAAATCCAGTTTACTTGCCTTTTAAATGAAGCCACATTTGTAAGGAAAATAAATTTGTGGGATGAGCAGCCGAGTTGCACCCATGAAAAACTTCCCAAATCTTGTTCTGTTCTACAGCTGATTATGCTGTTGACTTTTGTTTGGTGATGTTTATTGAATTAGATGATTAAATTTTGAAGAAACAAGACATATGGCTAATTTAACAATGTCTTCATGTAACAAACAGGAGCCTCAGCAGCATGTGGAAGAACCATGCACAGCCACCACAGCCCGGGACCTTCTCCACTGCAGCGGGATGGCATCCCATTCTTCAACCAGCATCCGTCACCAGTCAGCTACTGTGGTTGTGTTGGTCAATCTGGAACCTACAGCAGCCCAAGATGGTCCTACACCTACAAGTGTTTAATGGGGTTGAGGTCAGGACGGCAGGCAGGTCCTCCAACCTCTGGAGGTGGTCTCTGATAAAACCTGCGTGTTCAAATCTTAGAGTCGTGGTCCTACACTGTAGAAACATGGGATCACTACTGGTGGCAGAATCTGATCTCCACATCTCTCCGCATTGAAATTTCAACCTGTGATGACAAGCCCAGTTTTTCCAGTGACGGAGATGCTGCCCCACATCATCCCACTGCCTCCACCACAAGCCGTTACCCTGCCGGTGCAGGAATCGGTGTTCTCCACGTCTTCTCCATGCTTTGACCCAACTGCTTTAGGTAGATTCTGGACTCATTGCTGAGCAACGTTTGAGTGCACAGGCTGCAGACACCAGCTCCAACAGGCCTGATGGTGAAGGGCAGTCATTGCAGTCAACAGTAAAATAAACTCTTTGCATTGGCAGAGAAGATTTGACAATTTTTCATTGGTACAACCAACATACTAAACTCTGCTGCTGATGCCACAAATGCATCTTCCTTACAAACGTAACACCTTTCAAAGGGAAATAAACAGGCTTCCCAAAAGTGTCAGATTTATTTTCAGACTATCGTTCCAACAGACATAATCCACAAAGCTCTGATTTCCTTCATTTCTGCGGTAAGTTTATTAATACCTATTCGATATTGATGATCATTGGCTTACGTTTTAGCTAATTGAGTTTAAGTCTCAAATACAAGATACAACATTTCCTCTCCAAAATGACTGTTTTCCAAAAGAAAATTTTACCTCATTGCAAGGTCCTACCGCCTGTAATGTAAATCCATAGCTGGACAATAGCATCTCTCTACTGCCTTACGAGAGCAGTAGGGATGTGTTGCCTGGTGACTGGACCTGAAAGGGAAAGAAGTCCGAGAAGTGCAAGAACAAATCTCGCAGCAGAAAAGTTTTACTTAAAAGTTCAACAGAGTATGTCTACTTTTCTCTGAATATTCAAAACTTTATCTGATCTCCATCCATTTCAGTTTGTCTAGGCCTGGGTTTGTTGCTGCTGCTATAAATAAAATGGAAACAGATTTTTTCAGTAAGGCGGATTTGTTTGTGTATTTTCTTTCACACTAAGACAAAACAGAAAGGTTTAAACAAATGTATCTGAACAATAAATAGCAGAAGTGATTTCTGGAACG
Organism: Rhadinocentrus ornatus; assembly: GCA_037177495.1. NCBI lineage: Eukaryota > Metazoa > Chordata > Actinopteri > Atheriniformes > Melanotaeniidae > Rhadinocentrus > Rhadinocentrus ornatus. The sequence goes on along the minus strand of JBAMHW010000015.1, from coordinate 29,763,434 downwards.
AATGCAGCAGTAATTTTTCATGATAATTTTGCTTTACTCGCTCTTATCTTTGGCTCTTTTTTTTCAGCATCCTCCTCCGTGCTTTGTTCTGCTCTGACTTCCTCCTACTCGCTCTGTAGAGAATGATTGGAATGAGAATATGTCTCTATAAATCAATAAAACCTAATATTCAACCACAAACTAGATGTAGTTTTACAGACATTTAAGTGTCTCCAACCTGAAATTTCTGTCCTGTATGAGCTCACCTGGAACACCTGTGTTTAGCCTTACCAGGGCTGCTGCTAGGTGCCCTAAGCTTTTTAATTAATTATTATTTAATTAACAAAGCTGCTTTTGCATTAACAATGCCACCAAACAATAAACAGATAAATAAAACAAAAGTTAAATGAACACAACTAATGAAAAGAAAAACCTGTGTAATCTCTGAGCAACTTTTGGAAAACTTGAGTTTGAGGCAAAATCGAACAGAACCGACTACTAGAAGACCGACGGTTGGGACAGGCTGTAACCGTCCTTGTTAATCATAATTAATATTAAACAATCAATATATTAGTTTGTATATTTATAACAGGCTGTGATGTATTAGATATAACTGTCATGTTAGGATTGTTACCGTGGTTACAGAATCAATTCAGCTGAGATAAAAAAAAAATTCTGTTACTGGAGTTGAGACTTTTACAGAGTTTCAGTGAACATGTCAGAAGCTCAACCAATGCAGTTAACGATGACGTCTCATCAAAAATCTCTGATTGGCTGGAAATTAAGGGGGCGGTTCTCTTCATGTTTTTAGTGCAAAGAGGACACGAGTGAGTCCATATGGCTGATGTTACAGCTGTTAGCAGCTGGCCCACAGCAATCTTCTTTTCTCCATTTTTTATTTTAAGCAGTGTTCTAAGAACAAAACAAACAGAAGAAGATGCAGAACATTAGATGTACAATTAAGTCCAAAATTTACTTAAATCGGGCAATAAAAAATTAGAATCATACATTGATTGATTGATTGATTGATTGATTGATTGATTGATTGATTGATTGATTGATTCTCTGTCTTTCTGCTAATAAAAAGAAAAAGCAGACTTGTGTCTCATTTGGCTGGCCATCTGCTTCAGTACAGCCGTGGTCTGGCTCACATGGCTCAGAACGTATTGAAGGATTGATTTTTCCTCGTGAATAATTATTAAATTTCCATTAAATTCTTAAGCAATCGAAAATATTATTCCCTCTGGATAACAACTTAAAATATGTGTTATTTGTCTCTGTTAATTCCAGAATTTCACTTTTCTTTGGAGCAACTGGCTCATATGGACACTGTATTGAAAAACTGGTTTGTTTTATGTCCTTTATGAGGATTTCAGTTTTACAGAAAACCATCATTTGTTGATTATCTCACATTAAATGACAAAAATCTTAACTAGAATCAAACTATCTGAAAAATAATGACGAAGTGAAATGTTTGCTTTTAACCTGCTGGAACAGGATATGTTAGCTTATATGGCTAACATTAGCTTCATTTGTCCACTTCAGACACATTAGAACTAAACATAAATATCTTAGGCTAATGTTTGGAAATATTCCCAGTTTTATTGTTTTCCTTGACAATAATTTGACAGCGAAATTAAAATCAGTCACGTGTGATCAAAGATAATCAAAGATTTGCTTAGTATGAAAACAGCTAGCTGTAGCAAAGGCCACAAAATCATTTCTACACTTTTTTGCAGAATAATTAAACACAATTTTATTTGATAAATGTGATAAACAGATAAACTTAGAAGGGTACAGTCTTATATAGGTGTGAATAAAAAAGTTCTTTATTTAATAAACATATTCCTTAGTTTGTAGGAAGTTTTATCATGCAGCTAACTGGACTCTGGAGTGAGTTTAGATTGTCTAGAGTTTCACAGTCATTCAAAGGTATAGCTGGAGAAACACTTGATAGGAGGATTTCTATTTTCTTTGTTTCTTTATTTCCTCCCTATTTTACTCCCTGCTACAACATAAAAAATTATGTTCTCCTGTCCTCCCCTGCTTATATTTATAACAGCGGAGAGATGGGAAAAGTATAATTAGTTGGAGCGATAAGCTGGAGGATGGGTGTTGCCATGATTTATGTGCGTAGGGGTGTAATGTGTGTATTTTAATTATATACCTATTAATGTGTTCTTGTTTCCAGAGAAGATGCAGAATAGATGTTTTGTATATGAGAATTTCTTAGTGCAAATTTAATTTTTACTTTTGAAATATATGTATGTGCACGTAGTTTCCGCTTTTAATTCCACGAAACACATGAATGTATCTGTACTGTTTGCTTATGTGAAGGCCAGTTTCAATACTTTTCTATTTTAGGTCACATTTGGGAGATATTTAGTGTTTGTCAGTGTCCAAATTGCCTTATTCTTATTCATTTTAATTAGGGTGGGACTTTTATGCATTAATTATGATTAATTAATTACAAAAATGAACTTGTTAAAAAAAATTAACACATTTAATCGCAGTTTGTGTTTTTTCTGGTACAAGGATTAAATTGAGACGCGTGTCAGAGCTTGGCTAAATCAGTGTTGCTAATTTGACTCCTTTGGAGCTATATTTGGCAAAATTTCAGACCAATCTGGTGACTTTATTTCGATTGAGTGACTAGCAAGAAATCTGGCTGTTGTTGGGCCTCCTTCACCAGGTGTGAAGTGTTCACAGTCCAGGAGAGGTCAAAGGGAATGTGGATGCACAGGAACTTAATGCTGTCCACACTCTCCTCTGCCTTTCTGTGTATGCAGAGAGGAGTGTACTCAGTCTTCCTGGACCTCCTGTTATCTACCAGGACCTCCCTTGTCTTGCTGATGTTAATAACCAGATTGTTCAAGAAACACAATTTTGTGAGACTGTGGACCCCTTTCCTGTAGTGGGTCTCATCATTGTTGGATATGAGACCTGTTGTGGTGTCTGGCAATGATGCCCTGTTCCCTGGGCAACGAGATCGTCACCTGCACTTCATTCTGCAATCAAGCAGTTTGCATTTAAGACCAGCTCAGCCTTCAACTCATCGCCAGATTGTTGATTTGCCTAGTGGTCACAGCTCTCGGCCATTCTAGTATTTTTCACGCTTCTTGCTTTGCCTGCCCAACGTTTGCTCTGCTCTGTTCTACCAGAGATCCTGCCTGCTGCCCGCCTGCCCGCCTGCCAGTCACATCCTCCATTATCCGTTCATCTACAGATCGCAAAGCAATGAATCCTGCTTTTCCTGCATTCCAGTGTCTGCTCGTGAATCCTGTTCTGACTATAGTCCTCAACAAGACCCACCATGGTGGTATCGTCTGCAAACTTCACAACCATGTTGGTGGGGTGGATGGCAAGTGTGAAGAGGGCAGGGCTGAGTACACCACCATGCAGCGTTTCAGTGTTGAGAATCAGTAGTAAACATGCTGACTGACCCAGGTTGTGCAGCTTCAGGGCCAACGTGTCTGGGAGAATGATGTTAAAGGCTGAGCTGAAGTCCACAAACAGTATCCTAACAGGTGTTGGGATGCTGCAAGTGAATCAGGGCCATGTGAAGTGCTATGGAGACTGCATCCTCCGTAGAACGCAGGCTGTCCAGGCCGGCAGGGATGGCGTCCTTGATATGCTTTAGGAGGATTTACTTGAAACACTTCTATGGGGGTATTTTCCTCTCTTTAATCAAGAGCGTAATTGTTTGCTTTGAGAGCAAGATTTCTGGTTTTCACGCTCAAATATCATCTTTATCTTTCTGGAAAGTCTGCTCTCACACTCAGAAACTCCCCTCTTGCTTTCAAATTTATTGCTCTTCCTTTCAAAACTCTGCGCTCAGGCTTGGTCTCGTTCCCTCACACTCGGACACATTCTCTGCTCTCAAAACTTCTGCTCTCCGATATTTTTCCTCTCTCTTGTGTTGCTGAAAGAGCTGTCTGTCAAACCTCCTCCTGCCAATAGAATATGAGATAAATGATGACCGAGCAAATGCCTTCTTCAGGGTGCGCTTGTTTTACTTGACACAGTGACTTCACACTCTTAGCCCAGATTTTGTTTGAATATAAAATTTTTAGTAGTGACTAATTATCATTTTATGCTTACTATAAACAGTGTCTCAACAAATACGTTTTTTTTTTAAATAGTTTTCTACATTGTGCAGTATAATAATAATGATTAGCCAAGAAAACTCAACATGTTACATTTCTGTCAGAAGGGGTGGGGCTATTTTTAAAACTCAACATATCTGGATAGCAAAGGCTCATGGGATATGCAAATTCAGCTGAAATTTAACCGTTTTTAACCTTCTGCCTGCTCATTCGGCCAGATTCTCTACACGTCTCCACTCTTTGTCTACGAAGAGTCTCACAGAAATATGTACCACAGGAAGTGACACAGTTCTTCATTAATTGTAGGATGTAAAATGTGATCATTTCAGACCAAACCATTTGTTATCCTAACCCTAAAAATGTATGTTTGGCATTCACACAAAACGTATTTATTTTTGTTCACATCATATTTTGTTTGGTGATAAATCCAGGCCAAGATCTGTATGTGGAGTTAAAATGGTTTATAAATGGACTGAAAAATGGGCCCAATAGGTGACTGGTTCCATGTTGGGCCCATGCAAATTGGCTGTCTGTATTTATTTATTTATGTAGCCCAAATGGGCCCCAGATAAGATGTTCATTCAGTACCCATGTACCTGAGCAGAACCAATGTAGGCAATGCACATGGTGATATTAATATATTTAAGTCAAAGAAAAGACCACCATAAACAACAACAACTTTTGTCAATGAATAAAAATAAGGCTGAAATATTCCGTGAGGACTGATCAGACCTTATTCAGGTGTGGAAGGATGAAACAAGTTGGAACGAGTTTCCAATCATACATTATTACCGTGTATGCTAAAGAGGAAGGCAACCACATTTCATCTACTTCTGAAAACTTCACAAAACTAATACAACAAAATGTCAACATGTGGGAGACAGAGAAGAGCAGACAGATTTCAACCATTTCACATTTGATGTAAAGCAAATGATGTCAACTGTCCAACGACTATCGCTGGTGAAAAGGAAAAGTTTGAAGGAACATTTGCATACCAACCATTCTGAATCCAATCCAAATCTAAACATGCTAAAGCTAACATTGCTTCAGGTATTGGTGCTTTTGCTGCACTGCAAACTGTTTATTAAAGTTGCATTTATAATCAGTGTGAGGATCATTTTTTCTTCTTAAAGGGTGACACAGGGTGCTTTGATTTCCCCTCAGTTCTTCCAACAAAGTCCCTGCATGTTGGTTTGAGATAAAACAAAAACAGTTCAAATCAAAATTCTGCAGGTTTGCAAGAAGCTTTGCTTTGTAAAACGTAACTATTAGGATCATTTAAAGGAAAACACATTGATCTTACAAGCTCCAGTACCAACAACTTTCTCTAAAAACTTCCGACCTGGAAAGAAATTCATATGTTACGAGTGCTCATACATCTTTTTGTCACCAAAGACTTTGTCAGAGTTTGTGAGAAAAGACCTGAGTCCTACAGTGAGAAACCTTTAGGTCTTTTTGAACACTAAGCACTTTCTTCTTTCCACCTAAATCCAACTGATTCACATAAATATACCACGCGAGCTTTTAGAGAGAACATAATGTGCAGAGAAGGTAGAAAACTGCAGCTGCTGTTTTCGCTGTTATCCCTAAAAATGTAACTGTGTCCTGCACATGTGAACATGGCCTTGTCCATGTGTGTGTGGAGGCTGAGGCATCCTCCGCTGCCCTCCGTGTTCTTAGATAAGTCGAAGTTGGTCCATAACTTCGCACTGTTTGCTAATGCAGATCCACCTCTGAACTCTGTGTAGGCTGCAGAACTGTGTGGGAGCGCAGCAGTGTTTGATCACACAGATCAGCATGTACAGACCACAGGCAATTCCTATGCATTCAGAAGAGAAAGGTTTTCAGATTCAGTACAGGACCCCTGATTCCCCTCTAATATAGTTTTACCTTTTTAATGATGTTTTTTTTTCTGCTTCTTCTTCTTTCGGATGAAAAATGCATCAGTTCTGCATCAGACTTCAGAACTGTTGTAGCTTCTTGGAGGGTCATGTCCGCTGATATGCCTCAAACCCTGGTTAAGTTGGCATGTGAATTATGTGAATTATGACGAACAGTGACAGGTTAATGAAAAAGTCTTTATCAATAAATCACTACCGATATGTGAAAAAGACTTTTGAGGGGCAAAGATTAACAGAGGATGTCCAGTTTGTCAGCAAATTTGTGGGAAAACCAGCCAGATCATGTTAATCCAGATTTCCAGAGGTTGCGTTGGCTTCTCTGGACTCAGAGGCATCAGGGATGGACCATCACACAGCAGAAACATGGATTATGTTCAGTATTCCAGATCTTTTGGTGGAAGAAATGGAGCAAAGAGCAAAAGAAACACCAGACTGTCAACAACAAGTCTAAAAGCCTTGAAGACCACATCTGTTACAGGGACGTCCATGCAGTTTTCAGCAGGATGATGAAAAACCACTTCTGCTACATTGGTGCAGCATGGCTGAGGAAGAGGAGGGTACGGGAACTGGACTGACCTGCCTACAGTCCTGACCTGTCCTCACTGGAGAATGTTGAAGAATTTAGAAATATAAACACTGTTGAACACCTTGAGACGTGTTGACAGGAACAATGGGATGAAACTCTTCATCACTCCTCGTGATGTATTTTGAGCGTTGGGATAAGGATTTTTTAAAGAAGTTAATTTCTTTATTCACACACTTCCTTATTAGGTGAAAAATCTTTCACCTTATTAGGCTACTGGTTCATGAACAGAGTCGATTAAGAGCTGCTCAGAGACAGAGTGTCACAGAATTAGTTCTTTATTGGGCTTGTTTAGCAAAATTCTGTAACCCTCTCACAGCATCTTGTTGTAAACTGAGACAATAAAGTGGGCTAAGATGTGATTTTTTACAAGGACACTTCAAACTTTCCTATTTAGCATTTATAAGTACATGAAAGACATTTTCTGACTGACCATGATAGACAATATATTTTATGGCAGAGGTCAGGAGGGTTGCAGGCTTAATAGTCCTAAAAAAAGGAATTCTCTTTCTCAACCTGAAAAATATTACAAAAGTCATCCAGGAAATCATAAGCTGAAGAGGAAATGAAGAACTGCAGGATGAAATGCCTTATTGGCTGAAATCTGCCAACCAATCAGCAGTCTTCTCTGCTTCCCACAGCCTTCTGAAAACAAATGTTTGCATAGAAGAACAAATCATCCGTTAAAGGTGTACATATACTGATCTCTGAAAATGGTAAACAAACTCTTTGTAATTTATCAGCATGTTATAAAAACTGTGAATATTACTCACTTTGTGTAGGCATTCTCTTCATCAGCCCGCCTCAGTGTCTGCGCCCCGCAACAGTAATCTGTTGTCCTGAGCTATGCTGCCCTCTAGTGAACAAAACATAAAACAACACGAGGATAAAAAGTCTAATTTCACTTGATATGAGAAAAAAAATGTATTTCCTCTTTAACAAATTACTGAAACTTTGAGCATGTCTGTAGAAACTTTAATTTTGTGAAAGAAACATCTGCAGCAGCAAGGATGAAACACAAACTGATCTGATCTTTAAAACAAGGCAACAGCTTTTTGTAACACATGGCTTAAAAGTGGCCGCTCTTACCTGTAAAGCAGAGATGATTTTTTTTTTTTTTTTCTGTTTTATTTAATGCCATATACACTGGAAACTTTTTATATATACTACTGAGGACAGCTCTGGGGGAAAAACAAACAAAAAAACAACAACAACAATGCAATGAGAGGGAAATCATTTAAAGTATTTTATTTAAAACCAAATGAAAACAAAATATCAAATGTCCAATGTAAAATGTGTACATTGTAGTGTTAAAAGATCTCTCAACTAATTATGGTAACTGGTCATTACTGAAGTACATATAAAAAGAGCACACAAGAGAGGCAGAGTCTCTCAAAAGTAAACATCGTGGGGGTCAGGTCAGGGTTCTGTGATGGTATGGAGTAGGATCGGGGGTTCTGTGATGGTATGGGGGTTATATTAGGGTTCTGTGATAGTACGGGGGTTGTATCAGGGTTCTGTGATGGTATGGGGTCAGATCACAGTTCTGTGATGGTATGGAGGTCAGATCAGGGTTCTGTGATAGTACGGGGGTTGTATCAGGGTTCTGAGATGGTATGGAGTAGGATCAAGGTTCTATGATGGTATGGGGTCAGATCAGGGTTCTGTGATAGTACGGGGGTTGTATCAGGGTTCTGTGATGGTATGGGGTCAGATCAGGGATCTGTGATGGTACGGGGGTTGTATCAGGGTTCTGTGATGGTATGGGGTCAGATCAGGGATCTGTGATGGTATGGAGTAGGATCAGGGTTCTGTGATGGTATGGGGTCAGCAGCATGGCTTAGGAAGAAGAGGGTACAGGTACTTGACTTGCATGCCTGCAGTCCTGGCCTGGCCTCAGTTGGAGAATTTACGAGCAATCGTACTTTTGAACATGTTGAGACGTGTTTGCAGAAAAAAATAAGACCTGAAACTCTTCATCACTTGGTTTACTCAATGTTAGAATGTCTTTGAAGTGTTGGGAGAAGAAATGAGAACATAACAAAATGGAAAAGATTCACTGTTGCAACTATTCTGAATGTGCTGCAAGTATGAAATGTAGAAAAATTACAAATAAAATTAAATGAAGCTGATGAGACAAAACATTTTGTAATTAACTAAATGTAAAGTAAATGTATGAATAATAGTATTCTGAAAACCACCGTCAGTAGACACAGTTCATCAATGGATCCACAAGTTAAAACAAAAATGTACACAGATAAGATGCAGAGATGCTGCTGTGCTCTCTAGGAGATGCTCTATAATCTTATGAAAACAGAGTTCTCTAAAGTCACACAGAAATTCCCCCAGGTCAAAAGTGATTGATGTCAGCGATCATTTGAAAACTTGAGTCATTATAGAAGGAAAAATGTGTATCTGTAAGGAGCTTAAGTTGTGGATTAGTTGTAGGACATAATCAGGGACAGGTTACTCTGCAAATATAAGAAAAAAATTTCTGTTTTTTACGTGTTTTAGAGTTTTGCTGTTTCTGTGTTGTTTGAACATTTTAGGCACGATGCAGAGAGTATCCACCAACTATCTGATACTAGGACTTGTCAGTAAGATTTTTAATGCTTGTTGAGCCTGTTTGAAATGATGCTGGACTGGAAGATGAAGTCCATTCTCACCACAACTCAATATTAGTCCCACTGAGAAAAGAAAACAAAAAAGTTGCATTATACTTTTTTAATCAGATTCAGATCAAACATTACAGAAAGTGTTTGGCAAATTACCTCAATATAGTCACTTCTGAAGGATTCTGTGATGTTTAATCCTGCAAAGCAGAAAGAGACAAATAAGGTGTTTACATCTCCGTTTGACTGACTGTTAAGAACAGAAGGAAAGGGCACTCACTGTTTCCTATCTTCTTTCTGCAGAGGAAGAACAGCAGGAAAATGGAGATCACAGCAAACACAGTCAGACAAATAATCAGTGCAACGCTGTGACCTGGATCATCTGGATGATCTGGAAGACCTGGATCATCTGGATCATCTGGATGACAGATAATGTGTCAAATAAATGCTCTCTGGTCATGTAAGCAGTTTAAAATTCTCAAACTATTACTGTCAAGCTTAAAGGTACAGTGTGTAGCTTTTTTGTTTATTTGTTAGCAAAAATCAAGTATCACTTTTATAAATACGTATTTTATTATTTTATTTATAAATACATAGGTGGCGGTGCACCCAACTGGAGGCTGCCATGTTGCATCGCCATCTTTGAATACCGTAGCCGAAAGGGGACAAACATGTTAGCCTTGTGCGTTTTACCTGCGAGTCCCCGCTGTTTTGGGGGGAGGGGGAGTACGCAGGGGTGGTGTAAACAAGCCAACAGACCGTGGATGATTCAGCTGCCAGCTTACATTGAAATGGAGGACCGGATTTCAAAGCTAAGGTTGCAGTTTTCTGCTGGATAGGTGAGGTAATTCAATCTAACAGTGAAGTTTATTTTGGCGTTATGTTAGAAACAGGGCAGGTGGTCCAGCAACTACTTTATCCTCACGTTTAAGTCGCATCATTTACTGCTACTTGCTATATAAAACGGCGGAAACGGCTAATTTGTTAGTTAGCCTACAGTAGAAAAGCTACGTTGCTACAGTTTTCAGTTCCAGCAGGCGACCGTGCGCTTCTTTCAGACGTATTTTCCCAGAGCTTTCCCTTCTGTTTCATGTTTTATTTCAGCTTTGTCAACGGGATGGGGTAGTTGTCCTCCTTCCTGTCAGACTAAATAGACCAAAGTAAAACCAGTTTCTGGGCGTGATTTAATCGCCAGAACCGCAGCTTTCTAACGCAGAAATATCTCTCAGGTAATAATTATTTTCTATCAATACGTGGCCCACCTCCCTGGACAAATCAGCTGAAATACATGTTATTAAACACAGAGTAATGTTACAGCAGCGCCGACAGTCCAATGTCCTGCTTTTACTCCCTCTTTCTCTCCCTCTTTCTCTCCTCTTTCTCTCCCTTCATCAGATGATCTCTGAGTCTCCAAGTCACAAAAACCGATTTCATACAAAAACATTAGCTGTTAGCAGTAGCTTGGTACTAAATACATGGAGGACACGCTTGTAACTTATTGGCATAAAAAAATAATAATTATGTATCGTTCTGTTCCTCATCACCTGATGGGACACTCAAACGTCACATTTCTGAATCTCCGCGGCTTCCGTAGTCGTAATAACGCTCTTGAAACTGTTAGGCTCCAGTAGAGCGCTATTTGTTTGCTTGTAATATATTAGCGCACCACTTGATCGGAGTAGTTGTGGCTGGTTAGCTCAACTCGTAGAGCGTCAGTCTCCCAAGTGGGAGACCAGGGTTCGAATTCCCCAGAGGACGAACATTAACACCTTCCAGTTGGGTCCTTAGGCAAGACTCTTAACGCTACTGCCTAACCATTGTAAGTCGCTTTGGATAAAAGCGTCTGCTAAGAATGACACACTGTGGCTTTAAAGTAAGAGCTGAGGTAATTTGCATTTTTACAAATAAATAGCTCATTACTAACGGCTCTCTTGTAATTGATACAGGCATCAAAACATACTTTATTTCTCCAGCTGATCATCCTATAAATGGACATTCTTCCAGAGGCGTAGCACAAAATTCTGTGTCCTGTGTATAAACAATATTAATGGGCCCCCCATGTGCATTTGATCTCTCACGCATGTTTTCCTCATGGTATAAGACAAAGGTGAAAAAAATAATCTTAGTTTAACCCAGTGGTGGGGAACCCTGGTCCTCAAAGGGCGCAGTCCAGCAGACTTTAGATGTTTCCCTGCTCCAACACAATGAGTCATTGTGCAGAACTGGATAAGCTGTTGGATCCATTTGATTTGAATCAGGTGTGTTGGAGCAGGGAAACATTTAAAGTCTGCAGGACTGCGTCGCTTAAGGACCAGAGTTCACCACTCCTTGTATAACCTCTATATTGATAAAATAGCCCATTGCCACTTAACCTTATTTTTGTTTTCAGAAAAAAATAATCAAATGTTATTAAGAAATGGTTTGTGCTGCAGTTGGATTTTATTCTCATATATTACGGTAGCCGCTCCTTGCTGCCACCTGAAATGCATTCTGGATGCAAATGCCAGTGCCTGTTCCCTGCTTCCGAGTGGCTACAACCTGACACACCTTCGCCTCCGCCCCTCTGGTCGGCTCACCATTCAACGAATCACGTTGCAAGCTGCCCATCACCAGTAAATGAAGGACAACTGCTGTGATCAGTCTGGAGGGAGAAGCTGTTTGATTTAGACGGTTTCCCCCTCAACTTGGCGGTTTGGTGGTGGCTTGGCGACTGTATTTGTGTGACTATTTTGTGGCAACTTTGGTAGTTAGTCAACTTGAGTTAGATTCGTGTTTTCCAGCAGTTAAACCTGACTGCGTTTTGTGTTTAGGATTAAGGAGTAATCTCGGATTTAGGTTTGGTTTTGTATTGTTTGGTCTCCTTTTGTTTTCTGGTTGTGGATTGATTGTTTGTGTTTAGTTAGAGTTAGGCTAGAACGTGGTGGGCTAGAATAAAATACTTTGTTTTGGGCTTGAAATGCCTTTTAGTTTATTGGAACAGTTGCAGGGTTTGTTTAGCTAGATTAGTACGCAGAGTTTTGAGTTTATAATCAGCTGTGTTTATTTTTTTTTTCTTTCTGCAGTTCCACTAACCCCAACACTGGTGCCAATACTTTTGTTCAAAAAATAAAAAACCTGGTTTTACTTTACCATCTGTCCACCGTTATTATTGCCATTTTTATTACACCCCTTCATACACTTAAAGAGGATCGTAACACATTTAATAGCCTACATGCGCTCACCTTGTCTCACATCCTTAGTGACATCTTGACCTGGCGACGGACCTGCTGCTGCGTCTAAAACTGAAGGCCAAGTGGTTCATGATGTTAACCTTTACTAAAATTACAGTAGTACTGAAAGATTAAACATATGTTTGCAATCCCATAAACAGTTTTCTGCATTGTTCCTCCTGTCTTACTATCAACATCTTCTACTTGGAGGCTGGACACCTTTATGATGGACGGTAATCCATCTAACTTTTATTGTTTTTCTAGTTAATGCATTGTATTAAGTAATTAAGTAATAATCAAGTCAGTCCTTTTACAAGCTCAAAAAGCTTATACAAAATAGTTTTTATGTAATTAAATCTCACTTAAATACACCAACAGGAGAAAATATGTGCAGAGGGTTCCACATCTGCACTTGTGCCATATTATTATCTTTTTTAAACTTATCCTGCATTTTGCACCAACATGCCTACTCTAGTGGCTTTCTGGTCATCTCTGTTTGTGCAGCAGTTACTTCCTCTCTCTCCTCCTTCTCCTCTCATGTTGTTCCATGAATCAAGATGGCTGTCGGTTACCAGCTGATCGGCTGTTCTCTCTTGTTGCGTTTGTTTATGGTTCAGCTGAAAAGGAGGAAACTAGCAGTTCATGGTTCACACCGTCACATATTTACCAAAAGTTTGGTTTTTGGCAGGACCCTTCACTAACAGTAGCTGGCTGGTGGTAGAAAGGATGTATACTTCAGCTATGCAGGGGCGGGTCTAGAAAAACTGGGGGCAGGGAGGACCACTGACCAGGAAAAGGGCGGCACAGGTGTAGATTTGATGAAATATTGAACTGATTACTACAACTAAAGTGGTAATCTAATGTAAAAGAGTGAAAAAAAACATGTAAACAAACTTTGGGTGATGCTGCTGTAGGACTTTTATCACTGCTGCACAAACACTCACACTTCAATGATAAAAGGAAAAAGCTGTTTTAATCCAGATCATCAGTTTTGTCAGAGTTTCTTCATCAATGATAGTTGTTGAATTTCAGTTGTCACATCTGCTGGTATACAGATATTATCACCATGGAGACGGTTGGGGAGATGATGATATATGAATTCTGAATTTTGATCTAGAACATGATAGAGATGATTTAGAACAACATTACATGCTGCATTTACTGATCCTTGGACATCTACCCAAGGGAAAATCAGTTAACACTAAATATTTGTAGTATTGGCTCGTTCTGTTGAAACAATACAGTAAAAACGGGCAAATTTCAGGCATAGTCCCGACTGGTGATTAATCATGATTAATTTGTAATCTGTGATTAAACTGACCGCCCTGAAAATACACATGGACCTTTTACAAACAATTTTCTCAAGTCCTTTTACTAATAGTGTTCTCTGTAATTTTACAATGTTTTATAAAACATTTCTAAAACTTACATACACAGAAAATCTTTTCTTCATCCATTGTCTCGCTTACCTCCTTTGCTGTTTACTAACTGCGGCTACGCCACACGGCTCCTGTATAATTTTAATAATAAAATGTCAAAACATTGCAATGATACATTCAAGGGGCCTCGAAAGAAATTTGGTGCAGAGGAGGTAAATAAATGATGTAATAATTGATGTGACCATTGGTTTTACCGATGTGGACGCGCTAAGAAAGATACGTTGTGCATTTATCCGGCAGCTGTGTCCGATGCACTCTGAAGCTAACGGTGTCAAATCAGTGAATCTCTACATTGCGATTTTTAATGCACAAATTCCGTGTCAGCTTCATTCAGACAAAGAGAATAATATTCTTTTAGCATTAGTTAACAGATTATTAATTAAACTGTTTTAAAAAACAATACAAAAACTCATATTCATTTTTAAGGGCTCCTCTCTTCCAACCCCCCATCCCCACCCCTCTCCGACACCCCTGCATTCATGCAAAATGGCAAAATTCTAATCACATCAGTGAAGCTTGAACACACCACACTGGACACAGTCAGGGTGGGACCAGCGCCACCTTATGGCCATTAAGAAAGTAAACTCGTACTCACCAGTTTTAACTCTGATCTCAAATGCATTGCATGGGTTTGGTGCAGAAAAGACATCGACTCCACAACTGTAGAGTCCTGAATCGGACAGGGACAGATTTGAAATGGTGACATGAAACATTCCTGTCTTCTCATATTCAATCCCGAATCTGTCACTCTGAGCCGTGAATCCGCTGGTTTCAGCCAGAATATCCTGTGTCCTGCATCTGTTTTTACAGAAAAACAAGTTGTAGAGTTCAGCCGAAGTAAAATAGCACTTGACTCTGATGCTCCCCCCTTCAGTTTGGCTGTAAACTGGAAGTGCTGGACTGGTGAGGGCAGTGCTTCCATCACACATTTCTGTTAAAAAGAGAAATATACCAGATTACTAGACTCATAGCAATGACAAAATTATTGACAACACATACTTATTTATATTTTGTTATACATTATATTATATAGTTGTAAGAGTAAATTATAAAACACCATGAAAACTGAATCTTTTCTATTTTATTTGACTTTTTATTTATTTCTTTTGAGAGATCAAACTAACATAACTATACAAATAAAACTGAAATAGCTTTAATAATGTGAAATGTGAATGTGGCATATGTAGGGAAAAAAGGAAATGGGGCACACAAAAACCGTTTATAAATCAGAATCAACTCTAAAGTTGGCGCACGTGAGGGAAGCCTTGCTCCGCCCACATGGTGGCTATAAATGGTCGGTGAACGCCTATAATATATTCATCCCATCATTTCCATGTTTGCTCAGGAGAAGAAAAGAGGGAAGAAGTAGATTTTTTTCAGAATGTGAGACTGAGATCCTGATGATCCACGTTGCAAAACGTAAAAAAGTTTTTTTCTGGTGGGGTCATTACTTGTCATTACTTGTGCCAGAAAGACAGATTAGTGGCAGCAGGTGGCAGATGCTGTCAAAACCGTGTCAAAGGGCAAGACAACCCAGAGGTATCGGACGAGCATTGTGAGGGCCAGTTTGTGGAAACTTGCATGGTAAGGGCTGCTGAAATGATGTGCCCCAAAAAACGACATCAGCCTGAAGAGGAGCACTGCGGTAGGCAGAATTTTAGATCTTTTGAAAAGCAAAGTCAAGTAATTTGTTGCATTTTTAGTTACAATTAAATGCCCATTCGGTCGTGGACTTGATGAGACTTTGACCGAGGAGTCCCTCAAATTAGTGCCACTAAAAACAGCGATGACATTTTTGGAGCTCTGGTTGGAGCACTGGACAGGCTCGGAGTGGACTGGTCTCGTCCTGTCAGCATGGCTACTGATGGAGCGCCATCAATGATCAGAACAAAAGCAAGTGTGACTAAATTCAGAGAGAAAGTACAAGTAGTAAATGGAGGACATGGACTTTTGGACATTTCACTGTATTTTGCACCAGGAAGCCTTGTTTTGCAAGTGGTGCAAGAGGTGGTCCAGACTGTGAATTTCATCCAATCCAGAGGTCTGAATCATTGTCAGTTTGACAGGCTTCTGAATGATAAAGACGTTACCCATGGCCTGCCATACCACACTGAAGTAAAGGGGCTAAGTCCAGGTACCGTGTAAAAGCGTTTCTGTGACCTAGACTAAATTGTGGGATTGGTGCAGGAGTTCCAGCAACAGCTTCATGTGTGGAAGAAATTTTACTCATTATGCTCTATATTATATTGTAGTCACACCTACAGTGAGGAAACTAAGCATTTGAACACCTGCTATTTTGCAAGTTCTTCCACTTAGAAATCTTCAAGGGGTCTGAAATTTTCATCGTAGGTGCATGTCCACTGTAAGAGACATAATCCGAAACAAAATTGTGAAATCACAATGTATGATTTTTTAACAATTTATTTGTAAGATACAGCTGTAAATAAGTATTTGAACACCTGTCTATCAGCTAGAATTCTGACCCTTAAAGACCTGTTAGTCCGCCTTTAAAAAGTCCA
>JBAMHW010000015.1:29712799-29726061 GCA_037177495.1 Rhadinocentrus ornatus | reverse complement strand
AAGACCCGAAACCCCCTGTGATCCCAGGTTATATCACTGATGATGTGTCCAGGGGCACCATAAGGTGTATCTAACAACTATTAAAGATCTGCTCTGAAGTAAATTTGCTGAAATGTAATGTTTTTAATTTGTTTTATTTATTTATTTTATTTTTTGGCATGGATGTCTTACTTATGACAAAGCAAAATCTTGATATTTATGTTTAAATTTAATAGTTTGTTTAAATTATCCCCAAATTCCAGTTAATTCCCATGAATTCCCACAATTCCAGTGAAAAGTTTCCAATTTGGAATATTTCCAAAATTCCCAAGCTTAACTTTCCATGGAACGTTTTTGGACGTAATACTTACCATTTGTTTTTTCTCTGAGCATGGAACTTGGACAGAAAAAAACAGTTTTTCTGTTTTTGGACACTGTAAAAAAATCCAAATCTGCATTAATTTCTTTTAAGCTGGAATTTTTAAACTCGATCATGTTTTCCTTTGTCTTTTGTTTTAATGTTAAATTATGCTTGTTGTGTTCTGTAAAGCACTTTGAATCACCCTGTTGCTGAATTGTGCTACAGATAAACTTGCCTTGCCTTACTTGTGCTGACGATGAGGCCTGGCCTATAATTGCAACCGCTCACTAGGACACATGGCAGTTGGAACAACAACCAGCATAACTATGACCAGGATAAAAAAAAATTGTGATCGGATTTGAATCCCCTGGCCTGGAGGTGGGGCACGGAGGCGAGCACTTGGTGGCCGGGTCTTTGCCCATGGGGCTCAGTCGGGCTCAGCCCAAAGGGGTGACATGGGCCCCCCTCCTGTCAGCTCACCACCTGCAGGAGGGGCCATTGGGGCCGGGTGCGGTGTGAGCTGGGCAGCTGCCAGAGGCGACGACCCTGGCGGTCGATCCTCGGCTGCCGGTTGCAGATGCTAGCTCTAGGGACGTGGAATGTCACCTCTCTGGCGGGGAAGGAGCCTGAGCTGGTGCCATGCTGGTGTGGGCATGCTCATTGCCCCCTCACTTGGGGCCTGTACGTTAGGGTTTAGCCCAGTGAACGAAAGGCTAGCCTCCCTCTGCCTTCAGGTGGGGGGATGGGTCCTGACTGTTGTTTGTGCTTACGCACCAAACTGCAGTTCAGAGTACCCACCCTTTTTGGAGTCCTTGGAGGGGGGTTTGGAAAGCACTCCTTCCGGGGACTCCCTCGTTCTGCTGCGGGACTTCAATGCCCACATCGGCAATGACAGCGAGACCTGGAGGGGCGTGATTGGGAGGAATGACACCCCCCCACCCCACCCCCCATCTAAGTATGAGTGAATCCTAGTGGTGTTTTGTTGCTGGACTTCTGTGCTCGTCGTGGATTGTCCATAACGAACACCTTGTTCAGGCATAAGAGTGTCCACATGTGCACTTGGCACCAGGACACTCTAGGCCGCAGTTCGATGATCGACTTTGTAGTTGTATCGTCGGACTTCCGGCCGCATGTTTTGGACAGTTGGGTGAAGAGAGGGGCGGAGCTGTCAATTGATCACCACCTGGGGGTATGGTTGGCTCAGATGGTGGGGGAGGATGCCAGTCAGGCCGGGCAGGCCCAAGCGTGTTGTGAGCGTCTGCTGGGAATGTCTGGGGGAGTCCCCTGTCAGAAAGAGTTTCAACTCCCATCTCCGACAGAGCTTCAATCATGTCCCAGGCTAGGAGGGGGACATTGAGTCAGAGTGGGCTGTGTTCCATGCCTCTATTGTTGAGGCAGCCAGCTGCAGCTGTGGCTGCAAAGTCATCGGGGCCTATCATGGCGGAAACCCTGAAATCGTTGGTGGACACCAGCAGTGAGGGATGCCGTCAAGCTAAAGGAGTCCTATTGGGCCTTTTTGGCCTGTGGGTCATGAAGAATGACTTCCGGATGGCTTCGAGGAGATTCTGGTCCACCAGCCGGCGCTCAGGAGGGGAAAGCAGTGCTCCATCAACACTGTGTACAGTGGGGATGGGGGGCTGCTGACCTCGACTCAGGACGTTGTGAGGAGGTGGAGGGAATACTTCGAGAAGTTCATGTATCTCAGGGTCTTATTCACGAGTGAGGGAAGGATGGAGCTGGAGATCGACAGGCGGATCGGTGCGGCATCTGCAGTGATGCGGACTTTGCATCGGTCTGTCCTGGTGAAGAAGGAGCTGAGGCAAAGCTCTCGATTTACTGGTCGATCTACGTTCCTACCCTCACCTATGGTCACGAACAGTGGGTAGTGGCCGGAAGATCGTGAATACAAGCGGCGAAATGAGTTTTTTCCGCAGGGTGGCCCTGCTCACCCTTAGAGATACGATGTGAAGCTCGGTGATCCGGGAGGGGCTCAGAGTAGAGTCGCTGCTCCTCCGCATCAAGAGGAGCCAGATGAGGTGGCTCGTGCATCTGGTCAGGATGCCTCCTAGAGGCGTTCCCGGTGACGTGTTCCGGGCACGTCCCACCGAAAAGAGGCCCCGGGGAAGACCCAGGAAACGCTGGACAGACTCCATCTCCCGGCTGGCCTGGGAACGCTTTGGGATCCCCCGGATGAGCTTGTCAATGTGGCCGGCGAGAGGGAAGTCTGGGTTTCCCTGCTTAGGCAGCTGCCCCGGTGACCCGATTCTGAACAAGTGGCAGATAAGGGATGGATGGATGGATGGATAATCAAAAGAAATCAGACTAATATGGATTATAATGGATTTGAGTTAACTGATTTGTATTTGTATTGGATTTTTAAAACTTTTGTTGTGAATCGGTGTCATACAAATTTTTGTATTTTTGTCAACAAAAATTTAACTGAATTTGCTAAATTCTTTTATTTTTGTAATAAACTATGAAGGAAGTTAACAAGGGAGTTGGATTCGCATCAGGTTGAACTTATTAGTAGTTCATTAGAGTTAAAAACCATCTTCGTGTAACGTCCAGAAGCTGCTTTCATCTTGTTTTCTTTGACCAGACTTTCTTACAGCGTCTGCCTGAATTAACACGTCTAAATGTTTAACACAAAGTTCTCACAGGTTCTGTGACTGAGGTTGATCCTGTTTAATGTTCACAATTAAACAGAACAAAGATTCCACCCACCAAGAGAGATAAATCTTGATTAATTGTTTTTATTTGATCATTCATCTAAAACTATATTACAATAATTTGAAGATAAAGAACAAAACATTCACATCTAAACATCTATTGTCCTTGACAAAGTGAAAGCATCACCAAAACATTTCTATTAACTTTTATGTGAGATATTACAGATTCTTCTGATTACATGAAGTGATCCAATCCCAAAACTATATCTACAACTTCACGCATCAAAACCTAAATTAAAAAATCACTTCCTGTTTTTGTGACATTTAAAGAGTAATCAATTCTGACCTAAAGTCATCAAAAACTGTCATCGTTTTACATAAAACAGTCTGAGGACATATAACAATATTCATAAATATCTAAAAACTGATTAATTACACCAACAGGAATTCATCACCTGAACACAGTTTTCAATCAGCAGTGCTTATTCATCCTTTAACTTTTAAAATCTGGATGTCTAAATAAAGGCACAAACTAAAGACTGGAGCCAGGACAGGAGTCCTACCCTATCTTAAATAAATATCAGTCTCGGTCCAGGAAGTGCTTCTACCAAACAATTCTTTACAACAACTATATTAATCTATTCCTCAACTGAGATAAACAGAGAAACAAACTTCATAGTTAAATGTCATCTTCCTTCTGCCTTCTTTCCTTGTAGAAGATTTTTCCGTCTGGCTGCTTTCTCCAGCTCAGTTGGATGTCTCCATCCACACCCTGACCATCCAACTTCTGTTGGAACTGAGACAACAAGCATCATTGATATTATGAAACAAATGCAACAATAAATCCACCAACAAAGACATGCATGTTAGGTTAACTTAGTGATTATATATATATATATATATACATAATATCAGCTTCTTCTTGTCAGTCAGCAACAATCGGACCAGAATGTCAAGATTTAGCTTGACTAAATTAAACAAAACACTTGTTAAATGCTTAGTTTATTTATTTATTTATTTATTTATTTTTTAGTTTTGTTCTGAGCACAAATGAGAAAACTGATAACAGTTCATGTTGCAGTTTCGTATGTAGGTTTAGGAAAAGAAAATATAAAAACAGTGTTGTTGTTTTGTTTATTTATTAATTTGTTTTTTATCTCTGAAACACTTTAGAATTAGAGAAGAAAATTCTTTGAGAAAAAAACTCCAGTTCAGAGTCACTTTGTTTAGATGTTTTATCAACATGACTGCAGATCTTACTGATCTGTCATGTCTGAGGTCCAACCAGCTTCATGATTGTAGAGATCCACAATCTAAACCCTTGCAGGGGAAAAAGTAATTAGTGCATATGTTATTCCAGGACATGATGTACCTGACTCAGCAAGTCCTCCAGCACAGCAGGGTCATTTAGATCCAAAGAGGAGCTTCTTGTCAGCCTCAGCTTCACCACTTGTTTTGAAAAGGGTTCTTTAAAGATAAGAAAAAATAATAATAAAGCAGCCGTCCTCTGCAGGTGAAAGTGGCTGATATGAAACCTCTCAGTAATTCCTTCACTATATTTGGATGTTACACCTTATTTTTACATTACTTGGGGTTTATGGAAGCAAATAAAATTTTCTCGCCATAGTCTCTTGGTTTTGTCTTGTTTTAGTTTGTCTTTTTGTTCTTTGCTTTTAGTTTTTGTATTATTTCCTGTTTAAATCTTTAACATGATGAATGCAGGTCCATTGGTCAGTTTAGACTAAAGATCCAGACTTTAGTTCAGATTCTGAAGGTCTTGAGATAAATTAATCTTCATTAACATGATTTGGCTCCATGAGCAAGTAAAACATCTCAACGTCACAAATATCTTTTAACATGAACATTAACATGATAATATTTCCTACAACATTGTCTGAGATAAGCCAAGTTCCCTGTCCGTCTTCTGTCTGTCAAACTGTCTGATCATTGCTGTTTTTCACTGATAGAAATAAAGAAATGTGAACAAATAATATGTCTTTGTGACAGGCTGCTGGTAAGAAAGAGCCTAAAGACCCCCCTGACCCTAAATTGACTGAATATTTTTTTTATTAATTTTTTAAATAAACTTCCACCATCACTCAGCTCTACAATAAATATTTCTTGTAAATGTTCCGATGCTAACGTGCTAACATGCTAAATAAGATGGTGGATGTGTTAACTTATCAGCTGAACATAACCATGGTAGCTTTTATAGTATCAGTCATTAGCATGGATTGTCTCTACTGTATCTATGTGACAGAAAATAAAAAGTAAACAGTAAATAAACAACGGCTTACCTTTGTAGCAAATAAATGTTCTCATCTCGCTACAGTTAAAGCTCCCCCATTTTCCAGAATCTGAAAAGTCTGCCGCTGCACAGTTAGCATTCGCATCATCTGAACCTTTATCTCCCCAGTAGCTAAATGAGAAGTTACTCCCATCCACCCACTTCCACGGGTATCTGAAAAGACCGATCCAGGCTGATTGTCCTGCAGGTATCTGCTGGCTAATGTTTTGGTTCTCTGCCACGTTTCTCGCCATGGCCAGGTCTGTGTAGGACTTTCTGCAGTAGCTCTGAGCTTCAGTCCATGACATTGCAGTGTTTATGAAGAAAAATGACACATCTGTGCCTGAAAATAAATCAAAGTGAAGAAATATGTTGAGTCATACATTAAAACATGCTGTACATTTGTTTGCTGCACATCTGCTTCAAAGAAATAGTTTAATAAATTGAAAAAGGAAGAAAAAAATATGATGATGAAACTGATTTATGCTGCATCAGCAGCCTGAAATTGCCTTAAATATTTTCTACTATGTTAAAAATCCTCACCATTGACTTTAGAGCAGACTGATTCAAGGGGATTTTCACAAGATGCAGCGCTCCACTGGCCGGCATTATCCATCGCTGCACACTGAACTTCTCTGGTTATGTCGTCCAGCTGATCAGGTGCCCAGTTTGCAAACCCAGCCTCATTTTGTGTGTAGAAACCTGTGTCTTCCATCGACCAGGTCCAGTTTCGTGTGCCATTATACAAACCAATCCAGCCTTGCTGAAAACAAGGGAGGGGTTTCTTTAGTTTCAGTTGTGATATGAAATAAATATGTAATTTAAGCTTTGTTGTGCAGATAAGAGGGCTGCAAATGCAGCTCCCCATCTACAAAACACTTATTTAAATCTGCTGTGTTTCCATCGTTCATTTTGGAGCCTCACACAATGAATCAAACGTATTCATTCTCAGGTCACAGGGAGAGTTACCTGGACAAACTTTAAGGATCTGTTACACTCTAATGAAGAACTCTTAAGTAAAAGTGCTGTGATGCATAAAGGGTCATCCTGTGAGGACCAACTAGAGATAACGGGTCAGGGAGCATCGACCACCATCCCCACAGCCCATCGGTCGACCATAACCCACTGGACAGAGGGGATTTAAATACAAAAGCTAGATAATAATAATAATAATAATAATAATAATAATAATAATAATAATAATAATAATAATAATAATAATAATAATAACTAAGTAACTACCTACAGAAAAAAAGATAAAATAAATGTAAACAAATAAATGATGGTAATAATAAGAAAAACACTAAATATTAGTAAAGACAATAATAGTAACTGATTGATTTAATTGATTTAAAAATTATAATTAAGTTTTTTTGGTTAATACGTTTGTTGCTGGGATCAATGCTGGAATGTGCAGCAGTATAATTATTGTAAATGAATGTATTTCCATCCAGGATGATGTAATCTATAGGAAGGTTGGTCCATGACTAAGATGCAAAGGATTTTTTCATTTCTAGTTTAGAAGAAAAGTTTTCTTGGCAATAGAGTAATAAGAAGTGGATTTCCATATTCGATTGATTTGATTGTTTCTAAGTAAACAGAGTGATGGCGATGGAGGGATTCCACAGCTTAAAATAGTGGAAAGTTTCTGAGTTCTGAGTACTTTCCACCAGGCTGTCAGAGTTGAGCTGATGGTAGTAATTTTGGAGTATTTATTTTCTTAATTGAGCTGGGTAAGAAGGGTAGGACTGTAAAGTATTACTGCATTGCTCCGATCAGGTGAGGTGCTCCGTGTTTTTAGGGATATGGGTAAAAATCTTGCAATTTCAAAACATGACATAATTTAAGTTAATTATTCTGACTTTGCTCTACAACATGACAACAGGAGTGTGATGGGTAAAATTAAACCTCAAACTTGTGTAAACACCATAATCAGAAAATTCTACGTTAGCATCAAAGTATTTCTGTGTACGTTATCATTTCCGCCCAAGTTGTTACTTCAACGTGTAAAATAACTCGTATTTCAGTCAGGAATAGAAGCAAATAGTGAGGAACACTACGAGAAATATGCTTTCAAACGTGAACAGTAACATTGGTCTTGTTGAATAAGAAATGTTATCACAGCCTCATTTTATCCTGTTAACCACTAGTCTGACAAAATTCCGTGTGAAGACATTTGCATTATTTATCAAGCAGCATTCCTAATGGCTGTAGGTAAACCAGTGCCGTCACCTTCGACCAGTCAGAATCTAGAGTCATTTATTATGCAAACTTTATGTAAAAACTGCTGCTGGACAGAGACAATCTGGGATGTGAGGGAGGAGATGTTTTTGACAACTTTCATTGAATAAAATGCCAGAATTTTTATTTTTATTGAAATTTTGCTGCTAAAGGCTCATCCTCTGTTTTTCTATATTAAATATTTATCTCAAATGTAACTTGAAATAACTGTTATCCATATTATATCTGATTAAGAAGTACAGGGTCTCTGAGATGTTGTAGAAAGAAGCATTAAATGAAAACAAGCAGGTTAAAGCCAGGTAAATAAAATGTTTCCTTCCATACGAGGCCTTTATGATGATTATTAAACATAAATGAGGCTAGAAAAGTGGTTTAAATCTGCCGTTTCTGCAGCTTACCTTCCCCATTAATCCTGCCATGTTGTTCAGGATCTCCACATCGCCCATGCCGCTTACAGTGGCCAGGTCTGTGTATTTTTCTATGCAGTAGCTTCGAGCTTCAGACCAGGTTTTCTCCTCACTGATAAAATAGTTGGGATTTCTAGTGGCAGGGTAGACACCACACAGGGCTGCAGACGCATATGAACATACTGATTCAATATCCAGTTCAGTGTAATTATGTTCAACATTACATTTCAATAAAATGTGTTATTTTTGGCTGTTAAAGAAAAGTAACTTTCAGGATTAAAATAAACATAAAATAACTTCTTAAAGCAAAGTTTGCTTGCGTATCAACACAGCAAAGAAAGAAGAACTGTAGAGCTGCAGTGACAGTTGACACCACATTACAGATAATTAAAAACCACTTACCTGAAGCAGCGATGATGAACAGAACCTTCTCCATCCTCAATCCTTCTCCGTTCTGCTCCTTCAGTCTGTGACTGCAGATATTCTTCTTCTCATCTTCAACAACATGCAAAATTAGAAGCTATTTACATTATAGACGAAGAGTGTTTATTCTGACACATACAGCCACGTCAATACAACTCAAAACAGGTTTTAAATGACAAATGACTGATTTGCCTCAAGGCCTCTGCACCTGGGAAGGTGACGTCTTCCTCAGAGCTGAGGATCAGCTGACTGACCCCAAAAATATTCACACACTGGCCAAATTATAAGGGTGCAGCCGTTTTATCAAAGCAAAAAGCTGTACAAAATCCTGGTCTAATGTTAAATCTATTCTTATTAAGCAGATCATCATACACATCGTCCACTATACCAGCTCCAACTGATCACCTGCTTGTTAAAACAAATATCAAATCAAATTTAATTAATAAAGCAATTTTAATAGAGAAATAGAACAAAGTGCTCTATATAAAAACACACACATCTACTAACAATTTCAAAAACACCCACCTGATCATCCACACACATTCAACATGCATTCATCCCCTTGACCTTTTTTTTTTTTTTTTTTATTAAAACCTCATCCGTCTCTGCAGCCCTGAGGTTCTCTGGTCGACTGTTCCACAGTCGAGGGCCGTTGTGGTGGAATGAGGCCTCTCTAAAGGTGTTGGTTCTGACTTTGGGAGAAACTAAAAGGTTGGCACCAGAGGACCTTAGGGTGTGCGAGGGGTCATAATCCTAAAGTAGGTAGATAAATAAGAAGGTCCAAGACCATTTAAACATTTATTAACCACTAAAAGAACCTCAAAATCAATCCTGAAACACACGGGGAGCCAATGCAGCGATTCTAAAACGGTCTGATGTGTTCCCAACCTCTGGTCCTCGTCAGGACATGTGTCGCTGAGCTCTGTAGTAAATGTTGGTTTATAATACTCTTTTTGGGAAAACCAGAAAGCAGGACATTCCAATCATCTTATCTACTAGAAATAAAAGCATGCATCAGCACCTCGGTGCTGGCAAGAGAGAGATCGATATGTGGAATAAAATCCAGCTCAGAGTAAAAAGGACACCTAGATTTCTCACACACCAAGAAGGTTTAAAATTCTGGTCAAATTCAGGTTTTGGTAAAAGGATCTCTCTCTTCTCTTCAGGGCCGATGATTAACACCTCAGCTTTTTTCCTGGCTAAGCTGTAGGAAATTCTTTTCCCATCCATGACTTTATACCTAAAATACAGGCACGTGATATAAATATAAAGCTGCGTGTCATCAGCATAGCTGTAGAAATCAGTACTCATCCTCAACAGGCAACATGTACATATGAAAAAGAATTGGACCAAAACTTGATTCTTGGGGACCCCCACACTTGATTTTATGGGTCCTTGAGGAGCATGTATCGATACTTATTATACATATTATAATATAAATATACAAACTTATTATACATAAAAGTCCAAATCTGCGCTGTTTCTATTAAGCTTGTTTCATGAATCATGCCTGAATCATGTTTTAATACAGTTTTTATCTAATGTGTCTTTTTTATTTTATTTTGTTTTAATTTTAAATTTTGCTTCTTCTTTTATTAATTCTAAAGCACTTTAAATCACTGTCATTGAATTGTGCTGTCGAAATAAACTTGCCTTGCCTTACTTTCAAATAATTGTCTATCTGTGAGAAAGTAGTAAAACTATTAAAGAACAGTACCTGAGAGGCCCACCAGACTTCTCAGTGTCTGCAATAAAATCTGGTGATCAGCAGATCTGGAACCATCCACTTGCAACTCTACTCTTAAACTAAATCATATAATTTTGTCTGATTATGTTTCAAACTTTATCACATTTATTTTGTTACAGAAATTGTGGCACCCAGCGTCATTTTTTTAAAAACCACTCTGGTCTCATCATCACCCGTCTTTAGAATTGATCTACTCCCCTTCAAGAGCTTGCAGTGGTGCGAGAGGACGGGAAGCCGTCTGCTCTCTGATTAGTTTGATTCGTCACCATCTAATCAGATAGATGCTTAAAGATATGGACAAAATTTGCAACCGCAACTTCAGTGTCTCACACGCAGTTTTGTGCTTTGCATCTGTGAGCAGGGTTTTTGTAAATTAACTTTTTTTACGACCATGCAAACCCTTTCTGCACATTTGCAAACTTGAATTATTCAGGCAGATTGTTTTTACAGGGTGACAAGCTGGATTTACAGATGCAAGTATGTGAAACATTCATTTTATTGAGCCCATACGTTTTACTGTTGTAGGTTTTGAGTTCTTCAAATAATAATTTTATCGAAATCTTACTTTTTTGGTTTTTTTCCCCATTTCCTCTCTGCTGTCCTGCAATTTCGTTATAATTCTTGGTTTCAATTTGCTTTTTACATTTTTTGCTCTAACTGCAGCTGCTGAGTCAACTGCTGGTGTTAAAATGATCTACAATAAAATCACAAGCCGTCTTGCTAAAATTAAAACTGAGCATCAGAATGAGAATGATAGAAAGGCAACAGGAAGTCAGATAAACACTGGTTCTGCAGAACAGCTTCTCTGAACACACAACACGTCCAACCTTTAAGCAGAGGGGCTACAGCAGCAGAAGACCACACCGGGTGCCTCCTGTTAGGCCTGGTACACACATAAAGATTATCTGGATCTTTTTGTCCCGATTTTGCCTCTTCCCGACCAAGAACACCCGATTATCTTGAGTCTTAGAAGATTTTGCTGAACAATTATCATTTGCTCTGAGGTGTGTTACGAGCGGATTTGTCCCAATAATCGGATCCGAAATAAGTCGAGGCCGACAATTGGAAATATTAAACATGTTCAATTTTTACCATAAAATATCTTCATATGTGTGAGGAAAGCCGACGACTCATGAATTGTGACAGTGTGGATGGTGGCATGGCACGGAATGTAGCCAATCAGAGAGCGAGCTGGCTGGGGAACAAGGAAGGATATGAAGTCTGTGTTCACGCTGTTTCCAGTCGGTTATTTTTTTCATATCTGGCTTTTTCTGTTCCCAAGTCCTAAGTCCCAAGACCTCCATCATTTCCTCGTCCTATTTATCCTCGTCCATGCTGGGTGTTGTGTTTTCCAGTTGTTGCTATGTTTCTTCTTCTGCGTTTTTCCCGGTTGTTGCTATGATTCTTCTTCTACGCTTTTGTTAGATGATGTTTGGTCACGCAAGATGTCCGGCTCGGAGGACTAGATTGTAGATCAGTCGGAGGACAGCATCGTTATGTGTGTGTTGTTCTGGGACTAGATTACCAAAGCACACCACACACAGTATGATCAAAACTGTTTAATGCTGTTTTTTTTATCTTCACGTGTGAGGTCTCGACCAGATAAAAATTCTCATCAGATTGAAGAAATCCATGTGTGTACCAGGCTTTAGCTAAAAACAGGAAACTGAGGCTACAATTCACGTTGACCCAGACGCTGAGCCATGCCAGGTAGCCGTCCAAGGGTGGTTCTAAAATTGTTGGGACCCTGCTTGACAGCCAGTGCCCATTGAGAGGACAACATACTCTTCACCTGTGTTGTTGTTATGTTAGGATATGATTCACAGTGCACATCCCAATGGCCGAGTGGTGGCCAGTTAGCATGTCCGCATTCAGACTTACAACTGTCAGTTGTCTGGCTACTGTTGCATTAGACCTAACCCTTAAAATAGTCTCTGCTGAGGCAAGTATAGCATCAAAGAAGCCAGCGTCACTGAGATTCCCGGCAGCAGAGCTGATTTCAGTACAGCGCATATCTTTATAATCTACCCCTTCAGTTTGTTTTGAAAATTCCTTCTTTTTTTCCTGTGACTTCCCTTTCCAGTGAAATTTTCTCTGAATGCCAAATTAGACCAAAGTTATCAAGAGCACAAATCTTTGGTCCCTCTGTCCTCTGGGTTATCAGCATGAATGTTGAAATCACGGACAATAACTACACAATCGAAGTCAACACAAATTATTAACAGCAGTTCAGCAGAACAACTTGCCTGTACATGTTAATGAACAGCGCACGAGAGAAGAACTGAATAATTTTCTCTGTCTAACCAGGTTTTTGTTAGGAATTAAGTTTGTGTTTTATAATAAAATAACTGAATAAAAATGTTTTTCCTGCCTAAAAGCTGACATTTAAGCTAGCTTCAGTGTGCTAGGAGCAACATCTTTCCAGTTTTTGTTGTGGGCAGGTTGAGGCGGATAAGGAATGAACACAAGATTTGATACATTTATAGAATATGTATGTGTAGCAGGTCCTGTCTGGTTTTGTTTAACTGTTACTGATCACGTACTTCATTGCTTATGTTTGAAGTGTAGGAGTTTAACAGGTTGCATCAAGGTCCCGGCTTGTGACCACCGTCGTCAGTTGCAGTGTCTGGGAGAAAGATCAGGCGGAGGAGTAAATAGTTGCCAGTCCAAAACCAGGGGTAAGATTTCCTTTTTTTTTTTCTTAAGCTATTGGATTAGGGTTTTTGGGGGTTCATTTATTAGCAGCCAATGGTATTTATTTCCTTTACAGGTTAGCCTGAATCTGTTTTCTGTGTCATTTTTATATTTTGTTTTCAAAGTTTATGCCCGCCCCTATGGTTAGGGTTTTTTATTTTATTCAGCTGACAAATCCGCTAGTGGTTTGTCAGGTGAAGAGGCTAAACACCCCCCTCAGTTGTGTGTGTGCGTATGTTGTAGGGAAGCGCACTGGTGATGTTTTATTTCATGCGTGTCTCATTTTAAGGGGCCCGGATTAAACCGTTTCCAATAGTGGGTCTATGGGACTTTACTGATCTAATTGACATTCTCTTGGAAATGGAAATGGACTTGTGCTTATATAGCGCTTTTCCAGTCAGCTTGACCGCTCAAAGCGCTTTACACTACTTGTCACATTCACCCATTCACACAC
>JBAMHW010000015.1:29689385-29707301 GCA_037177495.1 Rhadinocentrus ornatus | reverse complement strand
GGAGCCTATCCCAGCAGTGTTTCAGGTGAAGGCAGGGTACACCCTGGACAGGTCACCAGTCCATCGCAGGGCTGTTTGAAATCAATACAACATAATTTGCATACATATTCCAGTGTCATGTTCTGTAAACTAGCAGAAAATCTTTGGAAAAGCTGCAACTTTCCAAGACTTTGCTATGGAATTTGCACACACTGAGCAAACCTTTTAACATGAATGGAAAGGAAGTAGCATAAAGTTATATCTGTTTCAGTCTGACAATAACATCAGAGGGATGAACTCTGCTGCTGTGATGTTTTATTAGTTTTAGCTTTGATACAGAAACTAAAGTAAAATGTTTGGACTACATAATTCAGTATTTTTAATACAGGAATCAGATTTATAACCTGCATTGAGCAGAGGCTTAAATGATCACGATCATATTCATTACAAAGATCCAGAGAATTGATCAGTTATTACTGACTAACTCTGAATCTGTCTGTCATCCTGGTTTTATCAGAGCTCTGCTGCAGAAAAATCTAATCTGATCTTTATTCTGGTCCTCAGTCTGTTCATACGCTGACCTCTTTTTCCTGTGTCTTTTATTACCAGTCTATGATGTTGACACAAAACTCTTATCTCTTGAGTTAGCAGCCTTTTTACTTGAATGATTCATAGATTAGAGTTAAGTTAAAATGGTCACATACAAGAACTGGACTGAAGATGAGAGACAAAGCAAAAGAAATGTCCAAATCTTCACTGGACTGGATCAGGAACTTAGCTTAGTAATGGACCGACACTATTTTATTTATTTCCCTGAATGGCAGACTTAAGAAAGAAAGAAAAACGTGACGGTTGTGTTGACAAATCGCAGCCACCAGCAGCGTCCAATGAAATGATGCGTTATGGCAATCGTCAGCACACCGGTTTTTGACGCATGCGCAGTTGGTCCACTTCCTGCTTCCTAACAGCAACACAACAAAAGAAGAAACCTTCGTGTGTTCTGGATTTTCATGACTTTATTTTTATTTTTTTACTGTTATTGTATTCTTTTGTCCCGGCGTCCCAGTGTCCTTCCGTCCGTGGTTCTCCGTTCTGCCTCCATGCGCGCTCCCGTCTGCGCGGCGCTGTTGGTTTGGCTGCTGCAGGATGCGGCGACTCATCACTTCACTGACGAGGAGATGGGGGCTGTCAGGTAACAGGACAGGTCATTTCATCTTTGTGTTGCCTTTCATTTTTGTGAGTACTTTTTTATTGATTTCTATATGTTCGAAATAAAAAATTTGCCACGGTAGTAAAGCACTAAATCTGAAAAAAAAGTTAAGTTTTCTGAAAGAAGTTAAAGTACACTTTAAGTTTTAAGTATTATTTAGTTATGCTTAAAACTTTCTATTAACTCACGATCATCATAAAGAAAATTGGGCATGGTGGAAATGTGAAAATGGCCCATTTTCATGTTTCAGTTCTGCAACATTTTTCAGAACAAGTTGGTTCAGTGAATCTTTTTCATCTCTGTATTATTCTCATTTCTTTTCCAAAAACTTCAGACTTTATAACATTAATCATACCAGGGATGAAGAGTTTCAGGTCTTCCTGCCAGCACATCCTCAGGATTTTCTTTCTTTTTCTTTTTAAATCAGTGTGTAAAACGGTGTTTATATATTTTTTCCTGGTGACTCTTTAACCTGTTTCATTTCTCAGACAGCGCATCAAATCCATGTTCTACCACGCCTACAACAGTTACCTAGACAACGCCTTCCCCTACGATGAGCTCCGCCCACTCACCTGCGACGGACAGGACACCTGGGGCAGGTGAGGTGACATCATAAATGTTTTTATCAGTTTAACTTTTTTTTTTTTTTTGCTAAAATGACGTGATTACATTTTCCTACTTTACTTCATTTAATTTAAACTGCTGAATTTTGAACAGATTCTGTAAATCTGCTCTTTTTTAAACTTTTTGAACCTTTCAAAGGAGAAAACATAAACTCCCCTTTCCTGTTTTTTCTCCGCAGTTTCTCTCTGACTCTGATCGACGCTCTCGACACTCTGCTGGTACGACCTGAGAACAGGTTTTTAGATTTAAGGAAAGCGTGTTGAATGTGAAGAAGTGGCATTTCTTTTTCCTGCAACGTTCAGATGTGATGAAGCTGAAGCGAAATGAAAATGTGATGCTCCTGTGAAGGTTGTAGGAAACCGTACGGAGTTCCAGCGCGTGGCGTCGCTCCTCCAGGACACCGTGGACTTTGACATCGACGTTAATGCATCTGTGTTTGAAACCAACATTAGAGGTAAAAACAGGTCTGTGTCTCTGATCCTGAGGGGATGTTTCTGGTCAGGGGTTATGTGTGTGTGTGTTTTTGTGTGTGTCTAGTGGTGGGAGGTCTGCTGTCGGCCCACCTGTTGGCGGGGAGGGCAGGGATGGAGCTGGAGCCTGGTTGGCCCTGCTCAGGACCGCTGCTGAGGATGGCTGAGGACGCCGCCAGGAAGCTGCTCCCTGGTATGAAAACACACACACACACTCCAGAAATCTGGATCTGGGCTAACTTTGGATTCAAGGTAAAATATTTCACTACAAACCTTCAAAACTGGAAGCTTTGAGGTGTGTGAGAGTGCATCCTGCTGCTGCAGCCTGGGTCACGATGGGGGTCTGGGATGGTGACCTGGGTGGTATTTATCAGAGGTCATTAATTGGTGAACGCTCCGGGTCCAGAACTAGAAGCTGTCCCATACAGACCCGGACCTCTTTGTATTTTAACTGGCACAACTTTAGTAGTTGGGTGGAAACACAGATTACGTGCGAGTTAGCTGCTCCTTTGACTTGCTAACGTGATTGGCTGTCACTCGTTCGGCTGAAAGCACTGTGGTGCTAGCTTGCACTAATAGTGATAATAATAGTCAGTCGGACTAGTCAGTGTCTCACTGAGAAAAAGCTGAATCAAAGACAAGAGGACGTTGAGCTTCTGAAACTGGTTCAGATTTCTCTGTAAAACCGGCTGAAGCTGTCGAGTCTTGACGTGAGACTGAAAAGCAGAAATTCAAGCTGTTTCTTCATTAAAAGAAAAATCTAGTTAAGCTCTGTACCGTGTTAAACCGATTCTTTTATCAGAAGCTCGAGAACAGAAAACAAGAGAGGAGCTCTTCAAATTCAGCAAAGATTCATCCTAATTCAGTTACAGGCAAAGCAATGCAGCGCTGGTCTCGGAGGACAGATCCTCCTGCTGAGCCCCGAACAATGGATGTGGTCACATTTGATCTTCTTAGGCCTCGTACTATGGAATGGCTCGACACGCAACCGATTGTAATTGGCCAGTTATCATATACATGAGCAGGCCACTCGCTACTCACGCAATAGTTTGGGATGTGCTGTTGTAGTAAAGTGTGTATCTAATGCAACAGACCTGGCTGATATCTAACTGATGATTCTCAGTCACATCTGTCACTCTGTCAGAGTTCTAGCTGAAGAGCACATACAGTGTTTAGGCAGTAGCCTTCAGGGTTCTGCCTTAGGACCCAACTGGAAGGTGTTAATCTTTGTCCCTTGGGGGAATCAAACTGTGGTCTCCTGCATGGGAGACGGATGCTCTGCCAACTGAGACAGATAATTTCTATTAGTCCAAACTGGAAAAATCCCGTTTTAAACATTCATAGCAGAGCTAAAACGGTTCAAAATATAACCACATATTACAACCTGAACATGCACATCCTTTTATTAACTGAAAGAGGGAGCGTTATACAGATCAGCGGGCATAAATAAATATTCAGTTCAATGTTACGTGTAAATAAATGTTTTCAATTGTGCTGAATTCATTTGATTAGACGGGTATTGGATACATGCAGATGTTGATTAAACGACTAGGCTTAAATATATTATTATAAATTAGTGCTGGGCAACTATCAAAATATTTATTCGCGATTAATCGCATGACATGTTGCGACTAATCACGATTAATCGCATTGTTACGCGCAAAATGTCTCTTTCCTTTAAAAGAAGGCCTACGGCTATATAATGAAAATTCAGTACATGTTTGTTTACAAACACTAAATCAGGGTCTCCAACCAGCGACTCTAGAGCCGCAAGTGGTTCTCTGGACCTTCCACAATGCCTCTAAATAAATTAGGTTGGAAACTATGGACTGTTTTTATTTTTTTGTTTACTTTACATCGTTTTCCACAAATATCTACATCTCTTAGAAGAAAGTCTGTCTATCCTCATTTTATAAAGGTTTATTGTTTTTCTTTATTTTAAAACCAAAAAATGGAAATAAAAATGTGGTTAAAAATAACAAATATCCTGGTGGTTCTTAATCAAAAAATATATATATTAAGTTACCTTTTTGAAAAGGACTCGTAGCATTTGCAGCTCTAAAGGAGTTTTATTTAGCTGGCTGAGGGAGAAATGGCTCTTAGGATTGTAAAGGCTGCAGACCCCTGAACTAAACACATAAACACATCTAGCTGCAGTTTTTTTCTTTAAACACCAACAGTTAAAATATTTTTCATATTAATAAAATCACGTATTTCTGAGAAAGAAGGATGAAATGTTCAGGATTTACTAACTAAAAGGTAAAAAGTCAGCAGAATGAATTTAAAGCTGTGAAGCTGCTTCCTTCTAAACACAGAAGGAAGAATATCTGATGAACATCAGCATCAGGTGAACAGACAGAAAGCAGGATTATAATCTCACAGCTTCTAGACGGTGAGGAGAGAGAAATGTTCATAATATGCACAATAACTTCCATCCATGCACCTTTATTGCTTCATCATCCACATTTCTGCTAGAAATTCTCTAACTTTCATTCTTAGCTCCACTATCGGGAGTTAAGGGGTTAACATCTGGACTTCCGGGTGTAGCGTCAGGTCTGTGTTGTCCACAGAAAGTCCAGAATCTCAGCTAACAGCTCAGCAAAACCATTTCTGTGACCACCAAACACAGTTAAGACAGCAAACAATTAAAATACCAGGTACACAAAGTCTGAAAAACATGTAAAACACAGATTATGTCTCCTCGTGTCCACTCGACAGCACGAACAGTCAGAAACATGTCTTCCCTTTGCTAAAAAAGTTTCTTGTTGTCTTTTGGGAGCAGTTTCCCGTCCAAAAATCACGATGTTCTGCCATCTGCATGGGTTTAGACAGATAAAAAGAAACGTCGGTTCTTTTTCTTCTTTCCTAACTTCCAGACTTCATTTTAATAAACCTGCTCCTAATTTCCCTACCTGGACCTCTAGCTGGTGTGTATTGAGGAATTTGGAGATGTTTTTTTCAGACCTGATCCCGCTCCGCTTCTCCTCGTCCCACATTTGCTTGGATGTTTCCAGCGTTCCAGACTCCCTCCGGGATGCCATACGGCACGGTGAACCTGCTGCACGGCGTCAGTCCCACCGAGACCCCTGTAACCTGCACCGCCAGCGTAGGAACCTTCATCTTGGAATTTGCCACCCTGAGTCGACTGACTGGAGACCCGACGTTCGAGGACACCGCTCGCCGAGCCCTGAGGGCGCTGTGGAAGACAAGGTCCGACATCGGACTGGTAACTTCCTGCCTTCGGTTCTGTAAACCTAACCCCTGCTGTGATGTACTTCCTGTTTGAGCTCCGTTCGCTCGTCTGCTCAGGTGGGGAACCACATCGACGTCCTGTCCAAGAAGTGGGTGGCTCAGGATGCCGGCATCGGGGCCGGAGTGGACTCGTACTTCGAGTACCTGGTGAAGGGAGCCATCATGCTGCAGGACGAAGAGCTGCTCAGCATGTTCCAGGGTAAAGCTGCTGGTTCTGACCCAGCACCTGCTCATGTTCACGCAGCTGAGGCAGAAAGCAGCTTTCCTGCATCTGATGTGTGATGTTTCCTCAGCGTATGATCGAGCCATCCAGAACTACACTCGCTTCGACGACTGGTACCTGTGGGTGCAGATGCATAAAGGAACCATCTCCATGCCGGTTTTCCAGAGTCTGGAGGCCTTTTGGCCCGGCCTGCAGGTAAAACACCCAGATGGCGACTGACAGGTACACAAACCCTGAAAATCAAACCATGTTTTGTCTTTTAGTCTCTGCTGGGGGACCTGGACAGCGCTGTGAGAACTTTCCAGAACTATTACTCGGTGTGGAGGCAGTTTGGTGGTCTGCCGGAGTTTTACAGCATTCCTCAGGGTTACACTGTGGATAAGAGAGAAGGATACCCTCTGAGACCAGGTAGGACCGTCAACCCAGCCCTTTAGGAGAACTCGGCTTTTTTTCATCCCGTTGTAGCTTTAAAAGGTGTAACGGCTGCTGGACGTCACCTCGCTGTAGCTCAGACAGAACCCGAGGTAGCGGTGGGCGATGCATCCTGAGTCGTTAGACACTAGATGTGTGATATCATGACAGTCAAGTACAAATTCTCATAGCAAGGTTTTAAGCTGGGGTGTCAAACATATGGCCTGGGAGCCAAAACGAGCCCTCCAGAGGGTCCAGTCTGGTCTTTGTGATGAGCTTTTGGTAAATGTGAAAATAATGTAGAAATAATGGTAATATTTTAATAAACTTAAATTACAAATTTTTCTATGAGTTTTAATTTTTTTTGATTAAATCTAAAACATTTACATCTTTTCTGTCTTGGCTAATAGATTTGACTTCAGTTATTATAGTATTATGAGACGGGTCAGTTCAGGTGGTCGGGATTACTACAAATGTACATAAATGACATTATAAAATAATTTCTATTCTGGAAAAGTTACTACGTTACAGATCATGATGTGAAATACTGTCATTTTTATTTCCAGGAATCATTAAGAACAGCTTAAGGCCCCTCGACCCAAAGTATGATTTCCCTGGTTGCAAATTCTTTGCAGAGAAAACTCTACAGAGATATGTATCATGAATAATGGTGAAGTTACAGGCCCTGGTCCGAGGAGCTGTTTTAGGAGAGCAAAAAGTAGATGAGCTGGTCCTGAAAAGTATCTGCATGAAGCTGCTGGTTTAAATTTGAATAATTTCAACTTAATTTTAGCTGAAGTAGTAGACCCAGTATGATCCTACCAGAACCCTCAGGTCATCTGGATCATGTTTCCTATCACTTCCCAGAGTCAGAACCGGACATGGAGAAGCTGCGTTCAGCTTCTATGCTCCACATGTCTGGAACAAACTCCCAGAAAGCCTCAGATCAGCTGAAACACTCAGTTTACTTAGATCCAGGTTGAAGACCCAGCTGGTCTCTGCTGCAGTCCAGATCTGCATCTGGTTCTGTTAAGCTGGAAGTTTTAAACTTGATCAAGTTTTAATGAATTTTATCTGTTAACTTTTTTTTTCTGTTTTTATTTATTTTATTCTTTTAATGTTTGTTTTTTTGCACTTATTATTGGACCCTGCGTAATGATTTTAAAGCACTTTGAATTGTCTTGTACATGAAATGTGCTATACGAATAAAGTTGCCTTGCCTAAAGTAGTTTGTTGAGTTCAGTTTGGTGACAGATTAGCTGCCAAACATGGATTTCTCTGACCTTCCAGCTTCTTTGTGTGTGTGTGTGTGTGTTTCAGAGCTGATTGAGAGCGCCATGTACCTGTTCAGGGCAACAGGTGACCACACCTACCTGCAGCTAGGCCTCGATGCTCTGGAGTCCATAGAGAGGATCGCCAGGACGCCGTGCGGATACGCCAGCGTAAGTTTGACTGTCAGGTGGTCAGTCTTGGTGTCGCGTGCTGATCTCCCAGAAAACCATCTGAATGTGTCGCTGCTGCTCCTGCAGGTTAAAGACCTAAGAGACCACCAGCTGGACAACAGGATGGAGTCCTTCTTCCTCGCAGAAACCATCAAGTACCTCTACCTGCTCTTTGACCCCACCCACTTCCTGCACGGTGGGGGGATGGAGGGGGACGGGTCCTGGGAGGAGGGCGGGGATGGGGGGCAGTGTGTTTTAGGTGCAGGAGCATTCGTCTTCAACACGGAGGCTCATCCTCTGGACCCAGCGGCGCTCTACTGCTGCAGCCACCGTGCCCAGGATCGCCAGGAGCTCAGGGATATCCTGCTCAGCCTATCGCAGCCCAGAGCAAAAACCAGCGGCCAATCAAAACGGCCAGCCAAAGAGACTCAGGACCCTCCCCCCGCCCAGTCAGGCAGCATCGCTCTGAAGCCGGGAGAGAAGAGGACGCCTCCTCCGCTTTCCTGCCCTGTCCAGCCGTTCAGTGCTCGACTCGCCATCCTGGGACAAGTTTTTACCGACAACACCTGAGACTGAACGCTGTGGGTCACATGGGCTTCATTCAGGGACTGACTGGAGGTCGGGACACAGCGCCTCATTGTATGAAGAGTCGGGACTTCTTTGACCATTATGGGAAAAAATTAATTAGAAAATGTTAAATATGTTTTGTTTTTGTTTTGTTGTTTTCTGCTTTCTTCACAAAATTTTGAAGCCATGAAGAAGCTTCTTATATGACTCCACACATGGATATGCTAATCTGGCCCCGCCCACATCAACCCCCAGTTCATGCGAAGCTATGAGAAGAAGTTAGCTGAGGCTAGTAGAGGCCCTCAAGCTAATTTAGATTCGAGCTAATTTGTTGCTAGCTGCTTGGACTTTACCCAGAAATCAGTATGTGGTCGCTAGCTGTTAGCTACTGGCCTGTCCAGACTCAGGCTGTAGCAGCTGCTCACTCACCTATCATAGATACGAATGGTGATATCGGCTAACAGACATGGGGACTCGAGTCTGAGACTCGGGCTTAAGTTGCATACTCAGTGACTTCAGACTACTCTGGTTTTACAATTTGAAATTCGTGAACAATTTTTTTTTATTCTTAAGTACCTCCCTGTTTGATCTCCCTTCTAGGGATGTCACTATTATTTAATTTTACAGTTAATCTCTATATTAAAAACTATGATTAATTAATTGTAAAGATCCCTTAAAATCGTCACTTTATATAAAATATTATGTATGAACTATATCAGCGAAACGGAACGAAAATGTTCCACCACTTTCACGTGTTTCCACGTGTGTTGCTTTGTTTTGGTTGCAGAAGAGGCTGCCTGAGTGGGATACTACAGCAGAGGAAGAGTTTTCCATCCAAACAAAAAGATAAAAACATGCTTGTAATTATGTCCAACTCTGGTTAGTCTAATGACCCTTTTATGCTCGACGCGTAAGACGGATATGCAGACGAACGGACATTTTTGTCGTCTTCTGCATTGGTTACGCATTTAATTTAGTCTGTTTTCAAGGAGCTTAGCTAGCCATCGCTTGACACAGAAGACACACAGAAGCAATACCACCGGAAATCCCGGGGGGGAGTGCTGAGCAGAATAGCTGACTTATAGCGTAAGAAAACAAACCAGAGAAGAAGAATAGAATCAAAAAGAATGAAGACTTGAACAACAAATCTAGAGCTTTAGAGTAAAGACTGAATGCAGGTGTTTAGGCCATGTTGGGCAGTTGGAAACAACTTTATTGTGACGCATCACCGCCGCCAAACGGTAACTGAAGCTGACGTCGACTCACGGGAGTGAACTCTGAACTTAGCACTGCCTGCTAGTGGAGGAATTAACTCAACCACCATGGCTGTCGCTATTTACGGACGCAAGTGAGCATGAATGGGCCTTTCATGCAACGTGGCGTGTTCAGCAGTGTTCACTGAATGTTATATTGTCTACAGATGAAAAAAACTAGCTTGGTTAAAAACTAGCTTGGTTAGATGACTCTGATGGTTATCTAACGAAACATTGAAATAAAATATCAAGTCATTTGCTCATTTTTAGGTATGTCCGACATAGTGCAGCGTGATGCGTTCACTGGACATTTTTTTATGCAAATGTGCAAAAGAAACTACGTTTTTTGTGATGGATAGTTTTGTTGTTCAAACATAATCAACCATGAGGTCCATGGCTTTTAATCGTCCGTGTGCAATGGTCAAAGTCGGAAGAAGAAACAGCATTTAATTCCAGATATACGTATTATTTATTTTCACTATTGTAGTTTTGTTTATGTCCCAAACATACAGCAGTCGTTCTGCTGATGGACGGCTGGAAGTCACAGCTAGCTGGATGCTTTTACTTTGTTTCTAAATTCTCTTTGGTTGAAAAGAAATGTTCAAAACCATTTTATAATGTGGTTTACAGAGAAAAGCCTCCCACGTCCAGGTAGAGGTCCTGTAGCCTTTTCCATTGGCGAGAAATCCAGAGTTAATATGTAGGATTTATTTGTTCTTAGCAGAATTCAGACTTCTTAGTTTCTATGTTTTCTTCATTCATTCTCTGTGCGGCTTAGTTCATTACGGATCGCGAGTAAGCTGGAGCCTATCTCAGCATTTTTGGCAGGTGAGAGGCAGGTACACCCTGGACAGGTCACCAGTCCATCGCAGGGCCAACATAGATAGCCAGCCATTCACACACAGGCTCAAACCAGCAACCTTTTTGATTAAACATTGTGAAAGTTAACATGAAAAGGTTTAATTTTCAAATTTTTTAATTAATCTCACATGAAGTCCTTTCATCCTTTGAATTATTTATAGTTATAATAATATTAATTGTAATAATATACATAATGTTTTGTCCAGCCTCTCTTCATTTACAAAAAAAACTGCAAACTGAAGTATAAGTTTAGAAAAGCAAATCAGACAGCAAATTACTCTACAACTAAACGGGGAGACTTGACTTGGACTTGCAAAATATAGCATGAATGTCTCTTTGAGCAAACTTTACATCATTTTCCTTGAATACTTGTGATTTAAACCGCTTGCTAACCTCCAGCTAACTTCTCGTAGCTTCTTGCAGCATGCACATTGGCTGCACAGACTCACTTTGCAAGTAGTCTGGTTCACTTCCTCTGATCTGGTCAAAGCTTTGGTGGCTGATGATGTGTCTTATAAGACACAAGAGATACCTTAAGGTGCAAAAGCTGATTCCTTTTAGCCAAGGGGACTTTAAATCAGCCACCAGGATGATGAAAAACTCGACCTGGACGTGTCAGTTTTCAAGTCAACCTGAGACCGATTTACCACCACATGAAGGTGGTCGGGAACACTGACCCAAACTCACTCTCTGGTGTCTGCAGTAACTTAAAGTTTTTAATGTTTTTATATATTAAAGGGGTAGTGTACTTGGAAATGTTTTTTTTTGTGTGTGTGTGTGTAAACAACACAGAATTACTTAATTGTGATGGAAACTAAATAGACTGTTGATAAATTTAGATTTTTTTTATTTATTTTAA
Source organism: Rhadinocentrus ornatus (assembly GCA_037177495.1). NCBI lineage: Eukaryota > Metazoa > Chordata > Actinopteri > Atheriniformes > Melanotaeniidae > Rhadinocentrus > Rhadinocentrus ornatus. The sequence continues at coordinate 29,696,150 of JBAMHW010000015.1, read as the reverse complement.
AAATCGGGATTTTGTGGGTGAAAAATAAAAGGCTCATAACACCCTCTACAGGGTAATACCAGGTTATGTTTTTCGTGACACAGATGTTATCTACGTCACAAGAGAAATTTAAAAACCCCACAGCCTCACCCTCCAGATGTTGGAAGGCGGGTCCTCGCCTTGCAGGCATAGAAAACCACGCCCACCAACGCATATGAAGGGATGTGAACTTATCTGGTGCAGACCTGCCAGTTTCAGACTTCTGTTCTTACTCAAAGTTTCTGATTAAATATACCTGCAGTGGGACGGATTTGTGCTTTTGAGTGGTGTAAAAGTAACACCGGACTTTATTCTTTACCCGCGGGTCCTCATCTGGTGACAGACAGCAGGTCAAATCGTAGCAGCAGCAGCTTCCAGCAGCACGAGCTGCCGCGAGTCTCCAGAGCAGCTAACAGCGCTAACGGCTCAGACTGATATGCTTCAGGACCACCTGGTTCATGTGTAGCTGAGGACATTCAGGAGGGAAAGTCTTCCACCTCAAAGACGCTCTGTGGTGTAGGTACTTTGTGAATTTTGCTTTCCTTCTTGCCAGTGAGCTGAGCTGCTGTCTGTCAATCATTTCCGCCTGTGTATCCCGACCCGCCCACTCTCCACTCCCTGATCACCCCTCACCTCCCACCTCAACCCTTGAAGTTTCAGGCATTTTTCAAATTCAGCAGTGGCTGGAGTTACGCAAAAAGTAGGGGGGGTAGTTACACTTCAAAAATGTGAGATTTTAAATGTGTTTTGACTCAGTTGTCTGAAAACTGAAGAACTTCCTGTAGAAGAGAAAAGTTAAAAGAAATGGGATTTGGCTACTAAAAGCAGTGCAGCAGTTTATTTTTTTATTAATTGGAGACTGCGATGGACTGGTGACCTGTCCAGGTATACCTGCCTCTCACCTGTTAAATGCTGGGATAGGCTTACCTGTGACCCGTAATGGACTAAGCGGTTAAGAAAATGAATGAATGAATAAAAAACTTGGAGAACAGGAAACACTCCGGCATTACTGTGGTTCAGGTCTGATCTTTTAAACCTTCAACCACATACTTTAACTGTGAGGGCAATTGAGGAAGAATTGTTTCACTAAATAAACCAATGAAAACAACACAAATGTCCAGATAAAAAATATTCAAATCAAAATGCAAAACCGGTTTTTGCTTGTGTGACATGAGCAGAGGAGGCCACCACACAGCCAGGCTCAGAGAGAAGTAAATACTTCAGGTCATGATACACTGGCAAACAGAAAGCTAAATTTTAACGAAGAACAAACCCATGAACAGAACTTTGATAACTGATTAGATGGTAAATGGTCTTTGCTTATATAGCACTTTTACCCAAAGTGCTTTACTTGTATGTCACATTCACACATTCATACACTGATGGTGGAAGCTGCCATGCAAGGCGCTCACCACAACCCATCAGGAGCAATTAGGGGTTCGGTGTCTTGCTCAGGGACACCTCGACATGAACTGGACGGGCCGGGATCGAACCAGCAACCTTCGGGCTACAGGTAGTGATGTTTAACGAAGCCCCATGAATGTGTTAAGTCTATCTGGCCAATTGCATTACCCAAAGTGTCATTACTCAAGGCCCCATTTAACAGCTCGTTTGGTAGTACCGACATTGGTGGAAATGTAAACACAATGATACAACCGTGTTGTAAATCTATAAATATATTAAAATATATGAATAAAGTAATATATTTCTATCTATATCTGTCTGTCTATCTTTCATTTATTCCAGCAGATTAAAGTTGAATCTTATCTTATTGGAGTGTATCATATAAAATACTGATGTACTTTGCTTTCGTCGGTGCTGCATGTGTTGTATCACCTCACTGTCACCTGGAATTACGCAGAGCATTTCTTGCATTTTCCACGTCTTTTCACGTCTCCCGTGAATCAGGGAAAACGGGACTCGTTTGTCTTTGGTCACGTGATGTTGAGGAAAATAATACACTTCGTTTCAGGCTTCATTTGGACACGCCCCCTTTACTCGATGCAGGCTTTTGTGTCAGACGTAACATCAGGACGACGACTCTACCCACTGAGCTATGCCGCTAATCTCCTGATTAGATGAAAGTTAAATGTTTTATGAACACTGTGACTGTGAGTGACTTGTTATGTGGTTGTAATGGTTTAGATCGGCCACTAGGTGGCAGCAATTGAACTACAGAGACCTAATTAATTACCATCCTGCATGACATCGCTCAAACCTTAGGTCAATAAAAACAAAACTACTGTTAATATTTAATAATAAACAATAAAACATAGGTGTAATCAGTTGTCTGCTGTATGATGCAAACATTTTAAAACTGAATGTTAAGAAGAAAAGAGAGCTTATTGGTGTTAGGAGGAAGAAAGATGACCCCATCATTCATTTTCAGGTCATCAAGTTGAGGCGGTTGAATCCTACAAGTACCTTGGTGTTCTTCTGGATGATAAGTTACATTGTAAAAACACTGAGGTGGTTTTCAAGAAGACTCACACAAGGCTCATTTTGAGGAAACTCAGATCTTTTAATGTGTGTTTTATGGGGCAGTCTTAGCCAGTGCTCAGATTGTTTAGTGGGGAGACAAAAACAGAATCAACAAGTTGATTAAAAGAGCGGGAGCTGTGATTGGCTGCACCCCTGACTCTCTGGACTTTACTCTTGAAAAAAGAATGAGGTCCTGAGAACTGTATTCTTCGAAAAACGTCCTCTACACGATGTTTTTATTAGTCTTAAAAGCTCATTCATTGAACGTCTTTTATGAGTAAAACTGAATGTTTCAGAGGGTCTTTTGTTCCTGCAGCTGTCTGATTATTTAATGAAAACCTGTTGTTTTTGTACTGAAACACGTTTTAAGTATTTTTATTTCTGTAAGTTTTTTATCATGTTGCACTAGATAGGTCTTATTTTTTCACTGTGAATGTATGTGATGATCAAGGGCAAAGAAATTCCCCCTCTAGGGATGAATAAAGCTTATGTATCTAAACGGATGCAACCAGTTTTTATTCATAATAAATGTTTAATTCAGATTGAAATTGTTTAATCTAAACATGTAAGTGATTTGAATAGTTTTTTGATTCCTGGGGGGAAATGAAAAAATACCTCTGTAGAAAAATGAACAAAAGGAACATGAACAAGCAAAAAATAAGCATTAAACTCAAGTGAAATGGTGCATCTAACCGGCCAGTCACATGGCAGCATGTAGTCATGTAGACATGGTAAAGACGACTTGACGAGGTTAAAACTGAGCATCAGAATGAGGACGAAAGGAGATTTAAGTGACTTTGAACGTGGCATGGTTGTTGGTCTGAGTATTTTCTGGGATTTTCACACGCAACCATCTGTAGGGTTTCCAGAGATGGTCTGAAGAAGAGAAAATATCCAGCGAGCAGCAGTTGTCTGGACCAGAATCAGAGGTCAGAGGAGAATGGGCAGACTGGTTGGAGATGGTAGAAAGGCAACCAGTCAAATATTATGAGGGTTTTTTTTTCCCCTTTATTCAGACAATAATAGCGGCATGTTGTCACATAACCTGCCAGTACTGTCAGGATAGAGGGGAAAAAACAAAATGAAACTCTTTGTGCTAGGAAGTCCAATCAGCACTGGTTCCAACCAAGGTCTGCAGAACAGCATCTCTGGACACAGGTCCAGCCTGAAAGCAGATGGGCTACAGCAGCAGAAGACCGCACCGGTGCCTCCTGGCAGCTAAGAACAGGAAACTGAGGCTACAACAAGAAACGTTGCTGGTCTGATGTGTCTCCATTTCAGCTCCACATCCAGATGCTAGACTCAGAATCTGGTGGAACATCATGAAAAATGGATCCATCCTGCCTTGGATCAACGCGTCAGCCTGATGCTGGTGTAATGATGGGGGTATTTTCTTGGCCAACTTTGGCTCCCTTAGTACCAACGTGGCCTGTTCCTAGTGGGGCCGCACGAGTGTTGGAGGGGCCCTTCAATACGATATAACTGCTCACTGCCAGAACGTACTAGGGAGGATTATGTTCTTCTAGTCGAGCAGCTCACTCAATGTTTTGGAAGAAAGGAGCCCCCTACCACAGTTAGGAGGAAGCTGGAGGAACTCCGACAAGGGAAAGAGACCTCAGCTGAGTTTGCAGAAGAGGTGCGGCGCCTCATTACACTTGCATACCCAGGTGTGGATCTCCAGCTGCAAGACCAACTGGCAACCGATGCGTTCCTAAAAAGATTTACAAACCAAAAGGTGGCTTAGGAAGTCATGAACAGGGACCCACATTCCCTTGCAGAGGCTCAAAAGCGTGTCGAAGCTCATTAACATAACTTCAGAGCTACTATAGGTCGCGAAACTGAAGTAAAGAACAGAACTAGGTATGTTTCTAGGGCCAGTGATGCAAACGCTTGGGAAAATGACGCTGCTGCAGCTCACAGGGTGCAAACCCCTCAATATGTGACTGCAGGTCAGTTTGCGGCACTGTCAGACCAAGTCAAAACAACCTCCAGTTCACATACATGGAGTGCCAGCAACCTAGAGCAACCACACAACTTCCTTCATTGCTGGAGGGGAAACAGAACCATCCTCAGGTGCAGCCCAGCCAGATGTGTTCCCAATCCCCAAGCCCAACTCGTGGAATAACTGGCCCATATTTTAAATGTGGAGAATCAGGACACTTCAGATCCACAAAGCCACCTAGCCCAGCAAATGCATGCAACTATGGTGATAAGGGCTTGGGTCCACTGTTGCAGTTGGATGTGACACTTAATCCAGGGCACCCACCACAAGGACCACAGATTGGCTGCATCAAAAATGAGGGTGAGATTCTTGTGACTGTAAATGGCATACCCACACAGGCTGTGGTGGATACCGGCGCTCAGACAACTGTCATCTCGAGGAGCTGTATCAGAGTTTCTCCTAAATCCAACCTACAGAACACCTACCTTCGTAATGCAGGAGTAGGAGAGGGCATGATGGCAAATCGTGGACTGAAGGTCACCTTTAAAATTGCAACAGTCGACTGGGATGTACATGTTCTAGGATATGATCTGATGAAGGCCCACGACGTTGTCATTCACACACTTGGCAAGGTCTTCATTGGCAATGAACTTGTGTCCTCAAAGGTGGTAAAAGATGGAGCAGACTACTGTGTAGCCAGAGTGACCCCTAGGAAAGAGCACCATCATACCACCTACATCTGAGTGTGTGGTGTGGGGTGAGGTGGAGAATCTGAGGCCAGGAGTTCCAGCCGTACTAGAGCCTTTGAGCATCACAGAAGCAGTAGCTTCTGGAAGTGTCGTCACCACCATGGAGAAGCGGGTACCAGTCAGGCTGTGCAACTTCTCTACCAGCAAGGCAGCACTGCCACAAGGAGCATGTCTTGGTCTCTTAGTTGAATCTTATCCTGAGGAGCCATCATGTTTACCTGATCAGAGTGCAGAGCCCAGCAAAGAGAATGAGTCAGAAAGTGCACCATCACTGATGGTTGGAAGAGTTGCAACTATTTTTGATCTTCCTGAACATCTTCAAGTGCTGGTTGGCACTACTAGTGAGACACTCACTGAAGAACAGCAACAGCGATTTCTCCAGCTGATGTTAACCTATCAATCTCTTTTTGCCAAAGGTGACTCCGACCTGGGCTACATGTCTGCAGTCACACACAAGATTGACACAGGATTAGCTCAACCTGTACGACAGCCAGTTAGACGAACACCTCTAGGTTTTCAGAGTAAGGAGGAAAAGCATCTTCACGCCATGCTCAAATCAGGTGTTGTCGCCCCATCCTCATCCGAGTGGGCTTCTCCAGTCGTCTTAGTACGAAAAAAGGATGGAGGCGTGCAGTGGTGTGTAGATTACAGCTGCCTTAACAACCTGACCGTTAAGGATGTGTACCCCTTACCTAAGATGGAAGAATGTCTTGATGTTCTCGGAGGAGCCACTATGTTCTCAACACTTGATCTTCAGTCTGGCTATTGGCAGATAGCGGTAGATGACAAGGACCGCCAGAAGACGGCATTCATCACGAAATGGGGCCTCTATGAGTACACCCGCATGCCATTTGGACATTGTAATGCCCCAAGCCCGTTCGAGAGGGTGATGGAGCTCATACTCAGGGGACTCCCGTGGGAAACGTAGTTAAACTACCTGGATGACATTAATGTCCTCGGCCGAGGAGTGGATGAAAGTCTGGATCGGCTCACACAGGTCTTCAGCCGCCTTTACAGCTTTGGGTTGAAGCTGAAGTCATCTAAGTATCATTTGCTTCAGGAGGAAGTCCTTTTCCTGGGCCACGTTGTGAGTGGCAATGGAATCCGCCCATACCCAGCCCTGGTCAGAGACGTACAGCTCTGGATGCCCCCTAGCAATGTGCAGGAGCTGCAAGTTTTCCTCAGGCTGTGTAACTACTACCGCAAGTTTGTTCCAGCATTTGCAGAACTGGCAAGCCCTCTCCACCACCTTCTAAAGAAAATGCCACATTCCTGTTGACAGATGAACACCAGGACTCTTTCACACAGCTAAAAGAGAAGATACGACTACACCAGTGCTAGAATATCCCACTGTTGGAGGTATGTAAATACATTCTAGACAGAGATGCCTTGAGTCACAGTATTAGAGCTGTTCTTTGCACAACTGCAGTGGGATGAAGAGCGCGTTCTCACGTACGCCAGCAATCACCTCACACCAGCTCTGCAAAGTCAAGTCAAGTCAAGTTTATTTGTATAGCCCTATATCACAACAAAGTTGTCTCAGAGGACTTTACAGAAAGTGGTGTAAGTAAACAA
>JBAMHW010000015.1:29679139-29689285 GCA_037177495.1 Rhadinocentrus ornatus | reverse complement strand
TATATATATGGATATATCCATCCATCCATCCATTTTCTGCCACTTATCAGGAGTCGGGTCGCGGGGACAGCTGCCTAAGCAGGGAAACCCAGACTTCCCTCTCCTTAGCCACGTTCACCAGCTCATCCAGGGGGATCCCGAGGTGTTCCCAGGCCAGCCGAGAGATGTAGTCTGTTCAGCGTGTCTTGGGTCTTCCCCGAGGCCTCTTTCCGGTGGGACGTGCCTCACCTCACCAGGGAGGTGTCCAGGACACATCCTGACCAGATGCTGCACCGATCCGCCTGTCGATCTCCCGGTCCATCCTTCCCTCACTTGTGAACAAGACCACTGGATACGTGAACTCCTCCACTTGGGGCAGGACCTTATTGCTGACCCGGAGAAGGCACCCTTCTCCGGCCGACGACAATGGTCTCGGATTTGGAGGTGCTGATTCTCATCCCAGCCGCTTCACACTCGGCTGCAAATCGTTCCAGTGAGAGCTAAAGATCACGGCCCGATGAAGCCAACAGAACCACATCATCCTCAAAGAGCAGAGACCCAATCCTGAGGCCACCAAACCGGATCTCCTCAGCACCTCGGCTGCGCCTAGAAATTCTGTCCATAAACGTTATGAACAAAATCGGTGACATAGGGCAGCCTTGGCGGAGTTCAACCCTCACCGGAAACGATTCTGATTTACTGCCAGCGATGCGGACCAAGCTCTGACATGATCGTGCAGGGACCAGACAGCTTGTACAAAGGGTTTCGGCACTCCATACTCCCGTACTCCCGGAGTACCCCCCACAGGAGTTCCCAGGGGATACGGTCGAACACCTTCTCCAAGTCCACAAATCACATGTAGACTGGTTGAGCAAACTTCCATTCCCCCTTCAAGACCCTGAAGAGAGTGTAGAGCTGGTCCACTGTTCCACGACCTGGTTGAAAACCACACTGCTCCTCCTCAATCCGAGGTTCGAATATCCGATGGACCCTCCTCTCCAGCACCCCTGAATAGCCCTTACCAGGCAGGCTGAGAAGTGTAATCCCCCTGTAGTTGGAGCACACCCTCGGGTCCCCCTTTTTAAAGAGGCTGACCACCACCCCAGTCTGCCAGTCCAGGGGAACTGTCCCCGTTGTCCACACAAAGCTGCAGAGGCGTGTCAGCCAAGACAGCCCTACAGCATCCAGTCTTAAGGAACTCTGGGCGGACCTCATCCACCCCTGGGGCCCTGCCACCAAGGAGCTTTTTAACCACCTCAGCGACCTCAGCCCCAGAGATTGGAGAGCCAGCACCAGGGTCCCCAGACTCTGCTTCCTCATCGGAAGGCGTGTTGGTGGGATTGAGAAGGTCTTCGAAGTATTCCCTCCACCGCCTCACAATGTCCCGAGTCGAGGTCAGCAAAGCACTGCTTTCCCCTCCTGAGCCGCCGGATGGTGGACCAGAATCTCCTCGACGCCATTTGGAAGTCATTCTTCCCGTCCAAACTCCTCCCATGTCCGAGTTTTTGCCTTAGCGACCACCGAAGCTGCGTTCCGCTTAGCCTGCCCATACCCATCAGCTGCCTCTGGAGTCCCACAGGCCAAAAAGGCCCGATAAGACTCCTTCTTCAGCTTGATGGCATTGCTTACTGCTGGTGTCCACCAAAGAGTTCGGGGGTTACCGCCACGACAGGCACCGACGACCTTGCGGCACAGCTGCGGCTGGCCACCTCGACAATAGAGGCACGGTAAACAGCCCACTCGGACTCAATGTCCCCAGACCTCACCCGGGACTTGGTTGAAGCTCTGCCAGAGAGGAGAATTGAAACTCTTTCTGACTGGGGACTCCACCAGACATTCCCAGCAGACCCTCACAACACACTTGGGTCTGCCAGGCCTGACCGGCATCCTCCCCCACCATCTGAGCCAACCCACCATCAGGTGGTGATCAGTTGACAGCTCCGCCCCTCTCTTCACCTGAGTGTCCAAGACATGCGGCCGCAAGTCCGACGATACGACTACAAAGTCAATCATCAAACTGCGGCCTAGAGTGTCCTGGTGCCAAGTGCACATGTGGACACTCTTATGCCTGAACAAGGTGTTCGTTATGGACAATTCATGACGAGCACAGAAGTCCAAAACACCACTCGGATTCAGATCAGGCGGGGCCATTCCTCCCAATCATGCCCCTCCAGGCCTTGCTATCATTGTCTACTTGGGCATTAAAGTCCCCCAGCAGAATAAGGGAGTCCCCGAATTGAGTAATTTCAACCTCCAAAAATGGTAGGTACTCTGAACTGCTGCTCAGGGCATAAGAAAAAAAAAAACAGTCGGGACCTGTCCCCCCATCCGAAGGCGAAGGGAGTCTACCCTTTTGTCCACCGGGGTAAACCCCAACGTACAAGCGTCAAGCTCGGGGGCAATGAGTATGCCCTCACCTGCTCGGCGCCTCTCACTTGGAGTAACTCCAGAATGGAAGAGGGTCCAGCCCCTCTCAAGGACAGTGGTTCCAGAGCCCAAGCCGTGTGTTGAGGTGAGTCCAACTATATCTAGCCGGAACCGCTCAACCTCGTGCACCAGCTCAGGATCCTTCCCTGCCAAAGAGGTGACATTCCACGTCCCTAGAGCTAGCTTCGGCAGCCGAGGATCAGACCGCCAGCTTCTAAATAGCTTCTAAACCAAGTGACCCAGTCACTTCAAACCAAGCTAAATGGAAGCAGATGATCATCCAAACAAGACACAACTTTTCCCGATTTTCTTAAAGCTGAGTCACAGTCAAGTGATCGACCACTTTGTGGAATTAAAAAGTAGACAGTACATTTTAATGCTCAAAAATTTAAAACTGTTCAGAATGAGTCAAACTATCACCCTGAAAACTAGTTAATGACCATCACTGTGGAATGTGTATGAAGAAAGCCTCGAAATTGTTTGTTATGGCATTTATGCTTTTGCTGCCATGTTGAAAGTGTTTATGTTTGTTAAAACTCATTAATATCCCTAAATTAGTATTTTTGGTAGGTACCGTGGTCTACACCGTATTAGTGAACCTCGGTAGATAACAATAGAAACCATCAGCACACGTTCATGTCTCTACATGTCTCCCCTATACCTGTTAGTATAAGGTGCGATTTAAAATACTAGTAAAACAGCTTTTAAATGTGCAGTGTTCCCTGAGTTAAAGTTCTTTACATCATACATATCTGTTTTCATTAATGTTTACACTGATACAGTTCACATCTAGCAACAGGAAACTGGTTATACTAAAAATCGTAATTCAAAATATGAAATGCAATAATGAAGAGGCTAAGACTTTTTATTGAAACTTTTTATTAAAACATTTCTCTTATGCCGGATCCTCTTCTCCACAACAGCTCCTGAGCCCCAGGTGGTAAATGCCTCAGTGCCACTGCTGGCTTGGTAGTTTGATTCCACAGTGGCCTACGGTAAACACACAATGGAAGTTTATGTGAAAGCAAACATTATTTATGTTTATATGTACTTTATTGGTACTTGGAGACTCTTATCTAAAGTGATATGCAATCAGCTACAACTCAGCGGTACCATAGAAACGGGCCAGTTCTCTAACCAGTGGTGTTTCCTAATCAGTTCTCAGACCAAGGACCGTTTCAATACGCCACAGACACCACAGTGCTTAATCTGGAGGTTCAACAATCATGAATAAGCATACGGAACCTAAAGCATTAATCATTTCTAACACTTATAGCCTATCTACGTCCGCGAAACCGGCTAAGAAAAACTGCTAACATTTACGTGTGCTTACTCTACTGAGTCGGTAAAACCGCAGCCTCCAACAAATGATCAGATCCATAACTCGTCAGGGATAGAGGAGATAGGAAGCATGCTGCCGTTTATATTAGAATTATGATGGAATAATGTCATACTTACATCTATACAAAATAGCCTCTGCCTGCCGTTATTCAGCTCTGGAAGACAAGTCCCTCTCCCTCTGCTACGTCAGCAAGAGAACGTCTGTTTAGTGCGTGTAGTGTTTAATGTTTTCACACTAGATTTTTGGCCGAGTTTAGGGCAGCTTCCAGGATACTTTCAGTGGACTGAGTTTTTACTGAAATTTCTGTGTCAGCGCACTATGCCCTTAAATGTATTGTTCGAAGTATAGAAGTGATTGAGATTGAGACACAGCCCTAGTGTTTCAAATCAGAACTGCGGTGGAAAAAGAAAAACACAGAGAGCGTCCTTGCCTTATTTTTACTTCTGAAAGTTGGCAACCCTACCTGTTGGTATCATCTGCTTTAAAATAACATCAATATTCACTCAGTTTAACTCATCACTAACCCTAAATTACCCCATCCCAACCATTTTTGGCTGCGTGACAGAAGCTGATGTCTATGTTTCCATACCACTCCCAATCTGGACTTTGACTTGTTTTGTGAGACATTGAGAATCTGCTGACATCTTTGCACTGAGATTATTTTTTCCAACACTTTTTCCAGACAGAAGGAGTTGATGTTCTTCTGTTTGTCTTTGTCCATTAACTATGAAGTGAGAAGAAAGTGCAGGGTTTTACTGTTTCTCCTCCCTGCGTGTCCTCAGTGACGTTAGTGAGCATGTCCCCACATCCTGTTGAGTTACTGGTTTACAGTCCTCATTTCAGAGGCCTGATGGTGTAATCTCTGCAGGTGTTTCTGTAGTAACTGTACAGGAGCTCCCACGACCCTCCGACACTGCAGCTCCGGAACATCTGCAGAAGAAAACCTCTGTCCAGATGTGCATGTAGAAGCGTCATGGGTGTAACCAGTGCTGCCATCAGTTATTGTGTTTGTATGTCATGTGCAACCAGCACCACTATGTAGAATGTCACATTGGTTTAAATTAAACTTATTTAGTGGAAAAAACTTCATAATGTCAATTTTAAATAAGTCAAATAAAGGGCAAAATGTTGAATAAATTAATGTAATTAAGTTGAATTATTGGAAATGAGTACACAAAAATGGTGGTGATGGGATTTCCCACAATGCTGTTTACTTCTTTTAACAACAGATTAGGGGTAATTCACTCTATGCAGCTTTTGCTTGGACTTTGGGAGCTTAGGAAGAATTGAAATTACCCAGTACTCCTTGAAACTACTTTTTCTAAAATACAAAAAGAAAAGGGAAAGTTGAAAAAAGTAAGAGGAGACGAAGATACAGCTGCCACACCTGTACAGAAACACAACAGGGAATTTCCTACAGCTTTTACAGGAACAAGATGTATCATGACAACAACCAAAGTTTCCAAGACACAGACACACAGAAACCCTGAACCTAAGTTTCTCATAGTGTATAAACCCACTGGACAACTCAGTGACAGGATGAGAAATGAGGAGTGATTAGAGATGAGTGTGATCCTGCAAATGTGACCACGCTTCCACGGAGGCTAAAGACAGACTAGGCCGGCCCAGAGACCCGGGCCATCACAAGTAATCCGAGAGCACAAACCCAAGCTACCCCACCACGAAGACTACCCTGACCAGAACAAAGGGCCCAGAGCCCCAAGAGCCAAGACACAGCCAGCAAAGTCTGTTACCATGGTAACAGACTTGGAGTAAGACTCGCTTTCTGGAACAGAGAACCCAGAGTCTCCTCAACTCAGCGTTAACATACTCAGAGTTTTGGCATAACCTGCTTTTTGGAACAGGCCCTAGGTGTGTTGCTGCAGGGAAACGGCTAAAACCTGCAGGAGAGGTAGTGATCCAGCACTAAAGTGCAGCAGATTGGTTCTCTCTACGTTCAGGAAAAAAATGCCATGAACTGTAGGTTTAGTATTTTAAATTTCTCTGTGGGCCCAAATAGATTTTGGTTTACATTTAAAGCTCTTGGATAAGGTATGTAAAGAACATATTTACTAATTTGAATAAATTTCTATGTTCGTCTGCAAGTTTTCCAAATTCAGTAAAGAAATTGTCCAGAGGAGTGGGACAGAGCATGCGTCAGTTTAAGCTAAAGGTTGGCACTGTTAGTAAATGCTGGTAGATAAACGCTGAGTATGCATTTTAAAATCCTTGATTATTATGAACAGACCAGATGGTAAGCGTCGCATGGCAGATTTCTCATTACAACTAAAGCGACTTGAGACTTGACTTGGACTTGTAAAAACGGACTTGTGAACATTTCTGGGGCCTCATTTATCAAACTGCGTAGCAAAGCAAGCTACAGGTGCGGTAGGTAGGGAAGAAAAAAAACGATTTATCAAAGGGTGCGCACGCAGGTCCTACACCTGTTTCCGTTTATAAATCAGAATCAATTCTTAAGCGGGCGCATGTGACGGAACGCCTTCCCACGCCCCCATGGTGGCTATAAATGGTCAGGTGGACGCCTGTAATACATATTCATCACATCATTTCCATGATGGCTCAGAAGGGAAAAAGAGGGAAGAAGTGAAATTTTTCATGGTGTGAGACAGAGATCCTAATGGACCACGTTGAGAAACGTAAAAATGTTTCATTGGTGGGCACGGCGTGGGCATTACTGGTGTCAGAAAGATAGAATAGTGGCAGCAGGTGGCAGATGCTGTCATCGCAGTGTCAGAACACAAGAGGCACCACAACATGCGGCTGGATATCTCAATCGGTAGAGCATCCGTCTGCCATGTGGGAGGCTGAAGTACAAATCTAGCGTCTGCTAAATGACAGAACTGATGCCGGTTATTTAGTCATTTGTTTAAATTTATAAAATAAATATGTACAGATACATCTGAGATTGGTAGCAGTTTATTTAGTGTTAAATAATATTTCTTTCTAGTTGCTGGGTGCTCGGGTGGGCGGTGCTTCAGCTCGGTGGGCGGTGCTACAGCTGGGTGGACAAGGAGTTGCAGGAAATAATGACCGTCTGAACAGAAATTAGAACAATAACAAAAAACATTGTGTAAGAATAAATAAATAAAAGGAAATCCACGTCTTCTGTGTTTCATTAGCATTGCATCACTTCTAGACCTCCAGCTCTGCTGGAAGGAAGGACCAAAGCTACTTTTCGTGCTGATGCTACATGCTGGCAGCAGACTGTCCACCTTATTTAGCTGGATGGACAGAACATATTTTAGTGGCTAAGCTTCTTATTAAAATCATTTCCCTTTTTCCTGAAATTCCTGTTTTGTTTCCCCTGAGCGTGTGCTCTTAGGAGAAGTAATATTGAATGTGTGTCTTTATTTATTTCTGCAAACAGCTTTAATATCTAACATGTGGTGTGAAAGGTAATAATGGATTGTGTATAAATATCTCACATTTCACAGCATTTCCTTGATTTTATTCTGGACCAGTGGTGCTGCTGTTTCCCGTTTCTCTAGTATGTTCGTACTGGAGGTTCAGAGTTGCCGTGAAGGTGGCAACATTTTCCCGTCAAGTTTGGTTTTCATTAATCCCAAAAGTTGACTATGATTGGCGTACGCCGCTTTTTGTTCCTCCGCCAGCTTGATAAATAAGGTCCCTGGTATCTAGACCTAAAAATTCAGTTTACATGTTAAAATGATGCTTAATGATGAGGGATTTATATTTAATGTTGGTATCTATCATGTGACTGCTCTCCAGTAATTGCTCATCGCTGAGTTTAAAACTTCCTGCTGCAAAGCAACAACTATTTACACTTCATCTTCACCTACTTTAAGGAAGCTGGACAGCGAATTATCATGCAGGCTGGAAATGAAAAAGATCATCTTCTAATTGATTGTGGAATTTATCCACATCCTAATGTACTTACAGCAAGCTCAGCTTTATCAGCTTATTTAACTTCTGCAAACCCAAATTGTTCCAGCTTATTAAACTCACTCACTCAAGCTAACAAAAACATGTTTTAGTAAAGCCAACTAGTTATATTTTACAGTCAAACATCAGCTCATCATGATTTCAGTGAAAGAAGCTCCAGGTTGCTATAGTTACCTGGAGAGGCAACTATAACTTGTGCCCATGACATCATCAAAGAGCAGATGCAGCGTTGACAGGTCCAGGTGATGATGATGATGATGATGGTGGTAAACGGTGGTCTGCTCAAATGTTACATGTGTGAGAGATTTGGCTCACGATCTCCTAATTTATCATAAACATGGACTGAGAGGGTCCACACCCAACACACACACACACACACACAGACCCATCTGTTAGCCATTATCAACCAGTCAATGACAACAGAATCGCATGGGCTGGGCTCGGCACACACAATTTCATACTATTCGCATGATGTCTGGATCTGTGTGTGTATATTTGTGTATCTATGTTTTTGAGGACCGGTTTGAGCTTCAGACTGCGGGACTGAGAAGATTTTGTGTAGTTTTAAGAGATGTGGGCGAAGACCTTACTGTCAGAGAATAAAATGGGATCTTATCTGAAACGGGCGGCACTTTTCTACAGTTGTGTTCGGGTTATCATCGGTTTCATGTGAGGAGTCCTGGAGGGGATCCTGTCAGTAAGTGTCCTCACAGAGACAGGAGCAGCTCCATGTTAGGACTGCTGCCAGACCCTATCAGAGAGCAGCTGGGAGGTATGGAGGCTTTAACATCAGCCTGGTTTCACATCAGTCCCAGTCTGTGACTGATGGGGAATTCCAGAAGAAAATGTAACTTCTCTGCAGCATTATTTCTCCACATTTCACTCCATTTATTCTCGTCTTGTACACGTTTTCTCCTGCACTGCTGAAACTCTCCTACCAGAAACAACACAATGTAAAGCTGGATGTTTACGCACATATTTTAATGGACATGCAAAGATTTCTCAGATGTTGCACAAAGAAGAAACATCCATGTAGAACAAAAGAAAACAAGGAATATAACCCATCCTAACTGGTCTCCTCCTAGTTGGCTCCTTTTTCTGTGGATCTCGTCAGTCTGACACCATTTACTGCAACACCTGCGTCGGAGTCTCACATTACATTTGACTCCCAGCCTGAACGTGGAGTTGGATCCTCACAGTAAACTGTCCCAGAGTCTGAACTGCACACGAGTACCTCACCAAAGAAAGTTCAAGAACAAATATATGCTTATTAAACACAAGCTTGGCCTGAAACACGTCTTGTTCAGTGTTTCGATGCCACAGAGCTGCAAACTGAAGGAAATTATAAGAAGATGCATTATTTTTTTTATCTATAAACAAATTAAACTGATCTGAAATTAAACTGATTCTTTGTCATTTTCCCAAGTGATGGTGTGTAACAGTAACAACATAAGACTAAATTACTACAAACTAAACTTCTCTAAGCATCTAGGTTTTATGTGAATTGACATTTGACCTAAGAAACAGGTCCTCCTACATCGTCCTATGGTAGCTCAAAAAGGACAAACTGTCTTTTTATGCTGCTGCAGAAGCTTGACTCTGGTAGGTGATAGAGGTGGAATCTGCGGTTAAGGACTATGAGCCTCATTCACCAACCTTTTTTTAAGACCAAACTTCTTTCACAAGTCCTGCTTCTGAACATTTTACAAAAATTGTAGCATTCATGACAATCTTCGTATCTTGGATTTGAGTACTCAGGGAGGTTGTAGGACCACAGGGCAGGAGGCAGATGGATAATTATTAGTTCTACATCTAACATCCACATTAGTCACTGAAGACGCTGTAAAGGCAGGATAACAAAGTTCAGAACCTAAAACAAACTAGAAAATAAAATTAAAAAAGGAAGACATAGACTTACTCACTGAAGGAGCAGGTGTGAATAAAAAGCAAATGAAGTCAGGTGTAACGAGGCAAAATAAAACTGAGACATAAAAGGAACCAGCTCTGGTTTGGAGGGTTCTTATTCCATGCCACCATCTTGTTTAACCGGAAAGTTTCCAACAGGGTCGAGAAAACGTTCTAAAATCAGAGGAGATTTTTCTAGTTATTTGGTCATTTTACAGGATGTGTAAAATCACAAAAGAATAAATGTAAATTTTGCTTAATGAAAATCACTGATCAAGTTAACTTTATTGTCAATTCTGCAGCTTTTACAGGACAACAGAGAATTACGGTTCTCTCAAACCTCGGTGCATGAAATACAACAATGTAAGCCAATAAACAGAAGCAGGTTGTTAGATCATGGCTAGATGAACTTTGACATTGTTGCCATCTCCAACTTAACCACTAGATGTCAGTAGTTGTTTAACACTATTAACATGTCCTGTGGGGACATTTAAGGCAAGGCAGTTTATGTGTACAGCACATTTCATGTACAGGACAATTCAAAGTGCTTTACATAAAACAAAAGCATT
>JBAMHW010000015.1:29665409-29677775 GCA_037177495.1 Rhadinocentrus ornatus | reverse complement strand
GGCGCTTTTTTGTTTTTTTTTTTTTTGGAGGGGTTGGGGTGGGGGGGAAGGTTGCAAATCACAAATGGAAAAGCAAACCCCCCCCCCAAAAAAAAAAAAAAAAAAAAAAAAAAAAAAAAAAAAAAAAACGCCACTGCTCCCCTATCATAATTAATGCTCCTAGCGCCCCCTGACATTATTACAACTTGATATTGCCCCCGTTGAGAAGCACTGCTCTATGCCCATAGATGCTTCACATGAATGGAGCGTGTTGGACATCAGAGTTCAATGATGTCACAAATGTGAAAATTTTGTATATAAAAAGAATGGCTCACAAATGAACGGCTCACAGCTGTGACCCGGTTCCCATCATTTAAAAGAATCTGTTCAAAAGAATTGATTCGTTCATGAATGTCACATCTCTATTACATCAGATAACAAGTTTACATCTGTACATATGCGTCAGTGGGCATGTTTTCTATGCCTGCAAGGTGCAGACCTCCATTTTTTGCATCTAGAGGGATAGGGCTGTGAGGATTTTAAGATATTCTTGTGATGTAAAGGAACACCAGGTTTACCTCAACATGACCAAAAACAAAACCTGGTTTTACCCTGCAGGGGCCTCTTAAGTAATTTTTGACCCACAAAATCAAATTTTTTTTAAAGAAATTTAATACTATATTGGTTGACAGTTTAAAAACACATTTTAGGGTTCACTACCCCTTAAAGGTCCAAAATGCAAATGAAAAATAAACAATGTGGTCTGCAGCAGAAACCAGTCCAAACTAAGCAGAGCCGAAACCAATTATTAAACTTAACATGGAGCCTTAAAACAGCTCAAACATTCATCTATCTCAGAGAAAAAACACCTTGAAGTGTTGAGCTCTAACAGAGTTTTCCTGACTGCGCCTGCAAGACATGTCTAAACATTCCCAGTGTCAAACACCTTCAGCATCAGTCCTCCCCCTGCAGCACAAAGCTGTGAAAGGAACAGAGATGAATGTCTCTCTCCCTCGGATCGATTTGACTTTCGTGCTTCGAGTCTTTTGCATCATTAACCTGATTGGATCCCATCACACTCGAGAGACTCCTCGTACTGTAAAAAACGAGATTAAACTTGTTTTTGACTCAGCCCCCCTTCCAGCTGGAGCAAACTGCAGGACAAAAGAACAGATGGATGTTTCAACTCCACCCTGCAGCTCTTACATATCTGGAAACTTACAGGATTCACTAAAACTCTCCCCGGTCTCGTCCTTCCACTTGTTCACTGTAATGTTTGCTTATTAACTTGGAATTGGGCTCTATTTTGAATTAAACTTGACGACCTCTTTCAAGATCCAGAAGCACATTAAAAGCATAAATTACTAAATCTAACTTATGTTTATAAAAACTCAACATTGATGAAGTTCATAAATAAAACTCTGTGCACTTCCTGTAACTTAAAGCTTCAGGTGGATTTCCATCTAAGTTTTTTATTTACATTTAAAAGAGAGTGAATTAAAATGTAGAAATGGCAAAACTCTCTGAATCTGACCTTAAAATGAGTCACTAGCTGTGTTTTTTGTCAGAACCAACAAACGATATACTCGCTGAACAACCAATGTCTCTGCAGATATGATATATTATCCCAGATATTCCCAGAAATTAAAGGAATTACTGATTATTAGCTGTATGATTTTCTCTTGTGGATGTTCACCACAGCTGTTTTCTTCCTCATCCTGTTTTGTTTTCAACTACTTCTTCTACTTAATTACAACCAGAAGAATAGCCTATATTTTTCCCTTCTGGTGACAGCACAACTAAGCTTAAGCACTTCAGACTACTTTACTGAAACTAGTCTGATTACTATTTAATTTATTCTGCAGTTTTTCAAAAGATAACTTCAGTAAACAAACGTTTTTTGTTTTTTTTTAACGTTTTTTTTTTTGCTCGGTTAGGTTCAGGTATTAAAACTGACTCAGTTTGAGCTTAAGGTTTTCTTAACATGCACTGTTTTAAAACAAATTTTTGCTCAACATTAAATATGCATACATATGTATACAGACTGAGCCTTTTGTCCATCCTCTGCATTCGTATTGTCAGAGAGTTTGTAGATGATAAGCCCAGAGTGCGACTGCTGGGGTTGACTCCTTTCTGGTCATTCATCCACGGGGTGGATGCATTTTATCCGCCCCTCTGCTCCAACAGAGTAGCCAAAATTTCGGCTTCTGTTTGAAGCGGTTAAAGTAAGCTAAACAATACTCCCGACAGTAGATGCTGCAAGTTGATAAACAATAGGCTACTGGGTCTTTTTAAAAGGACACGCACTAGTCAGCTAGTTATCTGAAGAGAATAAGTAGAGTAGCTATGAAATGTCGACAAAGTATTTCATCACTTCTTTGTGCCAGGAAAGTCAAGTGTAGATAGCAGAACAAACAGCCATGGTAACATTACTGGGCCTTGCGTTCGCTGATTGTTATTTAATTGAATAAAACATTTGATATAAGAGTATCTGTCTGTCTGTCCGTCCGTCCATCCGTTAGGTCTGCTAATGTTTGGCCAGGGAGAATTTTTTTTTTAAACTATTTTTAATTTAAATGCATTGTTCCAGACATTACTAAAGCCTGAGTACAATTGTAACTAATGTATCTATTATTTGATTCAGTTGTCCTCTAGTTATAATGTTATGATACACACTCAGACAGCTATACTGATGACCGTTAGCAACATTAGCAAACTAGCTAACATAAATAACGTTAATGAATGTTTTGATTAGCGGTTAGCTCTAAGTTAGCGATTTCGAAAACACATGGCCGGCCACAGGATGGAACAAAACTTTAAACAACGAAAGAAAAAATAGAGCAAAAGGGACAGAGTAGGAGATAACACAAGAGTCAAGATTGTCTTACTGCCTGGAGAGATCTCACAGTACAGGTCAGATGCCATCGATAAGGCTATCACTGAGGGTCTCTACTGAAAAATACGCAAAAGTTCTGAAGTGCGTCTTTAAGACTAAAACTGAAATACAATTTCATCATTTTAATTTAAAAACAAAAAAAATTTAGTGTCAACATTAGCGCTGTTCGCAGTAACCTTCCATCACAAAACATTAAGTTTGGTTTTTCTTGCCTTTCAGGTTTAAGAGGTGTGGTGGTGGGCCTGGCTGCAGCTCAGCTGTGGGGAGGACAGCGGAGACTGAGTTCAGGGAGCAGCAGGTGAAGCAGACTGGCACAGCTATAATGCATATCAAATTAAGAACTCTTTATTTGCAGCGGTGTGCTGAGAACTCGACGGAAGAAGAAGGCCGAGTGGAGTTTTAGCTAATAAATATTTGACTAAGCAGAACCGAGTCGTGTTTGCTGTGCCGGGTGAACCCGGACTGAGCGACTTTGCTATAAGAGGGTTTTGATAATCTAGTTGTACAACGAATAAACAGATCTCACCACAGCTGGAATCCAAACACATCAGCAGTTTCCGCTCTGAGGTTACGATTAAATGTTCACTTTTTGCTGATGAAGTTGATTTTTGGGAGGATGATGGGTTAGATGGATGTGTCAACAAGACCCTGGACTTGAACACAGGAGGTGGCTGTTCATTTCCTGTTTCAAAGAGATTGCCATTTCCTTGACCAGGACTATCAATCTTTAACTAGAACCCCAACCACCTGTTTATTCAAACCCTGATCCTTCCCTGAACCCTATCAAACCTTCACCACAACACCGTAACATCAGAGGAGCTGAATCTCTTGCTGCTACGGTCGTATCAGCTGAACACTTATTAATGAAGGATTTAAGACACACACACCACGCACGTGTGAGCGGCAGGGAGGTCAGGACACACATGTGCTGTGTCTCCCTGCAGACTGTCAACATGAGGTTGGTGTTATGTTGCAAGCAGTGACCCCACAGGATTCAATTTCATACATTCAGCCCCTCTGCTTCCTCAGCACACACACACAGAAGAATGTGTTGTAGCGTACAGTGAAATGTGAGATTGTGGGTACAGCTGGGTGTGTGTTATGATGTGATGTACTTGGCTGAGGGAAAGAAAACACAGCTTCAGGGAAAGTTCGCACCATCAGCTGCAGACTGGATGCTGCAGGCTGAATCTTTCCATCATTCAGAGGACGTTATGTTCATTTCCTGAAGAGTCACCCTAAACTTTCCTTCCTTCAATCTCAACCCAACCTCCTGACTTCAGCCTGAAATTATTATTGAGGGCGGCAGTTTGATCACCTCCCTCAGATGTGACACTGCATCAAGGCGTTGCTGGGCCCCAGCTCACTGTCCTCGGGACCCATTTCTGCTTGGTGGAGCTTGTTACTTACAGATGTGGCAGATGTGACTCCTCCCTCTCTGTAAAGTTGTTCTTCATCCCCACAGATGTCAGATTCTCATGTGTGTCTGCTTCTGATGCCATTCTTTGAAGGTTGCCTGGCAACAGCAGCAACAACAACAAGAGTAACACCCTTGTAAAAAGGCATCGTATAGCATGGAGGCTGCCCAGCTCGTGTCACCTCCTCGTGTCCATCTACCAGCTAAATGAGGGAGTTTATGTCAACAGATGAAGAGGTCGGTCAGGCTCAAAAGGAAAATAATCATCATAATGACAAATAAACACTAATGATGCAAGCAGAAGTAATGCATGTCTGACGGGGTTTTGAATCATGCAAGTTCACCACATGATGCTGATGTTACAGCATATGATGGTGTGTTTTAACCAAAATCTCCAGAAGCATGTCAGACTCAGCATCAAACCATCACCAGCTCTGTTTGCCTGTTACACATTGTGTTTCTTAAATAACACCAGTATCAGAGCACTTTGACAGATTGAGACATTTATAAGTATTAAAGCATAGAAGTAAAAGTTGGTAATATCTAAAAGGTACCGATTATTTGCGGACATGAGCAACCAGTGTTTGTTCCACGAGGACCTCAGTGGATATATTCCATGGCTACAGACAGCTGATCTAAATATAATGAAACCCAGATGTGAGAGCAATGAAATCGCAAATGACTGTCACATGCAGCTGAACAGTGCTTTGAAAGGTTTAGTATAATTTTCAACCTTTTCTTCACATGGGTCTGGAGACCACCTCCTCTGTTCTGGGTCAAAACAGCAACCGTGGGGTTTTCCCAGATCTGGCAACATGACGTTTGTTCCGACACAATACCAGATTTCTGCAAAAGTTATTGAAACTTTTTGCAACAATATGTACAACCCCGATTCCCAAAAAGTTGTAGCGATGTTAAAAATGTAAATAGAAAAAGGATTCAATGATTTACAAATCTCAAACATGTAAAAGATATATATATTAGCTCATTTTGAGATCTAGTGATCGATGTCTGCTGGTTATTAAGCCAACACGGCTGAAAACCAAAGGTGAGAGAGCCTTTGCAGCAGTGGCTTCTTCCCTCTGGAACTCCCTTCCTCTCAGCCCGAGACTCTTGGAGTGTGTCTCAAACCGCCCACTTACATTAGTGCACTGGAAGGTAGTACCCTCTGTAGTGCACACTATCGTGGGTAAGTGCTGACCCAAATGGAGCACTAGCGTTTAGCACTTACCGGTAGTGACGTGCCAGCATTTGACGGCGATTTTCTGCTGCTTTAAATTACAGAATGAATGAATTTCCAACTCTAGATTTTACTTTCTTTTGTTTACACCTTACTGAACCCCACCTGTCAACTACGTCGCCGCCAACGCAGGATTCTCCTCCGGCTGAACATGAGTTAGAACGTATGCTTATTTATTTATTTTAAGGTTTTTACCCTCCTACATGCAACCTAATGGCAGCGCAGCTCCATTTATATACTTTTTTTTTTCAGGACAATCCGTCTAAGTTCTTCCGAAATCCAAAATCACGCTCGCATACGTGTTTGCATGTCATCATACTTTATGCTATAAATGCCTTTAAAAGGCCTCATTAGTAGTACCTGGTCTACACTGTATTAATCGACTTCAGTAGAAAACAATAGAAACCATCAGCACACGTTCATGTCTCTGCATGTCTCCCCCATACCTGTTAGTATAAAGTGCGATTTAAAACACTAGTAAAACAGCTTTTAAATGTACAAAAATATCTTCACTGAATTAAAGTACTTTACATCATACACATCTGTTTTCATTGGTGTTTACATACAGTTCACATCTGGCAACAGGAAACTGGTTTTACTAGAAATCATCATTTAAAATATGAAAGGAAATGAAGAGGCCAATACAGGGATGGAGAAAACTTTTTATTAAAACATTTCTCTCTTGCCGCCTCCTCTTCTCCACAGCAGCGTCCAAGCCCAGCTGGTAAATGCCTCAGTGCCACTGCTGGCTCGGTAGTTTGATGCCACAGTGACCTACGATAAAAATACAATGGCAGTTTATATGAAAGCAAACAGTATTTATGTACTTCATGGCAGGCTCTTATCTAAAGTGATGTACAATCAGCTACGGCTCAGGCAGCGGTACCATGGAAACGGGACGGTTCTCAGATCAAGGACCGTTTCGTTTATGCCACAGACACCGCAGTGCTTAATATGGAGGTTCAACAATGATGAATAAACATACCGAACCTATATAATTAATTATTTCTAACACTTATAGCCTATCTACGTCCACGAAACCGATTAAAAACTGCTAACATGTTCGTGTGCTAACTCTACTGAGTCGGTAAAACCGCAATCTCCAATAAATGATCAGATCCATAACTGTCGTCAGGGATAGAAGAGATCGGTAGCATGCTGCCCTTTATATTACAATTATGATATAATAACTTCATACTTACATCTGTACTAAACGGCCTCCGCCTGCATCGGTATCGCTCAGTCGCTGGCCACCATTGTTCATCTCTGGAAATCTGGTTGAAAGTCCCTCCCCTTCCGCTACGTCAGCAAGATGGCGTCCGTTTAGTGTCCATCGTTTCGCACTAGATTTTTGGCCGAATTTCGGGCAGCATCCGGGTACTTTCAGTACACTGAGATTTTACAGAAATTTCTGTGTCAGCGCACTAAGCACTACATTACAGTCATTTAGCTGACGCTTTTATCCAAAGCGCCTTACAATGGTTAGGCAGTAGCGTTAAGGGTCTTGCCTAAGGACCCAACTGGAAGGTGTTAATGTTCTTCTCCTGGGGGATTTGAACCCTGGTCTCCCACATGGGAGACTGATGCTCTACCAATTGAACTAACCAGCCACTGAAATGCAGTGTTCAAAGTATAAAAGTGTGCGGATTGGGACACATCCTTGGTCTCCATGATCTCTTTTAAAAAGCAGCTAAAAACAAATCTTTTTAAACTTGCTTTTACTTAGTGTTATTTGTTTTTATTTTCTCTGTGTTACTACTATTTTGTGTTCTGTTTTCTTGTAAAGCACTTTGTGATTTTTTTCTTGAAAGGTGCTATATAAATAAACACTTACTTACTTTCTCCCATTCGGTTCTCCTCTTTTAAGTTGTTACCTTTTGACTGGAAACTAAAACCAAAACCAGCTCAGTGCAGCATCGCTTCTGCAGATCCTCGGTTCAAGGCGACAAGAAAATCCAGCATCTTGTCTTCAGAACAACACTAATTCGTCATTGTCCCAGAATACACTGCACACATAAAGTAAGGGGACTTCTGTAGGTCAGTAAGGTAGTAAACTCAGAATACTAAAGTAATTAGGTGTTTTCACATGTAAGTAACAATTATTTTTAATAAACAGGTCATTAACAACATATTGAAGACAAGTGCTGATAGTCGGGGTTCACTTGAAGGTTGAACTTTTCAGAATTAGAAAAGCTGAAACCTTTTTCAGATTTAAGAAAACAAGATGAGGACTCTGACAAAAACTGAAGAGACAGAAAACAAAGGAGTAGAGACGGAGATGAGATCTAAGAGGAGGGAAGCATGGAGAATAAGGGCCGTCAGAGGATTGGGGAGTGTTTGTTTATCGTACCAGTCGGTGCGGAGTGTGAAGTGTGTGTGTGTCTGTTTGTGTGGGTGTGTGTGTAGTTGTGTATCTGTCTTTGCGGTTATCCTTTAAAAAATAGATTTGGTCCTTTCCTGCTGAACAGACTCTTCTCAGGGTCCAAACTTGGTTTGAAGTTAAAGTTCGGGCTGTATTTTATTGGTTAAAATTTAGTGAGGGTGAGTCCTCAGAAAGACAGAAGTTTGTGTGAGTGTGTTTGTGGGAGGATCCTCGCTTGCTAAAATCAGGTTCAGAAACAGAGAGATCAGCAGAGCTGAGAGGCACTGAGGAGGGAACACACACACTTTTACTGACTCTCAGACACACTCAAACACAAGTGGTCCATTGTACACACACACACACACACACACACAAGAAAACATAGACCAATCCATCACACACACATACACACACTTTGCTGGACTTTGGGCTAACCACTTGAGGATCCATCCCTCAGGACTTCATTTCCCATCATGCACCGGAGGAGCCTCTCGGAGTTTCAGGGGGGCTCGACCCCACGGACTACCCAGGATGGAGCCTTCGCCTGGAGGTCCAAGCTGAGGATGGAATCCTTTGGTTTCTGGCCGAAGAGAGATGCTTATCTCTGGGTGTGGATGCTACTCGGGGCCCTGCTGGTTCCTGGAGCTTGGGGCGCCCTGAGCGAACAAGAGGAAGAGCTGCTGGTGGAGCTTCATAACCACTACAGAGGACTGGTTTCTCCCAGTGCCTCGGCCATGCTGCCGCTGGTAAGATACCTGCAGAGCAGTTACATCATCCCCGTCTGACATGAACACACAGAGAGAAGATTGAATCTAACAGAGGCAACGTTGTCTTGCAAATACAGCTGCAGAGAGACAGGCAGGGGAACATTTAGGCTTTTAAATCTGACCTATTTAATCATCACATTGTCTTTTTGTGGAATAACTGTTGATAAAAAATGCTTCCTCTTTTATTAACAACCCTTTTCCACCTACTTCTACTCATCATTCGACCTACTTTATCTTAACCTGTGATGATAAAACCTGATTTGCTGACACAAATATTTGTATGTGACCTTAAATTTTCCCCCCAAAATTAGAATCTTGTGAATTTTTTTCCCCCTGTTCCTTTCAAATGCCAAAAAGAGACTCGTGCAAGACAATCCCGATCCAGTCCTCATTCCTTCATCTCTGACTGTTGAAATGTTTTAAAGTGTTGATCAGCAGTTCTCCAGCTTTCTGAAGGTCTTTTTTCTTCTGACATTTTTTGCTCTTTCCCTAATTTTCAGTCCACTAAACTTTGACCTGTGAGTCATTCAGGCAGAAAAAAGGCTCCTAACTCAAGGGATGAACCAGTGATGTGTCGACACATAACAGACAACTTAGCAAAGAAGCAGTTTAAACTGGATCTTTAGGCTCTGTGTTACCAGCAGTCTGTCACGAAGACACATAGTTTGTTCCCTTTTCTTTAGTTTCATCTATAAAAACAGCAAAGATTTAACAGACAGAAAAATAGAGTGACCCAACGTCCTCTCAACCCAGACATCTTCTCTTTTTGAGAGCTATTAAGTGTCTGGCCGGAATTTTAAACCCTTCCTAGAATTTGCTCTGTCATTGGATTTGTGTTGCATTTAGTTGCCCCATACTCGGTTATTATTAGATTCTCTCATAGCCGGTGTCGTGTTTCAGGGTGTGACAGGAGATGGAGGGAGAGGATGCAGAGAGGACAGACTAACTGGGAGTTTGTGCAAAAGTGTGCACAGAGAAAGTGTGGGTGACTCTTCTTCCTTATAGTCTTGGATGGGCTTCACACTTGTGGAGGATGCGAAGCCCATCAGTTTCTTTCCCAAGAGAGGGTTCAACACCCACATTTTCTCCGCAGTTTTGCTTAAACACCTTAATAAGACAAAGTGAAGATGAGGTTCATATTTTGAAACGATGGCTTTGCCGACTTATGTTTATGTCTTAGTCATGATGCATGAAGCTCTGTGCAGGACATGCAACGCAGGGTGCTGGAAGATCACATCAGTTCTGCATAAAGGCAGAGGTTTCCTTTGCATGTGTGCATGTTTATATGTCTATATACCTGGACAAACACTGAACAGAAGGATCTAGTCAAAACTTATCATCTTAGAGTACATTAAAGCATCACACTGAAAGTGCCCTGAATGCCACAGCTTTGCACATAATTTAGTCCCCTCCATCCTCCACCAACCCCCCCACCTGTCTTCTTGCATAATAATCCATGTAAATTTCAAGTAAATCACTATAAAGTTAATTTTCATAAAATCTTTATAATAAATACAACATGTTCCAGTCTAGTCTTTATTTGTCTAGACTTTCAACAGTCTTCAGTGGGTCGTATACATATATGAATAAGACTGAGTTGATAATATTACTGTGTATACTGACAATTGATGAATTTATAGAAACATTGGACTTTTCTCAGAGACACTAAAGCGTCATTCAGCTCTGCTGGTGAATCAACTAACTTTAAACTGTTTTAGCTCGAGTCTTTGTCAGGAGAGGGTATTTCTGCTTTTGAACTGAGTTGAACCGTGAATGTGTCGCCGTTCTGGGGAAGTGACTAACGGCTGAAGCCTGACGTCTGCTGCAGTTTTGTGGTCAGTTTCCAACACTATGTCGTCACATGGACGGTGGAGAGATGGTGGTTTGAGGTGTCACCTCAGCATGAAGGTCCTGGATTTCCCAGCAGGACAGTCTTATGTAACTGGTAATTGTTTAACTAATGTAAATGACACCCGTAGGTTTAGGTAGCAGTTAACGTCATGCTTGCATTAAACTGCAATCACACAGAGACACGCAGAGATGCAGCTGGACTGGTGAGGATCCCTGTTCTAACACACACTGGGGTTAAATACAGGGATAATAAATAATAATAATGAAACTTTATATATATAGCTCTAAACAAATATTATAAAGCACCACAAAAAATCAAAATCAAGCTAAACCACCAAATTTCACTATAAATTAAAAAATTATATTCACTTAAAAAATTTTTTTAATGAAAAAAGAAGAAAAGCCTGTCCGATGATATGAGTTCATAGTGTGCATCAATATCTTTATTACAAGACCAATAGAAATAAACTTATGAACATAAATGCTTAGAAGAAATTTTATAATAAAATATATTCATGAGTAAAGTAAATTTCTTGCATTGAATAGAATCTATAGTTTAATCTAATAGTAATATAATAAATATAATAAAACATAATGAGTAAGAACCTGTGTTAAACCAGTAAAATATTTTACTGGTATAAAATACCAGTAAAATATAGAGACGTCGTCACAAAGACTAGCAGCATCTGATAGGCCAACATAATCATGTGACAGAAGTCTGAAAATGAATTGCATGTTTTTTATTGGCACAGTGGTTTCTCCATATTAAAAATATCCAATCTGATATTCTGACTGACCGATACGATACGCCCATCCACAATTTTAAGTCTGAACTCCTCCGTTCCACTTTAACAAGCTGCCCCGGATGAACTTATCAATAACTCCAGACATGGAGATGATGGACTGTCCAATGACATGAGCTCAAAACTTCCACCTTACTCCAATAACTTTACCCGGTGTCAGCCTCTGTACGTGGATCATCAGCTCAAAGAAGGACAAACCTCTCAGCAAAGAAACTGGAGCAGCTGAACAGATGAGTGATCCTCTTTCAAGACAGGCAGGCAAGAAATACATGCAGAACAGATTAAAATAAATACAGGAGATGAAAAGCTGCATTTGAAGACAAACAACCAGGATGACAAGCAGCAACTCCTAACATGTGAACCTCCTCCACCTCCCGGACCACCCAGCCAGAGATCAGCAGAGGTTCTGATAGAGCTGCTGACAGCGAGGTTCATCCTGACCTACAGTAACCCTCAGACCAGACAGACTCGTCTCTGTACTGCTGCTGAGCTTCACCGAGCTAATTGAGTTTCACTGGCAGCAACAGTCATCGTTCATTGTGTCAGGATGAGCTGATATCGCCACACTTCAGCATGTCATGCGGATGCGGTGAGGGAGGAACCGTGGGGTTAATCCAGGTTGAAATTCCTCCTGTTGTCTGGTTATCCGTAAACTTTATTCTTTCAATGCAACCATTTTGCAGAATGTTTCGTATAAAAATATTAAAATCAGCCGACCACACTAAGCTGTGATGCAGGTCTAAAACTACAGATGTTGGATAAATATTCTACTAAAAAGTCTAATGCAATCTGCTTACTATGATACACTGAGACTTTACACTCATCATCCACCTCATCAGGTCCACCTTCTAGAACTGGGCTTGACCTCTTTTTCCTCCAGAACTGCCTTAATTCTTGTGATAGAAGGTGGAAACCTTCCTCAGAGGCTTTGCTCCTTGTTGACATGACAGCATCACACAGTTGCTGCAGGTTTTTCGGCTGCATCCATGATGAGAATCTCCCGTTCCACCACGTCCCAAAGCTGCTCTACTGGACTGAGATCTGGTGACTG
>JBAMHW010000015.1:29648781-29659368 GCA_037177495.1 Rhadinocentrus ornatus | reverse complement strand
GGGAGAAAGAGAAACCTTAGGGAGATCCACATGATGAGAGAGATCCACTCCCAGGACGGACAGGCTGTAGATGTGAAGTCCCTCTCCTCATCAGCTGCCTCCATCTGATAAAAACTCCACCGATGTACACTCTTTATTTTCTACCGGTTATTAGTTCTTTTTCTTTTCTTGGCTATTTTTTTCCTCTGTCTCGCAGGCAAAGAATATAGATGGTCCTCAATTTCAATGTAAGCTGGCAAGCTGAATCATCCACGGTCGTCTTGGCTTGTTTACACCACCCCTTCCCCTTTGGTAAAATACGTATTTATAAAAGCAATTCTTGATTTTTGCTATAAAAAAAAGCAAATAAGCTACACACTGTACCTTTAAGGCACTGGAGAAATAAAAAAAACATTGAGGTTCCCACAGTCATTGAGTAACTGAGTCAACAAAAGTAAGTTTTTATCCTTAACAAAAGAATTAAATGAAGTAAAAAAGCAAAAATTATTTAGATCAACTACAGCCCAAATAGACTCTTTAGAATGAGACTCAGGGAGATCTCTACACGAGGGACACAGCTAAAAATCTGTATCAGCTCTTGGGGCCCTCAGGCAGCATTGCATTAAAACCAGACATGATTCTCCACTTGAAATCACTGCATGGACTTAGTAAGACTTCCAGAAATCACTGTGAAAACAGTTCACTCTGAAATCCACAAATGCAGGTTAAAACTCTGTCATACAAAGAAGAAGCCATATGTGAACATGATCCAGAAACAGTGCCGTCTTCTCTGGACCAAAGCTCTTTTAAAATGGTCTGAGGCAGCCTAGCAGCTAGCAGGTGAGAGGAAGGATAGAATAGCAAGCAACCACAATTTTGTGGGGTAAAACCCGAAAACAGAAGCGTCTTTTACTACCTCATGAGCTTTAATTTAATTTAACATATTGTCAGCTAACAGGAAAAGACCCTAACCACCTGAAGTGATTTCCAAACTTTAACCAAGACATCACTGAAAACTGATTTGACACGTCCTTTTGATCCCCAACTAAGATTCACAGGATACTTGTTCCTTTTTTGTAAAATTAAAAAATGAGTTGATCACCACTTCATGTCAGGTAGAAACAGATGTAACGTAAGTACGAGCAACGCGAAGCTGAGATCTGATGTGCTTCGTGTCATTTTAATTTAGACCAGTAGGTGTCACAGTTAGTCCGCTGGGCAGTTTCTCTGAGCAACGCAGCGGTCATAAATGTGACAACACATAGTTTAAATTAAAGTATTTTTCCCTTTGGGAATCTTTTCATTAAGACCGCATTGACTCCTCCTTTAATGGATGACCCCACTTTAAACTCATATTTTGCTACCATTATTTGCAGCAATATTTATTACATCTTATTTGGCAGCAGCTGCAACTTCCACTGGGAGAGAAACTGAGCACAATGCGTGGCACACATCCATTTTAACAATCCTCCCTTCACTTTTTTCATGACTCTAACACATAATTAATTTACTTTATGCAATAACATAAATATAGTTGGGGGTGGTTAGTAGATTTTTTAAAGATAACCACATTAGAAAGGCACCAGCATTAATCCAGGCCTGGTTTCCAGGAACAGATGAGTGTCTCCTGATCCAGGTTATAATGAGAGCATCAGAGAAGAATGCAGAAGGGAGATTATCCTGGAAGAAAACCAGTGAAGGTTCAGCAATGAGGGTTGAGCAAGAGAAGGAGGAAGAGCTGCGAGATGAAGACAGAGAGAACACTGCTTAGATAAGGAGAAATTAAAATTGGTAGTGAGTGAATAACTGCCACGAGAAATATGTGTGTTCATAGGATTTATATGAGTGTAAGCAGACCTGGAAAGCTCTCAGCCTACCTCGTAGGTGTGGAGGCCCCTCTGAGTCAGCCTTTAGCTGGAGTGGAGACAGGGAGAAAGATGAAAGGAAAGACAAATTAATAGAAGATGTGAGATAAAATAAGAGAAGGGGCAAGGAATAAAATATAGAGAAAAAGAGAGAAAAAGCCCATACATGACCTGGCAAAATAAACAGAAACACAGATGTAAATAGAAAGAAGGTAAGTTTTAAATTCAGCATTAAGCTAGGAAAGATTGCATGGATAGAACCGGAGGAGGACGAGGAGGTGAGCTGAACTGAGAGGAAATTAGATTAGATTAAATCAAATTCATCCATAAAATGCTGCTGGAATGGTTACAGATATCCAAAGTGGTCAGAAAATCAGACAAAAACGAGCCAGTCTGACCAGCTCAGACAAAAATTCACAACAGGAGAAACCACATTGACCAAACTAACCAATTAGAAACCTGTAGGACAAAACAAGTTCTGATCAAACTGGTCTGGTGATTTTCTTAGACTCAAAGTGGTTCTTCAGAACTGGTCAGACGGAAACAAACAAATAATATGATCACAAGGCAGAGCCTGAACCTGAACCAAGGACCAGGCCTGCTGAGAAACAACATAAATCTCCTCTGCAGGAGGCCCTCTAATAATGAAATGCCAACATCTGTACTGTAGCCTGATTGTGGGTGCTGTGGAAGTTCACAAACTCAGCACAAACCATGAGGACAGGGTTTCTGTAAGCAGCTGGAGAGAAGTTACAGTTCATCATAAGTCTGTTTCCATCAGGGACAAACAGCAGAGAGATGAATCTTATCAGCCTGAGGCCCAAAACACTGATGAAAACCAGAAATCTGATCTCCAGGAGCCAAACACGTACATTTTGGGTTATATTATAAAATATGTAAGCATAAAAACAACAGCCCTGAAAAGTCAGAAAAGGAAATATAGACTCAATCATCAGGTTTTCTTTAAAATGTATTGGCCGAGCTACTAGGGTGAGACTTTGGGTAAACATCCAGACCATCTATCCTGTTGCACCTCTGTGTTCAGTCTGTATTGTCATTATACTTCATAAAAAGTAGGTACACTGCAAATAAACTAGACTATGATGTAATTTACCGTTTACGGTGGCCTCTGAAGTATCACAGCAATACAAAAGCCACAATACGCCACAATTAGCCATAACACTGCACAATTAGCCATAACACTGCACAATTACCCATAACACTGCACAATTAGCCATAATACCGCACAATTAGCCATAACACTGCACAATTAGCCACAACACTGCACAATTAGCCATAACACTGCACAATTAGCCACAACACAGCACAATTAGTCGCAACAATGCACAATTAGCCACAACACCACACAATTAGTCGCAAACCTACACAATTAGCCATAAAACTGCACAATTAGCAGCAACATTGCACAATTAGTCACAACACTGCACAATTAGCCACAACACTGCACAGTTAGCTGCAACACTGCACAATTAGCTGCAACACTGCACAATTAGCCATAATACCGCAGAATTAGCCATAACACTGCACAATTAGCCACAACACTGCACAATTAGCCACAACACTGCACAATTAGCCATAACACTGCACAATTAGCCATAACACTGCACAATTAGCCACAACACTGCACAGTTAGCCGCAACACTGCACAATTAGCCATAATACCGCACAATTAGCCATAACACTGCACAATTAGCCACAACACTGCACAATTAGTCGCAACAATGCACAATTAGCCAGAACACCACACAATTAGTCGCAACACTGCACAATTAGCCATAACACTGCACAATTAGCCCCAACACTGCACAATTAGCCATAATATTGCATAATTAGCCATAACACTGCACAATTAACTGCAACTGCACAATTAGCCACAACACCGCACAATTAGTCGCAACACTGCACAATTAGCCACAACACCACACAATTAGTCGCAACACTACACAATTAGCCATAACACTGCACAATTAGCTGCAACACTGCACAATTAGTCGCAACAATGCACAATTAGCCACAACACCACACAATTAGTCGCAACACTACACAATTAGCCATAACACTGCACAATTAGCTGCAACACTGCACAATTAGCTGCAACACTGCACAATTAGCCATAATACCGCA
Source organism: Rhadinocentrus ornatus (assembly GCA_037177495.1). Taxonomy (NCBI): domain Eukaryota; kingdom Metazoa; phylum Chordata; class Actinopteri; order Atheriniformes; family Melanotaeniidae; genus Rhadinocentrus; species Rhadinocentrus ornatus. The sequence continues at coordinate 29,655,379 of JBAMHW010000015.1, read as the reverse complement.
CAATTAGCAATAACTCTGCACAATTAGCCATAACACTGCACAATTAGCCACAACACTGCACAATTAGTCGCAACAATGCACAATTAGCCACAACACCACACAATTAGTCGCAACACTACACAATTAGCCATAACACTGCACAATTAGCTGCAACACTGCACAACTAGCTGCAACACTGCACAATTAGCCATAACACTGCACAATTAGCCGCAACACTGCACAATTAGCGATAATACCGCACAATTAGCCATAACACTGCACAATTAACTGCAACTGCACAATTTGCCACAACACCGCACAATTAGTCGCAACACTGCACAATTAGCCGCAACACTGCACAGCCACAACACCACACAATAAAACCGCTGCTACTACTGTATGCAGCTTGTTTAATCAGAAACAGCCACCCTAACCCTGAAGCACATCAGGTGGTTGTATGGACGCTCACAGCACACAACAAACAAACAATGCTGCTGTCCAGAGTGCTGAAGGAAACAAAACGGATCATCTGCGTCGTTTGGAAGATTTTTAGGGCTCCCCCTTAAAGTATCAGCTGAATTTCTTTAGGGGAGCTCCTCTGCCTTTTGGGGGAGCCAAGCTGCCCTTAGCTCCCCCATAATTCAAACTCTGGCCGCAACACTCCACAATTAGCCGCAAGAAGATACAAACGCTGCCTTTATTTTATTTTTTTCTTTTAACCTGTCTTGTCCAGCATCGTAGCGAGCAAAATGATAGTCTGGTTGCTGTATTGTGCCAAACAAATTTGCTTTGCCAAGGGGAGGCTTATAAGCATAAGACTTCTCTTGATAGTCTCATTCCTTTATTTATTTATTTACTGTTTTTTATTTACTTTGAATCATGGAATCAATGTAATCTTGCTGGACCCGACCGGAGGGGACAGAAAAGGAAAGAAGAGGAAAAAAAGAAAGCTAAGAAAGAAAAAAAGAAGCTAAAGGGAAAGCAGAAAGAAGAGACAAAAACACCACAAACAGAAGACAACGACCCTTCAATCCATACTAACAAACTCTTTGTACAAACACAACAGAAGATTTCTTACAGCTTTTACCGAAAAACAGAGCTGCCAGTGATTAAGAGTTTTTAAGTAATGACGCTGCCTTTTTAACACACGTAAAGGAAGAAAGCGAGATATTTTTTTTAAAAAAACTTGAGAAATGAGTAAAGAAATTAATGGTAAATGTTTTTTCATTTCTGTGTGCGCTTTTATAAATGTTGTTAACTGTGATTTGTGAATAAAGAGTAATTGCCTGTTAGAGGTAGTAACTTCCATCACCACTCACTTCCTATGCCGTAACTTTCGCTGTTGCCCACTTCAGCTCTCATTGCAGAAACCCCTATTGCTGGTGATGGCACCCCAATCCAGTTTTCTATTTCACTCTCTCCAGAAGTAACTCATGAAAAAGATCCTTAGACACTTGCACTCCTCTACTAGTGGCAAAGACATCTTTTTTTGGTACATGCTACAGTTTGAAATGTCGGCTAATGGAGGTGGCGTTACTTATTAAGCTATAACTGAACAATCAGTTCCTGCAGCTCAAAAGTGGACCGCTGTTAGCATGGCTTGTTAGTTTAGACAGAAACACAATCAGCTGCCTACAGAGCAGATGACCGTGCGTGATGTGTATGCATACATGATGACCTGATAGTTGTAACACAGACCAGATGTGAGAGAACCCAGAGAGAGAAGAATGTGAAGGAGAGCCTTCCCGTTGTATGTGTGTCATCGCTGAACAAATAAACACTGAGATAAATGCACCCACACACACAAACACGCCAACACACTCGGGATATTGAATTCCAGGTCCTGTTGTTCATTCTTCGGCTTCCTTGGCAACAGTGACTCAAACCATGAGACGGGGACATCAGGGTTGGTTTCAAATGTGGATCTGCTGGCTCATCAGGGATCACACGCATCAGCAGCAGCCTGTGGATCATCTCTGGCCCGTTACCACAAACATTACACATTCATACACTAAAACCTTCCAATCAGATTTTATTTAGGTCACAATATGCTGCCATTTCTTCAGTCATTCTCTGGACTGAGAAGCTTGTTCAGCAGCCTATAGGCTAGAAAAAAAGTGGGAATTATAATTATGATATGAATTATTATGGTATAAACAGTAAATTTATTGTGCACTTTCCATCCTACAGTCTGTCCAGTTATTTAAGACCGTAGCTGCAAGTTTTACATCATGTGCAAGTGCAAACTATTATTCCTCCTTGTGTATATGGGTTGGGTGTCAGTGTGTTCAGTGGAAAAAAGAATTTCTGAATTCCCAGTAGGGAAGCGCAACTAGAACACCCCAACAGGTGAAGTCAGATTTATGACTTAGGAAGTTAGAGGGACCTCACTAGACTCTAAATTAAAACCATAGACTTCATATAAGAGATGGACAGAGCCTCTGTGATACCACCCATAGGTTTCTGAAGAGCTGAATTGAAGCTCATTGGGCGGTTCCCACAGTGCTACACTCTCCCTTCTTGCTGCAGGTATTGGATGCCTGTCAATCAAAAGGACACACCCCTAATTATGCCAAATTTTAAGATTAAATAACATCCAAACAGATGAGTTAGAAAAAATTGAATTAATCCTAAAATGGATTTTTGTACCAGGCTTTAAACATGTTTATTTCTGCTGTGAAGTTGGTCTTTTTAACATTGGAGTCTATGGGGATTGGTTTTGGAGTCAGCCCCTAGTGGATGGTGGATGAACTGCAATCTTCTGCACTTTCGCATAGGCTTCACATTTTAATGGCAGAGGTTGCAGCTTGATTAAAACCCACATGCAGGCTGACATTAACTTTAGTGGGTGGAAACATAAACTTATAACTTCTGTTGCGAGAGATTGAAGAGATTTGAAGTAAACAAGAAAAATCATTTTCTTCAACAACTTTAATCTTCAGCTGCTGCTGCTCATGATCTAAGTCTGAACTCTGCACTACCCTCTGGTGTTTGAGAGGTTTCATTATAATCTGTGAATGATTTCAGTATGATATACCAGAGGTTTTAGTATAATCCTTTAGTATAATTTCTTAAATTTCATGTGTCTGTGAGAGGGTAAATCTGAATAATTTCTCATATGGCCCCACTTATTTACGTCTATAAATAAATAAACTCCAGTTCCTGCTTCCTTTTGTATTCGTCTGCAACATGGAGGATCACATATAGGAACCATTTTTGCTTTGATTTTGATTCTAGTTCCCATAGTACCTTATGTGCGTCATTGCAACAGGACAAGGGAACGAGCATGCGCCGAACAACTGAAAGTTATTTAAAGCGGAATGAAAGAAAACATAATTGAGGAATTATTTAATTTAGTTTTAAAATCTGAATAAAACCAGCCACTTACTTCGGATTTAAGTTTGAATCAAAATGGTAATTTTCATTTGGAATTGGACGTTTATATGGTCATTTTTAATGGATTTAATTTTAATTTTGAATTAAAGGGGGATAAAAAAAATTGCATGTAAACGTGGCCAATGTTTGATACGGACGTACCTATTTATGTTTGTACCTACTCCCACCTGTAGGGGTGCTAGTTCAGTAAAAATAACAGAAACATGAGGCTGAATCTTGTATATTTGTTCTATTATAAATAAAGTTATGGTTGTTTTAAGGTGCAAAAGTCAACAACAAAATCAAAAACAGCAACATTTTTTAAAACAAAAATATTAAATGAATACAACAAAAACTAACATTTCGCAAATATCTAAACAGGACATAAACAAAAGGACATTACAAAAGGCAAGAATGGCCAAGCTAGTTGTTAGCTAGCTCATTAGCCCAGGATAAAACGGATTGTTTTCTTAAAATAATGGAATAAATTATTTAATTATCTTAAGATTTTTTTTATTATTATTATGACGTGTTACTTCATTTTAAAAACTTAGGGAAAAATAAAGAGATTTTTCTTTGTTGGAGTTCACAAATGAAAATCACAACGAGGAAGTGAACAGAATAAAAGCACAAGCTGTTTGAACTCAGCTGAAGTTACTATTGGATATATGATGGAACATTCCTTATCTTCTTCTTTCATCTACTTATTGGACGCTTGCGCGTTGTACAGTATATGGTGGCTCAAAGCTGGGGGGTTTTCTATTTCTAGTAGAACTAATGTTGTGTTCCAGTTGTCCCGGAATTCCGAGCAGCTGAGAATATGTGACGTGATTACCAGGTAGTTACCATTCCAGTTGCACCAACTTGGAAAAAAATGGACGCCTCCAAAAACAGCCAATTTGTGAGCATCTACAATGCCGTCTAAAACTAGAAAATTACAAACCCGTTGTAAAAATGTCACCTATGAGAACAGCAGCCAATTTTGGTGATAATGATCAATAAACCACAGATATTGATTTTTCACAAACAAACCTGCCGTAATAACAGGCTTTTTAAAAGAAAAAAAAAAAACTTTCTGTTGTTTACGCTAGGAACATAACGGACACTAAATATATTATAAAGGATTTTAATAAAGACAACAATGGACTACAGCTGGTACTGGGCCCAGTCATCTTTAAATCTGGAATCTCGGGATCCTCTGAAATTTATTGAGTTCACCGCTAGGAAAAACTAGATCACTTTGTCAAAGCATATTAACCTCTAGCTATTTCTGTATTCCTTTTTCAACTTAATTTTGGCTTTAATGGTGCCGCCACCTTGTGGTCAGGAGCAGATGTTGAGTAACCAAATTATTACTACTCTAACAACTTGTAGATTGTTTACATATCTGAATCAATTATATAAACGAATTACTATATAAATCCTTAAAGAAATAACCTAGCCCTCAATTTTAGATTCAGACCAGCTGACTGTTAACCACTTTTTTGTTTATTGTTTTTTGTTTGTTTATGTTGACAGTCTTGTCATCTCAAACAAACATAGCTTGCTTTTTTTTTGCCAATTGGCCAATTTTTTAAAATAATAAAAAATGAACATGTTATATTGTTATGAAACATTATGTTGTTTGTGATCTCTAAGATAACAGCATAAAAAAACAGATAATTGCAGTCATGGCTGCTCTCTGCTTCCGTAAAAAACAATCCCAGAAACCAATGCAGTAAACATCTAAGACACAGCCCAGTCTTTTCTGAAAAGTTGCTGCATTTGGCAATTCAAGGCGGCAGTGCAAATCTTACAGAAAGATCCCAACCAACAGTGTTCAAAAAGTTCTAGTTTCCTAACTGTGTTTGTAGCTTCAGCCATGTTGTTTATAAGAGGAACCTGCCAACAGAAACAGACCTACAATAATGAAAATTTTTTTAATTTTTTTGTCAAACTACTGCTGTTTAGATACAAACCTTAAATCCTATTTAACATTATGTAAACATCAGGCATTCTAACACGTCAGTGTCATGTTTATATTTCTGAAAATACTGAAATCCTGCTCGCTCGGAGTCTGAGGATTGTTGTGTTGTTTCCAGTTAAACTCTTTGACTATAATGGGGATTTTTCTCTGATAAATTGTTGGTTATCTGGAAAACAGAACAGACACAAGCATTCCAGTCTCTGTGTTTACTTTATTATAGATTTATCCTGTCCCAGTGTCATTGAGCGAAATTAAAAGGAACATTTCAGCAGATCACTGACTGCAGAGGAAATAGTTGTGTGGTTAAAGTTTATGATGGGAAGGAAATACGACCCTGGTGAGGGGGTCGTCCTGTGGTCAGGGTTAAAGTTTAGGTTGGAGAAAAGTGGGTGATCAGGTCCTATAACAGCTAGTCTCTGGTTTTATCTGATGTGGAGGAAAAAGATGAGATCACTGTGAGGTCATGACAGTCCTCGTCAGTAAATGTCCAACTCAACCAGATTTATATGTTTTCTGGATATCAATTATGACGTCATTTGAAATTATAAGAAGTTTATAAATCAGTAGTTCTGATATTTACTTCACCAGACCTGTAATGAGATAAAATTAAAACCAACGTTTGCATGACAGAAAACGTAAAAAAAATTATCCTGATGAAGTCAAAAAGCAACTGTGTTGCAGGCTGTGCAAAGAGGCCCCTGAAACAGTCCAGCGCCTCACAGCAGGGTGCAAGATCCTGGCAGGAAAAGAATACATGGAACGCCATAACCAAGTAGCTGGCATAGTGTACAGAAGCATCTGGGCAGAATATGAACTGGAGACCCCTAGGTCACAATGGGATAAACCTCCCAAGGTGGTGGAAATTGAGAGGGCTACAATCCTGTGGGACTTCCAGATACAGTAAGACAAAATGGTGGCGGCCAACCAACTGGACATTGTGATCATGGATAAGCAGCAAAGGAAAGTCGTAGTAAAGGATGTAGCCATTCCCAAATATCAGAAAAAGGAACACGGGAAACTGGAGAAATACCAATGACTCAAAGAAGAGCTAGAGAAGGCCTGGAAGGTGAAGGCAACAGTAGTTCCAGTGGAATCGGAGCACTGGGGGATGTGTCCTCCACACTGTAGAAGTGGCTCCAAATACCTGGAGAAACATCTTCCCAAAGCTGCTCTATTGGATTGGAATCTGGTGACTGGGGAATCCAGTGAACTCATCATGTTCTAGAAAGCAGCTGGAGATGATCTGAGCTTTGTGACATGGTGCATTATCCTGCTGGA
>JBAMHW010000015.1:29585879-29607355 GCA_037177495.1 Rhadinocentrus ornatus | reverse complement strand
TGATGGTCAACATTTCATTATTAGCCTACAATGGTAAATACAAGATAACTGTGAATGCTGTAGGCCTAACATGGAAAAAACTTATATTTGTGGGGCTAAAATAATGTACTGGGCTATTATAGCTCGTACCAGATTTGGCGCTGTCAAACCACATTGTGGACACTTTTTTTGAGGTCCCCCAATCATTGTAGAGCGCTTCGAGCGTCTAGATAAGCTCTGTAGAAATGTAAGGATTTATTATTAATTATTAAAAGTAAACATGACTCTGGTCTTAGCTCTGATCCTCTCCTTCATCATCTTCCTCATCATCCTCCTTGCTGCTTGATGGCTTCATCCAGGCCAGCAGAGAGCTGCTTTCCTGAGCTGCCTGCTGTAGCTGCTTTAGGCTCTGTTTTTCTTAATCTCTCTTTTCTAGGCATGACGTAATTGATAAAAGCCGAGCCCAGCAGTGTTATAGACTGCTTAGAATAAAGCTGCTTGGAATAAAGAAAAAAAAGATTTTGTCAACTTATTACAATCTACGACAAAAGAGATGGGCAACTGGAAAACGCTGCGCGATGTGGTTTATGAATACGTCATGAAAATTTTACGGAAGAAAAAGCCAAACATACCCAGGTTTGTAGTGATCACTTAGCCTAACATTTGGCAAGGTACCACCAAATTTTATTTAGATCTAGATTGTATAAAATATTGAACTGATTATTAAAACTAAAGTGATCATCTGAAAGAAAACTTTAAAAAAACAAAACAACCAATGATCTATTTATATCAACAGTGTTTGCTTACTACGATTTTTATCACTGCTGCACAAAGTCTTACATTCAGTTTTCAGCCAGATCATCAGTTTTATCAGAGGTTCTTCAGCAAAATTGACTGTTTAATATCAGTCATCAGATCCGGTGGTTTAATGGCAGATATTATCACCATGGAGATGGTTAGTATCATGATGCTGTTTGAATTCTGCATTATGTTCTACAACATGGTAGAGATGATGAATAACAATAGGTGTTATTCAGGGTCTGCACACTTCGAAGTGCAGATTCGTTTACATCAGAAGACTTTGCAATTTGCAAAAGACTCTAGAAAACTATCATCTCTCTCTGCTCACATCTAAAGTCAAATGTTTATAGTTTTAAGTCTCAGCCTAGTCTTAGACTGAGATTTGACAAAGAATGTGAATCACTATTTATGAGACTACAACTAGATTCTTTTAGCATTTTTTTGTGAAATGTTGGATAGTTGATATGGAACAGGGCTGATCTTCCCACAGCAAAGCAAACAAGGGGAGATTTTCCCTTCTGGATCAATAGAAAATTACACATCATTATTAAGTGTGCCTTTGCATCTCCACCAGGTGTTACACCGACTCATCAGAATCTGTTAGTTTCTATTCTTCTGTTATTTGTTAGATCATTATACTGTAACACAAACATGATCCACAGCAGACATTTACTTCTTAATAACAATCCGCTCCTCTTTCTGGACGTCCACCTACAACATTTAATCACCACTTCTTGTTTGTCTATTTTCCTTTTTTTCCGCCCGTTTTTTTGTTGTTGTTTTTTTTTTCTGCTTTTGTCAGAGCTCATCTATTGTTTTTGTTGTTGTTGTTGTTTTCTCTGTCGGTTTTGCCGGTCAGAGTTCAGCGTCCACTGAGTAATTTCATAGGTTTAACTGATTCAACGTCCTGTGTTGTTGCTATGGGAAACTCTTGTTGGCTAGGTAGGCTGTCCCATTAAACGAACATTAAGCGGACTTTAAGTGCGTAGCCTACGGAGCACACTCCGTAGCCTACGTAGTATGCGCACTTCGAAGTGTTCAGACCCTGAATTGGGACACACCTAAAGTATAGAAGTATATGACATGCTGCATTTACTGACCCTTGGACATCTTTCTTTTACCCAAATGAAGTTAAAATAACACTAAATATTTGTAAGCATTGATTTGTGCTTTCTGCCAATACAATACAGTAAAAACTGGCCTTTTTCAGTCACTCATGATTTGTGATTAATGATGATTAATTCATTTCTAAGCTGTGATTTATCTGATTAAAAATTTTAATTATTTGACAGCCCTAATTTTTCCTAATTATCATCTCTGTAACTTCACTTACCAATGGAGGGTGATAGTGGTGAATGGTGCCGAGGTAAAGTTGGACTCCTCTCAGCTCGGTGGAAGTGGACCGTTGTGGTCGTGCTGTTCCCCACAGAGCAGCGGGATGCCTGTGGTGTTCCGGTGTGGGTCATTGGAGTCGACTCAGGAATGGACTCCAAATCCCAGCGTCCTCTCTGCTCTCGAGGGGAGTGGCCTGAGCGAAGGTGATGAGTTTGGCGATGAGTGTGGCTTCCATGAATCTTATGAAGCCGCCTGTGCTCTCCAGTGCTAACGCTGTGGAAGCCAGAGTCGCTGGGCTCAGAGGAGATTAGGGACTCAGACGAAGAGGAGGAGCCCTGTGAGGAAGGGGTGTGGCCCGGCAGTGATGACATGGCATCTGTCTCAGCTTCAGACAGCGGCACTCGGTGGTGTGGGCTATCTGGACCACAGCCTAACCCACTGTCAAGCTCACTGAGGGGAAGGTAGCCGAGAGGACGGTCGGACCTCCAGGGAAGATGATAGTCGGGCTAAAGAGACCATAGATGAGAATTTCAGTTTACCCATTTTAGTTTCAGAGTTCTTTACAAAAACTAAATTGACAAAAAAACAACAAGCAAAGAGTTGATGCAACACTGACTCCAACTACCTGTCTGGGGAAGCTTTTAGGCTCCATCTCTTCTGCACTGTAGCAACCAATCAGACAGCTCTCTGAGTTTGGCTGATAGGGCATCATTTCTTGACCCTAAAAGGGAAACACAGATTCAAAAAATTAAACTCTGTTATCATCTATCCATCTATTTTGTATAGCTTATCCAAGGCTGGATCTCGGGGCAGCATTAAAAGGTCCTCCCAGGAGGCATTCCCAGGTCAGCTGAGAGACATAGTCCCTGTAGCTTGTCCTGGTTCTTTGCTTGGGCCTTTTGCAGGTGGGATGTTCCCAGAGCTCCTCACTAGGGAGTTGTCCAGGAAGCATCCTAACCAGATGCCCAAGCCACCTCATCTGGCTCTTCTTGATGTGGAGGCGCAGCACATGTCTCTAAGGGAGACCTAACCCTTCTCTGAGTCCACAAAGCACATGTAGGCTGGTTGGGCAAACTCTCATGTACTTTCAAGAACCCTACTGAGAGTGTAGCGCTGGTCCACGGTTCAATGACCAGGACAAAATTCACGCTGTTCCTCCTGAATCTGAGGTTTGACTATCTGACAGACCTACATGTCTACATGTGCAGCCTACATGTGCTTTGTGGACTCAGAGAAGGGTTAGGTCTCCCTTAGAGACATGTGCTCTTCGCTCTAGGACCCCTGAATAGACCTTACCGGGAATGCTGAGGAGTGTTAAGAGTGTAGTTGGAACACATCCTCCATAACACGAATTGTGTTACCTTTAGGGATAGTTTTATCAGACACCACAACATAAACCAAGGACCACCAACTCTTGAGCACTGTCCTGCAGGTTTTCAATGTTTCCCTGCTGCAACACACCTGGTTCAAATGAAATGGTTCTCCGACAGCTTGTTTTTAAGTTCTTCCCAAGCCTCTTAATAACCCAATTTTTGAGTCAGGTGTGTTGCAGCAGGGAAACATTGAAAACCTGTAGGACACTGGCTAAAGAGGTCCGGAGATGATGATCCCTGACATAGACCCTAGCTGTAGAATAAAACCACAGAAATAAAATCACCTGGTACTCCAGGCGGTCCAGGTGGTCCAAGCTGTACGAGACGCTGGGCAGGTAGTTGTTGCCTCGGTGCTGGTCATTTGGTGATGTGGGCAGGTAACCATTGGGCGGATACACATCAGGTGACATCATCATGTGACCATTGGCAGGGTACATGTCAGGTGACACACTAATGTGCCCATAGTAAGGCCTGTGTGGTGGAAGAGATCAGGTTACATCAGGACTTGATTTTGGTTTTTTGTGTACATGCATAATCCTGCATATTAATTATTAATAATAACAATTCTGCACTCAGCTGAACAACCTTTTTGATGGAAGGAACTTTCTCTTGAGTAAAATGTGTTTGCCTGGGAATCAATTTTAGCATATTCAATAACCATTTGTCCAATTTCAGACGTCTTTTCCTTTCCAGGGCCCTACCATGATTACAGATAATTAAAATATCCAACACTTAGGAGGGAGCCAGGCCAATAACTGCAATAAAAACAAACAACAGAAGTTTAAAGTCAATTCTAAAACAAACAGGAAGCCAGGGCAGCGAGGACAGCACGGGGGTAATGTTTTCGTGTCTGGATGTGCTCGTTAGAAATTGAGCAGCACCGTTCTGTACAAGACCAACATAAAGGGCTTTACAGTAGTCCAGACTTGAACTTATGAATGCATGGACTGCCTTCTCAAGATCCTGCCGAATGAGAACGAGCTTCACTTTGGCCAAAAGATGAAGCTGAAAAAAACTTGTTCTAACAACAGAACCAGTCTGTTTATCAGATTTGAGCCCACTGTTAAATGTTACACCGAGATTTTAAACATGGGATTTAAAAAAGGGGGCCAGAGTTTGTGAAAACATTCGGCAAAGCTGACGTGCCAAACAAGATATATTCAATTTTGCTGTCATTCAAGTGTAGAGTCTGTGCCACCCAAGGCTTTACATCCCAGTAGCTTTGTAAGTGCAGTATTTTCACTTGGTCTCATGGGCAAGTATATCTGCAAATCATCAGCATAAAAATCAAAAGACAGATTATATTTTCTCAGAATTGAACCCAAAGGTAGCAAATACAATGAAAAGAGAACAGGGCTTAGAATAGACTCCTGTGGCGCCCCACATAAGAAAGATGCATGTGAAGAGCAGAAATCTTCAATTATTACAGAAAAGCTCCTCTTTGCCTTGTATGACAAACTATTGGAGAGTGTTGCCACGGATGCCAACATACTGCTCTAGGTGAGATCCAAGGACTGCATGGTCGACTGTATCAAAGATCACTGTGAGGTACAGCAGCACCAGCACAGTTGTCAGTTTACTGGAAGTTAGAAATTATTAAGCAACGTAGTTGCTGACAAAGCAAACTTTATTCGAAGAAAATGAGATGGTTGTGTGTGAAAAATCCCAGTAGATCAGCAGCTTCTGAAATACCAACAACCATGCCATGTTCAAAGTCTCTTAAATCTCCCTTCTTCATTCTGATGCTCAGTTCAGTTCAGCAAGTCGTCTTCACCATGCCTACTTGACTAAAGGTATTGAGTTACTGCCATGTGATTGGTTGATCAGGCATTTGTGTTAACAAGCAGGTGAACGGGTGGACCTTATAAAGTGGACAATAAGTGTATATAACCTTTAAAAGACATATTCATGCTGCCTGGCCAAAAATAAATAGATAAATAAATAAAAATGTGATCTGGATTTAACTCAGCATTTGAATCAATGTTTCAGCTGGAATTTAATCCTGTTAAGATTAAACAGCAGTGTAGCCTTAAGAAAAACACACATACTCACACACACAATCTTCGCTTTCCACATAAAAAAAGGGACTATAGTGCACAGGAAGGAGGTCATATGGTCTGATAAGTCCAAATTTTTCCAGTTTTTTATGGATGTGGTTAAGAAGAGCAGTGGATGAAATGTTGCAGCCACAATGCCTTCAGGTCCTCGTAGACCGTTATGAGTGCAGCATCTGTCCCCCCAGATCCCACCCTCCATCACATCCTCTCAGCGGTACCTACCCTGCACTATAACTTTCTCCCTGGCCTTCCTCGCCCTCCATCAGTCCCATTGCTCTCAAAGCCTCCCAGTGTCTTTCTGTGGAGGCGCTGCACTCGATGGCACAGCGGGACCGCCGCCTCCTGTGTCCATGACCCCTTTTACCCTCCACCTGCACAGTGATTGGCTGGCCATACTCGTCCACGAAGTGCAGCTCTTCTCGGTGTCGGTGGCGTGAGGGTTCATGAGTTTTAGCCTGTCAAGAGAGAAGAAGGAAAGCTAAAGAAAGGTTTTTCTGCAGAGCTGGAGAAAACACTGAATGAACAGACATTTAATCTAAATATGCAGCAGCGTCGTGGGTGTATGTTGATAACTGCAGCATCCGTAGGCTTTACTTTAATGTCAGAGATTGATTCTGTGAGAGAGGTGGCAGGTTTGTTAAAGAGCTGCAGTACTCTGCTCCTTCTGGTGTTTTCTGTTGCTCCGATAAAGGATGGAGGCAGCATAAATGCAGTGTGGAAGTAGGAGTTTGATCTCCATGACAAGGGGTGTGTCCCAATCTGCCACTTCTATACTTAAGACACTAGTGCTTAGTGCGCTGATGCAGAAATTTCAGTAAAAACTCAGAGCATTGAAAGTATCCGGATGCTGCCTTAAATTCGGCCAAAAATCTAGTGCAAAATTTCATTTTTTAAACAAAATTTATTGAATAACCAGTTTCCTGCTGCCAGATGTGAACTGTATCAGTGTAAACACCAATGAAAACAGATGTGTAGGATGTAAAGTTCTTTAATTCAATCAAGATATCTTTGCACATTTAAAAGCTGTTTTACTAGTGTTTTAAATCGCACTTTATACTAACAGGTATGGGGGAGACCTGCAGAGACGTGAACGCGTGCTGATGGTTTCTAATGTTATCTACTGAGGTTAACTAATACAGTGTAGACCAGGTACTTCTAATGAGGCCTTTAAAGGCATTTAATAGCATAAAGTATGATGACATGCAAACACGTATGTGAGCGTGATTTTGGATTTCGGAACAACTTGGACGCATTTTCCTGAAAAAAAAAGTATATAAATGGAGCTGCGCTGCTATCAGGCAGCATGTAGGAGGGTAAAATACCTTTAAAATAAATGAACATAAGATCCAACTCGTGTTCAGCCGGAGGAGAATCCTGCGTTGGCCTTGGTGGCGCCTAATTTACAGGTGGGATTAAGTAAGGAGTAAACAAAAGAAAGTAAAGCTTTGTGCGCATTACGCACTACCTTTCAGTGCACTCACGTAAGTGCGCAGTTTGAGACACACTCAAGGTTTTGATATAACTTTTGCCGTGACTGACTACAGCTGTGTTACATAACGTGGCATATGATTCACACGGGCTTTCTCTGAAAAGATAAAAACAGACTCATTTTGCATAAGTTGGACACCAGGAAAGGAGAATCTGCAGGTTTATGTTCCAGCTGGACAGCAGCTGATCTCAGTGATTTTCTCCTTTGGCTGTAGGTCTGTTAATTAGTATAAAGAGCTGACACTGTGCTGGAGCTGAAATCTCCATCTCTGACATAATATAATCAGGTGAAAGTGATCATGTAAGGCTGGGATGTTCATTATGCACCAGACAAACTAAAAGTTAAATAAAAGAGGAACAACTTGGAAAAAAACATTTGAATAAATCAGATTTGTACATGTATGAAATCACAAAATTTAGATTATTAAAGGCCTGTAAGAAGATGAACAGTGCTGTTTGAAGCCCTTAATCTGCAAAGTGGACCTTAGAGTTGGAAAAATTTCACTTAACCAGTCAAGTTGTAGAATAAAACCAACAACTAATAAAACAAACACCTTGCCTTCTCAAATCAAATCCGCCAAAAGAGACAAAAGCTCCCTAAACTCCATCTGTCCTCCGTTGTGTACCGGCTGCACAGCATCTACTGTTTGCATTGCTGGACCCCCTCTCGCTCCTCCCAGTAAACACCCAATCAGCGTTTAGTATGCAAATGAGTTGACAAGTAGCCTGATCATCAGTGTTGCCAGATGTGCGATATTTATCATATTTGTACGATAATTTAACAATGTGCGACGTACAATCAATAATTCCACAAATCCCCTAATGTACGATAATTTGGCTCTGTCATTGTGTGGCTGCGTTATTTCCTCATTAAACAATATTGGGATACAGATCCTTTGACAACCAATCAATGCTCATGTAGTCGTTAATAGCGGATGGAGTTATAGTTATATGGAGAATGTAATAATTCAGTGTGGCGCATATAGCAATTTGCAGCTAGCAAAGTACTAGCCAAGAGGCACGGCATGAGCGAGGTTTAAAAAGGAAACAACATCACCAGCAGTTATACTGGCAAGAATGAGAAATCTGTATTTACTTGGTGGCTAAAGCCTCTCGCTGGTGTAAGCACTAAGATGTTCTGTTGCAACATTCAGATGGTGGCGGAGCTCACTGTTTGAAGAAACATGCAAGGTCTAAAAAACATCTAGATAAACAAAAATGCCTGGTCCCAGCACAGAAGTCGATAGCAAAATGTCTGCAGAAGACCCCAGAGACCACTCAGCTCGAGGCGGCTATGAAAACAGCAGAGGTAAAATTGGCTGGCATCTTAGCAGAGCACAACGTTGCCATGAGAGCTTCGGACCTTTCAGTGGATGTTGAAATAAATAAAGCTGTTTGAATGTACGGAGAATTTACACCCCAATATGTGTTGAAATGAAGCAATCACAATCCTCTTAATAATCTTAAAGAGAAGTTTCAGAGCAAATAATCCTAATGTATAAACAAACTCTAACAATATTAATAAAGCAGGACAACAATAGCCATGTAGAAAATAGTTCAGTATGACTGATGTAGACTTCATTCGGCACTTCACACAGCCCGAGGTGCTGCTCTGTAGGAGGGTTCTTCACAACCATTGTGTTAAGATTATTTAAAGCTAAATCTAAATTGTACAATTAGGCGTGTACGATAATTTATATTTCTGGTACGATACTTAAACATTCCCAATCTGGCAACGCTGCTGATCATTGGGTGTCAGATCTGTCCTCCTCGCTGTGGCGGGCTGGCTGAAACTTTAGGGAAGTGATTGAGTGAAACACACGAACACTGGATGCGAGGGCCCACTCGGTGCAAACAGGCCGAGGGGAAATGACCCGCGTGTGCCAGGCCTGGACAGAAAGCTCCGCCCAGCCTCTAGTTCTGCATGCTGGTTTGAGGATAATCAACTTTTACGTTTTTTCCCCACTCCCGCTGGTTTCAGCAGCTAATACAGAGCTTCATGTGTGCTTCTGCATGCATCCATTTTCCCCTAACTCAAACTGTAGACAACAGCGTGAATAACGGATCTTAGAATAATATTAACATAAAAAAAGTATATTGCTGTTGGACTTTTAGAAGTTTCATTCAGTTCTGTGTGATGCATCAATTCTTCAGAGCTTTTAAAAAGGGTAGTGCTGCTCCTGCCTGCACCAGTAGCAATGACATTATTGTTTGAGCATTTAGCTATTTAGCATCTGCAGCTCATCCAAAACGCTGCTGCTAGAGATCTGAACGCATCACACCAGTTTTAAAATCTTAGAAATCTTAGCTTTTAGTCACAGAACAGATTTTAAAACCCTTCTGATTGTTTACACATCTCCGAATGGTTTAGGGCCCAGAATCCATCTGTGAAATGTTCATAGAATATAAACCTAGCAGAGCTCTTAGATCCAAAGACTCTGGTCAACTAGTCCAGACCAGAGTCCAGTCCAGGGTCCAGACCAGAGTCCAGACTAAACATGGAGAAGCATCTTTTAGCTGTTATGCTGCAAACAAGTAGAACAAACTGCCAGTGGAGATTAAACTTTCACCACACGTAGACATTTTTAAATCCAGGTTAAAAACGTTTCTTTTCTCATGTTTCTATGAAGGAATTCTGTACGGTAACTTTTTAACTTCTCTTTTTAATCATTTTAATGTCATTTATGATTTTATTTATTGTGATTCTTCCTTTTACTATTTCTTAATATCTGTAATGCTTTTGTTTTATTGTAAAGCACTTTGAATGGTCCTGTACATGAAACGTGCTGTACACATAAACTGCCTTGCCTTGCGGGACCGCCACCTTATTGTGGTCAAGGGTTTAATGTTCTGCTCTATTTTTGTTGTTTCTGACTTTGTTTGTGATAGCAGGGCTGCTCGGTTAGGGGAAAAATGATAATCCTGATTATTTTGATTGAAATTGCGATCTCGATTATCTAACACAATTAGTGAAAGAAAAAGATTTAAAAAAGTGATGAGTTGGCAGCTATACCGTTTGTCCAAATAGGTGGTGGGTCAAGGGAAGATTTGGTGTATTTGGACGGTCCCCACCGAGGGAGGACCTTATTTTTTGTTGACAGCATCTTCATTTTTCATCAGTTGAAACAAAAATAGTTGGCACTCTCACCTCTTGCACATTTTTTATTTATCAGCAACTTTATAAGGGTTGCTGGTACCGGCAAACTGAGCGGTCAGCTATGCTCGGGGCCCGACATGCTTGACGCAGTTGTAGTTATTGTCCAATGACAACCTGCTAGTAACAAATGTGGGTTTTTTCTTGCCAGTTTTGAAGCTCGCGCTTTCGTTGTTGATCCCATCAGCCTGTTAAAGGTCACACTACAAACACACTTATACACCGCTGAAATACATTTGCAAATCACCTTGAGAGGTAAAATGAATCACTATACAAAGTTCGTTTTCAAGCTTCATTAAAAGGTGAAAACGTAATAATGCATTCATGTTATACCTTCTTTTAAAAACTTAGTTTTTTGTAACATGTCCTCAGACTGTCGCTGAGTGTTGCACTGAAGTCAGCTTCAAAAGTTAAGTATCTCTGGTTGCACAATACCAATTTCCCACATTTGAGGTCCACTGACCCACCTGTCAATCTAACCAAATGATGAGCATGACATCACAAAAATTAGCTAGCCGGATTCTTGTTCAAACCGTTTGCTACTAGACACCAGAAATGGATAGGCCTGTAATCCCCTTTACAGACACAGGACGGGAGAAATTTATTGATTCTGTGTTTATGTGGAAAGAGCTCGGTACCAGAGAGCGTACTGTGGCAGAAGAGGCAGTGCAGAAATTTAACCTAAAAACTGGCGTTTCTCATTGTCATGCTACATTGTATAATTGTTTTGTGGATGGCTAAAAGACTGAAAATGGAATTTACCTTTGCTAATTGTCCCTTTATAAATAAGTTAACTTTAAGCTTCAGGAACCTGCTGCACTTCCAGCCAACAGTGGCTAGAACAGAGACCGCTACAGCCACTTCACTAACATCACCAACATAAAACGAGCCCAGAGAAGAAGTGAAAAGGCATCTTTATTTCAGAAAGAGGCTGAAAGAAAAATGAGAGAGGAAGGAATATGTAAGTCTGTGTGAATCGAGAACTTCAGCTGTGAATCTGTGGAGAAAAAAAAGGAAACTGGCATCAAGGCACAATGATATTAAGTACATTAAACTTGATAACCAAACTTTGTCTGTAACTTGCAACAGAAGCTTATTGTGTTAGAATTATGTAAAAAGACTCAATATAATAACTATCACTGGATGCTTCTGGATTTAGCCCCATGCAGCACACAGATGCACCAGCCCCACTACAGCATGAATGAGATTCCTGAGTTTTAGTTACAATGTCTGATCCTGTGTGAGTAGGCCCTAAGGGTATTAAGTTTTTGTCCAGAAGATGAAATTTTGATTCATGATTTGGACACACACACGGGAAGTCAATAATTATTAATAAATGTGATGCCTCTAACTGGACATCTTTAGTCCACGACGATGTAATGTCTGATTCTTGTTTTTGAGTTCTAGGGCTAGAAAGAGAAACGGAAGATGGTGAGGGAACACGGAACTAGGGAAGCGGAGACCAAACTTATTTTGCATGCAGCTTATGCAGCAAAACATAGCTGTGACCTGGTAATCAAGAGCCCAGACACTGATGTCTTTCTGCTGGCTCTTGGGTTCTGCAGAAAAATTGATGGTCACCTGTATTTTCAAACAGTCAAGGGCAGAAATCCACATATTATTGACATCAACAGGCTTTATGCTCATCTTGGGGTCTTGCTCTTGTTGGTCTACATGCATTCTCGGGATGCGACACTGTGAGCATGGGGTGGGGAAAACCAAAGCTTTTAAAAAGCAAATTTCCAAGAGAAAATACATCACCCTGTTTAGAGCACTAGGGACAAGTTTCTCTCCATGACCAGAGTTCTGCAAGGCAGTGGAAGCTTTCACATGTGGTCTGAATGATCAGGAGTGTATGAATGTTAACATGGCGAGAGTTAAGCTGTTCAACTCAGGAAAGTGTTGTGAGAGAGACCTACCCCCAAACAAAGACTCCTTGAACAAGCACATCCAGCGTGCCAACTATCAGGCTGCAGCCCACAGAAGGAGCCTCGAGTGTAAGCCTGACATTCCTGCCCCTGAAAATCATGGCTGGAAGATGGTGGGACATTTCTTAGACGTGGACTGGATGACACTTCCCCCAGGTCCAGAAGCAATACTAGAACTGGTCCTGTAAAAGATCTAACTGTGTTAAGGGGAGATGCACCTGCAAAGTGCATGAGCTGCCATGCACAAACATGTGCCAATGCACAAAATGTGGAAATAGGTCATATGAAGATGAGTAGAAGTTCCAGGGCAAGCATGAGACGCTCATCCTTCTCATCAAATTGTGCATCCAAGAGCACATGGAGCAAAGAAAAGTACAATGTTTCAGTTAACGTTTGACTTCTTCTTGGGTCATTCATTTTATTTTATTCCATTGCATATGTTCTTTAGCAGTCAGAGATATTAACAGTTCACCAATGTTAAAAATGTATTAGAATAAAATTAATTCACCAACAGTGTATGGTTTGAGCCCAGTTCCTCATAGTCCAGCATGTAAGTATTACCTAGTGGGAATAGTATTAATCAGTTTCTGATTAATGAATTAAAATATGCTAAAAAGCTGATTAAAATACAACTTTTGCTTAGACAAAAACATCAGGTTGGTATCTAATTATTTACTTATTAGCCAGCTACAAAATATATAATTAACAGTTAATAAATACACTTCAAAAAATGCGTCCATGTGATTAACAAAATTTAAATTTACTGACTAAAGTGTATACCGCGCGCCTTAACAAGACCTACCATTTACACACAATAAACTTCGCCAAAGTTATGCATCAAATAAATAGCGTATATAGCATTTCTGAGCAACATTAATACTTAGTTTCTTCTTATGTTTTATTGGCAGTTTGCAAACAATAATACTTACCAACAAAAGCTGCTTCTGCTCATGAAAAAAGTTTTCAGCGCGTCCACCTCGTTGCCACCAGCTGATATTATTGAGATCAACAGCTGGTCTTCGCATATCTACGTCTGATTGGCTGAATAACGTCATGTGATTTTTAGCTTCAGATGTCATTTGTTGTAAGTAACTAACTTAGTAGGCTGCGGTGTTTGCTGGTAAATTTAATGAACTTTAAAGTATGATTGTGGAAAAATGTGCAAGAACTACAAGTACCAACAAACAAAATCTGATTAAGAAAAAAAACAAGCTTAAAAATGTAAAAGATCCAGGTCCTCCCTCACTGGAGATCATTACTTTTAAAAACTAAAGCTGATAAGCCTAAAAGTGTTAATGAGTTGTTCACTGTGTTAACTGAGCGCTGGTCTTTGGTAAGAAAAAAAAAGTTCTGTTTGTTTATAACGTTTGTTATCTCTCTCTGTCTCTGGGAGCTGGTGGATTATTTAGTCGCGACTCACAAAATTTGAAAATTTTTCTATTTCCTTGTATTGTGTCGTAAGCCCCCGTGTGCACGTCAACGTGAACAAGCGGAACATTTTACAGGCACGAATGTCGACTGTAGCTTGGCTGGAGGAGGGCAGCGATTTCCATCTCATCGCGCAAGTTCCATAGAAAATGAAGAGAAGGAGCGACTTTGCCTCCCGTGTGTTCAGCCCATAACTTGAGAGGTGTTTGCATCTGGAGTTGAATTAAACCAAAGCACTGGGACTGTGGGCGGAGTCTGCAGAAGTGGGAGGAGTCTGCAGCAGAGCACAGCGCTGCAATGCCATTGGTGCTCGATTTGCAGCTGAAAACAGCACGAGAGTAAACTGCGAAGGAGCAAAATAATCAGACCATTTCATTTTTATGATCGTTGAAAACCCAGGTCGTAATTGTGATTAAAATTCGATTAATCACACAGCCCTATGTGATAGGCCTAACTATTTCAGTTTTAGTTTATTATTTCAGTTTATTGTCATTAGGTTCAAATGTCTAAGGGATGTCCAATAAGACGCTTGTTATGTTGTTGATTGTTAAAACCTTGATGAAGGATATTTGATATTTTTTCTTATTTTTATTTATTATTTATATTTTCTGTTCCCCCCCTGAGGGTCTGCCACCTTATTGTGGTCAGGGGGTTTGTGTGCCTCAGTGACTCTAAGAGCTATACCAGCAGGAGCTTTGGTTTCAGGTGGGACACCCAAGCTGGACAGGTCTTAGGTTAGAGGCCTGACAAAGTGCAATCCATTTCTTGGGACTCCGCTAACAGTCCCATTAAGAAAACACGTATAAACAACAACAAAAATGGGGTGAAGCATGATGTGTACACATGATGCCCCCTTCACATTTCTGCTTGCCCCCATATGTTTGCGCTCCAAGAGCTGGTCTTGGTTTTACTGCTGTCGATCATCAGATGTTACAACTGGTAAAACTGGTCCCTACACTGCCCCTACTGGTTACCTGTATAAAACAGCTTGCAAACATGTAGCATTAAATCGCGAGGAAGTATGTTACGGGTCCCAGGATTGGTACCACAGCAACAAAATGATAACTCTGTAGAACAGAGTTAAATATTAGTAGAGGTCAGAACACAGCGTGCACTGTTTGTCATCCAGGTTGCGTCTGTTTATTCTACAATCCAAAATATCAGAACAAATGTAACATCCAGTGTAATCATGACTATTTCAGTCTATTGGTGTCCTGGTGTCCATAAGTGCACAGCAATTTCCATTAATACACTTATTCATCCATGCCTCACATGGTGATATATCCACAGTCCGATCATGCATCATCACACAATACACTTTCTTATATAAGTGCATTAAGGCTACTAGAAGCATATAGCGCAAAGTACTGCAATATTCACATTTTCAAAAACAACAACTTCCTGTCTGTGTAGACTGGCTGCATACACTTAACACACATATAATTCACAGTGGGGATGTTAAACCTCTTCAATCACCAACATTCACGTTAACAAAACAGTAAAGTGCAGCTCTACTATATTTAAGACTTCCTTAACTCACAATGTGCGGGAGCCAAACATAAAGCCGTACAACCAATAAACTAAAGAACCTAGCTGCATGCCTGCAAGACAAGGCACGGGTAAAAGAAACCCAAAGGACCCGCTGTGCCTGCAGCCCAGAGCATTACAGTTTCCCAAACTGTTTTAAAGTTTGTCATAAGTGTTTAAAGCGATATCAACGTCCCTCAAAACACTCATGCACATCGACTACAACTTACAGAAGCAGTATTGGTTATTTTCATTGAGTACTGACGTGTAAAACAGAAGTAAGTATTAGCAGCAGTCAGAACACAGCGTGCACCGTTTGTCATTGGCTGTGTCCGAATGTGCACCCTTCTCCCTACAAAGTGCCCTATATAGAGGTCACGCTATTTTGTAGGGGTGTCCGAATGTCTAGAGAGAAAAAAGTAGGGCACTCCAAATTACCCACAACGCATCTTGAAAAGTAGTGAGCATCAATGGTCACTAGACGGCTCAATATAGACCACAATGCATTGCGGGCAGAAGCTCATCATGGCGCAATGGCAGTAAAACAATTTTTATTGAATAGATATGCAACAGAGTATAAAATACAACGTAAGGAATAAAAAAATATATTTACAAACAACTTTGGATTGGATTTGGAATGACATCTTTATGCACAATCCAAAGGTGCGTGTAAATATTTTTAGGTTCCGAGCCATACGAAGTATAGAAGGACCCTATTGTTCCTGAAATGTTTATTATTATTATCCTAAGAAATTTGAGCGCCCATTTGACCCCCTAAACACCCATGAAAAGTTGTTAAATTTGGCACACACATCAATCCCGGCGAAAATTTTGATATTCCAAGGTCCGCATACAATTCAATTGAAAAATGACTCGACAGCGCCACCTAGTCACGAAAAAAATCCCCAAATAAATGGGGTCCCGAAAGTCTACTTTGATGTACAAACATGAAAATCGGTACACGTGAAACACCCCAAGAAGAGCAGAAAAGTCAATCAAATAGCTGTCGTCATGGCAACGGGTTGCCCGCCATCTTGGCATTTACGCCCATTTTTCCCCCGTTTTTCCACTTTGTAAGCATCGTATTTGAACAAACTAGAGGGGATTCATGTGATTGAAAAAGCCTTCTCGCCATGAAACACGGTTGGCTCATTTCTGCATAGAAATACATGGGATCTGCACCAAAGTTGATAGCATCGATACTTGTTAGATCCTTAGCACATTACATTCACTAAGCTAGTTGAATAAGCACGTTACATAGCATGTTAGCTAGCACATTAGCATGTTAGCCAAAAATGCTAACTAGGTAAATCAACATTTTAGATTCTCAGCTAGCCGTTTTACCATATTACCTTGCATGTAAGCATGTTAGCTAGCATGGTAACATGTTACCATGTTAGTCAAAAATGCTAACTAGGTAAATCAACATTTTACATTCTCAGCTACCCATTTTAGCATATTGCCTTGCATATAAGCATGTTAGCTAGCATGCTAACACGTAGAGGTCATCCACCATAACTAGCTAACTAGGTAAATCAAGTCTAAGTTCTAACAGTGTAGTTTGAGGATTGATATTAAAACCTTCTCAGCTCAAGTTTAATTTTCTTTTTTTAAGTTTACAATTTTTTATATTTATACAAGACAATATACACGAGTCAGACTTTGTCTAACATAGTTCACATCACTGGCGTGAACAGATAGAGCCTTGGTGATGCTGAAGCACTTGCCCTTGCCTTTGAAAAAGTGCCTTTTTAAGCAGAATTATTTTTTATATACTGTGTATTGTACACGCCACACTATGTTGACGCGATCACACACCCCTTACACACACGTGCACACAAGGATTCGCCTGTTTCGTTCCCGTGATCACGCAAAGTGAGCGGCAACAAGGCACTTTGTAAGAATGTGCGTTGCAGCAGCCTGATACTAAACTATTCATCCCTGTTGTAGAGTAGCCTGTCTGTCTCATGACAGGCTAAACGGCTGAGTCTAAATTAGCCTGCTGCCTGCTTAACGAGCTTGGCATGAGCCACAATCAGTGGTACCTTGCCACATCTTAGGCTAGGTATATGAAATTCTAGTATGTTCATTCTGCTAAAAGGTTTGTAAATGTTAGCATTATAGCTGTATTTAGGGTAACATCTGTGTCTACAGTTATATGCAATGTATGTAATGCATTGAGCCCAGTTAATACACGCAGGAGCTGAGGAAAGCTGGTGTCCATGTGTTCTTAACTTATTCTCCCCCTTACCAGGGCGTCACCACTTCCTCGTCTGGAAAAAGCACTGTACTAGTTTTAATTTACATACTACAAAGTTATAAAATTGGGCTAATTTGGAAATTATTATTATATCTCATACTTTTGACTAAATAAATTATATTAAGTTTCTTATAAACAGATTTAAAGCTGCAGTGTGTAAGAATTATTCCAAGATTTTTACTTTCTGAAATTTAGCACTCTCTCTTTCTTTCTTCTGACTATCATCCATCTTGAACCTGATTTCGTTGTCGGCCCCACCCTATGTGCAATTTCCAGTCCCTTTTCCACATCTTTGTCGAGGCCCGAACTGATGCTGGAATTTTCCAGCCTTTCAGTTTTTTTCTTCGGTTCTTTGTTTTCATTCTGGAGTGCGTTACAAACGTTCTCCACTTCATTCTTTCTGTCTTGCGTACTGGAGAGCGCCAACTCGACATCAACTACATTGGTCTTTGCACTCCTTCAGTTCGACCTTTAAGAAATCCACTTCACAACACATCTATGGCTTTGTTTGTTTCCCTCCTCATTATTGAGCAGATTAATGCGGCAAATTCCGGTCGATCGCTCCAGTGTGCAGCGTCGGCTTCCATCCCGGTTCTCTCAGGTGTAACAGGTGAGACAGTTGGTGTCTCCTTTTTCATATTATTCCAGCTCCAGTTCTACTATGAGCAGATTGAAGACAATTCCTGTAATCAGTTCATTTTGAAAGATCCACCTTGTTGCCAATTACTATTACTTTAGGTGTTCAGCGTCTTCAGCGTCCCTTGCACTCACCAACTGCAGCCGGACATGACGTAAGCACGTAACGTTCAGCTGTCCATAGTCACGTGACCTGGTATAATTTTGATATGTAAAATGGTGCATATCTCTTTATTAATATTTTTCCAGTAACATGCAATCATTGGGCATTGCCATATTACATGAAAATATGTTCCCACCTGTTTTTGACATGTTTCATACAGACAAAATATTTTTAGTGTTTGTAAACCAAAATTTACTGCATTTTCTTCATAAAGCAGTAGGCCTTCTTTTAAAGGAGAAGGACATTTTGCGCGTAACAATGCGATTAATCGCGATTATTATTTTGATAGTTGCCCAGCACTAATATATATATGTATATATATATATATATATATACATATATATATAATTTACTCTAAACGCAGTCATTTTGACTAAACTTTGCTTAAACTAAGACTGATTTAAAAAAGACCCGGGATAAACCCAAAGCAAATGAAAACTGTCTCCTCCTCATGTTGTTATGGGACAGTAAAACCTTACTTAAGGATTAGAAGAGCGGTTTTTGTGGCTGCATGGTGAGCATACATTCCACACACTAAAACCAGCAGAATGCCTTGGAGTCACCTCCCACCTGATGTCGGACTCAGCCCTCCGCTGCACTCTCTTTGTCCACTAAATATTTTATTATATGTCCCTGTTTATTCTCAGGTATTGTCAGTCTGTCGCTCTGTCGGGTGAAGTTGTGCGTACCTGTGTGTGTGTAGGGGTTTCCCGATCTGCAGCCAGGGTCTTTGTTTTATTGTGGACTGCTGAGAAGGAATAAGGGAGACTTTATAAAGGAAGCAGGACAAGCCCAAATCAGCAACCACACCTAAGAAAAAAGCCCCAAAACAACCCACGAATGATGATACTTCCAAGCGACCAGCCCAAAGTTGCTTATAACAGGCAGACTTGGCAACACTGATGCAGGGAGGACCTTTTAGCTGTGGAAAGAAAGTTAGAAGAAACAGAGAAAAAATCAACACACTTTTGTTAATTATTACAGAAACTTCAAAGCTGTTGTAAAGTGATGCTTCCTGCGTCTGTTACCATGTTTTATGTGCCTCTCATGTCCTCCATCAGTCATGGATCACAGCACAAAGGAAACTTTAAAAGTATGATATGCAGTTTCAAACTAATTACAGATTACTTCTCACCTCCCAGCCCTCTTACCTTTCCATAATCTCCCTCAATCCTGCCTGCAGCTACAGTAGCTGCTCCACTTACACCAGTCAGCTCAGGAGTTTCCTCACATTATAAGAAGAGGGCGTTGTTCTGGACTGGTGGTAGATGCTGCGCTCACCCACTCAGACACAACACACAACAACAGGCTGTTTACTTTGGGTCAATTATTGAACAAAATCTGTGAGATTACTGCAGACCTCACCCCAGGAGCCCAGCACACACACGTGTGGAAATATAACTGGTTGGAAAAAATTCTTTTTTTAAGTTGAGTGAGTTTAATGAACAGGAACGATGTGAGTTTGTTGAAGTTAATTAAACATAATAAATCTGAGTTTGCTGTAAATTCATCAGGTTGTAGAAGAAACTTGATAAATTCCACATTAATTGGAGGAGAAACTTTATAGAATCTTATTTTTTTGTTTGAAACATTAATTTCTTAATAGAAGTGAACAGCATTGAACCTTTGGTTCTCCGAAGTTAATCTGACTTATTTCAGATGAATATCACTAACAGCTTCGTTACAATGAAGTGATATCCACTAAATATTTTCTGTTAAACCAACGTGTGCTTTCATGCTGGATGATGATGGGAAATAAAAGAAAAAAAGTATCTTGAGCAGACCTTGGAAATAACTGAAATGTAGCAGATTCGTGTTGCATTTCAGGTATTTTCCTTCTGTCCGCACGGCGCAGCGCTGTGTGTCTGTGGTCTGGGAACAACCTTGACCGAATGTATGGTCGGTACCCGCCCACAGAGCCACTGTTTCCCTCCCGCGTTGGGCTTGTCTGTTTTCTACAAAGGAAACACATGAAGAGAAACAAGTTTTCAGCTGGTTTGACTGAGTGTTGACTGTTTGAGGACGCAGTCAGAGAAAATCTTTTCTGGTCAGCAATATAGACCTAAATGGTCTAGATTTAAGTTCACAAAGTGATTTTATGACCATGCTTCTTTAATCTCCTTTTCTTATCATTCATTTATGTAAACTATGTATTTATGATTATTTCTGTACCAACTAAAGGGTCATTAAATCTGCCGCGTGTGATCCACCTGTTGCAAAATGGAAAACACAGATTTTTGCTGCTCAGGCCATGGAAACAAAGGTGCAGCGCTCTCAAGTACAGATGCACCCTGACCCTGCTTGTCTGAGGATTAGAGTCGCTGACCTCTAACATTTAGGTTGCAGTGTGTGTGCGCGGAGCCCTGCTGTCCACAGTCCATCCTAACTGGCATTCTTCATTACAGACAGCAGCCAACCTTTGTTTCCGTTCTCAGCTCCTAAATTAACAGTATTCCTTCCCGGAATCGTTGCACGTTACTGGTGACGGAGACAGACTCTGAGACCTGAAGCTGGACTCTGTCAATGAAATGTAGAGGAAGTTGGCCGGGGGGTTGGGGTAGGCTATCTTTGCAGGGTTGACCTGGGTAACCTTGGTGACCCCTAGCCCATGTCCCCTTAATAAGTGCTGCCCTCCCCAGTGGTAACAGAATGGTCAAACATTATGTCAAGGGTAATTAAGGTCCAAATGCTCCTGACCCTGATATAATCCCCTTTGAAAGGATCTCCAACTGTTTGCTGTGATTAACAAGGGCTGCTGCGCCGGGAGGATCTGCTGCTGGTGGAAAGGCTTTATTGGGACCTATTTTTATCACCACATAAAACAGCCAACAAGAGCTCCAGAAAATGTCCATAAGACCACGAGACAAGTCAGTGCTTTGAGCTCTCATTGTACATTAGCAACCAAATGGCCAGCTGGATCCAAACTCTGGAAATCAGAAAAGATCCTCTAAGATCCAAGAATGACACAGCCTGCTTCCTCAGACTGTAGAGGAGATTTTACACAATATACACAAAATAATTCTCTGTATTTAACATTCAAACCCCAAGCCATTTTTTGCTATTTTAGCTGGGATTTATTGATTTGTTTTTATGTAAGACAGCTCGTAGAAGCTGGAGCTTTTAATTCCAGTCAGCATGCAGACATGATGTTTCCAGGACGGCCTCAGCTGTCAGATTGAGGCTAAAATGATGTAAAATGAATGCATCAATAGACATAGCAGCATAAAGTCAGACCAGAAGCAGAAAGCAGAATTTATTCCTAACAGAACATTGTAGAAATACCACACAGGTCAACGGTGACCAAGCCTTTTCTCATCTCACATCATTCTCTCAAGTCTTGGCTTTCA
>JBAMHW010000015.1:29562188-29585779 GCA_037177495.1 Rhadinocentrus ornatus | reverse complement strand
TAAATCAACATTTTACATTCTCAGCTAGCCATTTTAGCATATTACCTTGCATGTAAGCATGTTAGCTAGCATGCTAATATGTTAGCATGTTAGCCAAAAATGCTAACTAGGTAAAGAAACATTTTACATTCTCAGCTAGCCATTTTAGCATAGTACTTTGCATGTAAGCATGTTAGCTAGCATGCTAACATGTTAGCTAAAAATGCTTACTAGGTAAATCAACATTTTACATTCCCAGCTAGCCATTTTACCATATCACCTTGCATGTAAGCATGTTAGCTAGCATGCTAACATGTTAGCATTACAGCAAAAAATACCAACTATGTCCATCAACATGCCAGAATTTCAGCCAGTTAAATGAGAACATTACATAGCATGTAAGCTACCATATTAGCATGCTAGCAAAAATCATCACACAGGTTCATCGGCCCAAGTTAAGCTAAATAGATGTACGAGGCGGGTGGAGGGGGCCACAGAGCCCAGACTCCTTATGTTGTATTTTATTCTTTGTTGAACATCTATTCAATAAAAAAAAAAATTGCGTCGTTGCGCCATGATGAGCTTCTGCCCTCATAGCATGGTATATATTGACCCCTCCAGTGACCATCGATGCATACTACTTTTCAAGATGCATTGTGGGTAATTTTGAGTGCACTAGGCTGTGTCCGAATGTCCACCCTCCTCTCTAACCACTCATTCACTACATAGGGCTACACTATATAGCACACTACATAGTGCACTGAGGCTGTGTCCGAATGTGAACCCTAATCCCTACATAGTGCTCTATATAGGGTTCACACCATTTTGTAGAGGTGTCCCTAGCAAACGCTGCTGAATGCCTTCCCTCCTGTTCCATTGATCTCTCCTCTCCTGGATCGGGTCAGAGAGGACCAGCTGTCAGTCACTCTGATCGCTCCAGAGCGCATAGGCGCTCCGTGGATCCCGTGCCTACAGCAACTGCTGTCGAGCCGACCATGGCAACTCTCTCAGGCAGGGGAAGCAATCAGGAGTTACTCGATGATAGGCCAGCGTCTCTGGGCTTGGCCGCTGAACGGGAGCGTTTAGAAGGACTCGGACTTTCCCCAGGAGTGGTACGCACGATCCAAAATGCGAGAGCCGCTTCAACAAGAGCGTCCTTATCAGCCAAGTGGTCAGCTTTTCAGTGCTGGTGTCTGGAGAAAGGATTTAATCCCACAGCATGCATGCTTCCCTGCGTGCTCTCCTTTCTCCAGATGCTGATGGAAAGGAATTTGGCTTTCAGAACCATTCATGACAGGATGTTGCTCATCCTGTTGTAACGTGGTTACGTGTCGTGTGAAAAGAGTAGTTAGCTCAGTTGGACTAGTAAAGCATCCACAAGGTTAATTAACTCACAGCTACACTGGTACTGCAGATTCCACAGTAGGTGTGTTTTAATAAAGGTACTTGTCAACCATATAAAGCCCAGTTGGACGGCTACTGTCTTACCATACATAAATAAAACAGTGCGACACAACACATTCGTCACAACGAGGTAAGAAAGAAAAAAAGAAAGAAGAGCTGAGCTCCAAAAAATGTCCACCTGCAGTCCAAGCATGTGCAAGACGACCCGTCCTCTCGAAACATTTGAATGACGTCATCATCAGTAGACGACCGAAGGCACTTGTAAAGGGCCATTCCACAATTACAAATGTAACACTGACATGAGGGCTTTGGTGACAGATCTCTTTTCAGTCATCCTCTGACCAAACGCTTTCTGAAAGGAGTGCGCAGACAAAGACCTGTGACGTGCTCTAGCACCTCAGTGAGACTTAACGCTGGTCCTACGCGCAATTCTTAAAGCTTCGTTTGAGCCTTTAAATGAAGTTCATCTGAAGTTTCTGTCCATGAAGACAGTCCTTCCACTGGCTCTGACGTCTGACAAGAGAGTCGGTGACTTATCAGTTCTCTCTGTGGCTCCTTCCTGCCTCAGGATCAAGAGCAACGGCAGCTCAGAAAATTCCATTTACTATGTGTAATGTTCTGTCTTCTATTACTCAAGAAGTACTCTGGAACATTGTGGTTGCTGGCTGTCTTTCCAGCTAACTCCTTTATTCTTACTCGTCCAGTACAACATGTCCTTTTTTCTACCAACATTAAACAATACTGCCACCTATTGGGGCTTCTTAGTACAACTATCATTACATCCCCTTCCTTTAGTTGTTATTTCGGGTTCACAAACATAACTTTTTTTAAAATAAAAGTTCAGGAACAAACAGGATCAACAATAAATAACTAATAAATAAATAAGGTTTTCTAGGTCTAGTAGACCTTCTGAGTGGTTCAGTCATTTGAGTGAATTCCTGAGGCTCTGATTCCTTTGTGTTTGACGGTTTTCAGCCTCAGAAACATGCCTTTCAATGTCCACATGTATTTTTAACAGACTCCGTCTGTTTCTACTCACTTTTTGTCTATCCTCCGTTTCCACGACATAAGATCTAGGACCAACTTCACCAAGCACAGTTGCTTTCCTGTCCCAGCCATCCGATCCTTCAATCCTCACTGTGTCCTTTTCACAAAGAGGTTCCAGATGTTTTGTAGCTCTGTCATATGCTGCCTTCTGTCTACATTTCAGCCTCTTTTTGTTGTTAGTCCAGCTGAGGTAGTCACGTCCCTGTTGCATTTGTGGTTGCGTTGTGGAGTTTACGACACATAAGCAGCTCAGCAGGGGATGCTCCACACTCCAAAGGTGCGGTTCTGTCACTCACAACACATTGTGGGATCCTGTGTCTGGCAAAGAACCCCTTCATGTGTGCAATAACAGACTGTGCAGTGGTGCTGGAAAGTTGTACAACCTCAGGATAGTTAGGGTAATAGTCAATGACAAGAAGATAGTTTTTTCCATGTATGTGAAATATATCTGTGCCCACCTTTTGTAACGGCGCAGTGGGAAGGTCAGCAACCATCATTGGCTCCCTAGCTTGTTTGCAGTGGTCTTTAAGGCAGATTTTACATTTCTGAATCATTTCCTCAATGTCTTTGTTAATACCTGGCCAGTAGATGGCTTCACATGCTCTTCTTTTACATTTTTCCATTCCTAGGTGTCCTTCATGAAGACGCTGAAGCATTTCCTGGCGCATGATTTGTGGGACAACAATCCTGTTCTTTCTCAGCAGGAGGCCATTTACTATACACAACTCTGCCCGCACAGGGAAAAACTGTGGACAGACTCCTTTTGGCCAGTCCGTGTTTACACATTTAGAAACTTTGCTTAGCACTGTGTCTTTTGCTGTCTCTTTTACAATTTGTTGCAGTACGGCATCTGATGCAGGCAGGGAAGCAGTGACCATGTTGATGTGTGCTTCAGCCTCTTCTGCTGTGGTGCTTTCAGTTATGTCACTATTGGGTGCTGTTGCCCGAGATAGTGTGTCAGCAAGCACAATGTATTTACCTGGCGTGTATATGAGGTCAAAGTCATAGCGCTGTACTGTCAACATCATGCGTTGAAGTCTGGGTGACATGTCATTGAGATTCTTTTTCCGGGTTGATATGAGTGGCTTTTGGTCAGTTTCTCGTGTAAATGTTGGCAGTCCATAAATATAAGTGTGATAGCGCTTCTCAGTCTCTGTCATTGCTCTTGATGCATAAGGGGCAGGTTGCATTTTTCTTCATTGTTTTTGTAGCAGTACAGCATCTAGCCCATCTTTTGATGCATCAGTGGAGATTTTGGTTGGCTTTGTCGGAAGTAGGTTAAGACTGGTTCAGTGGTCACAGTTCTCTTTAGTTCTCTCCATTCCTGTTCATGTCTTGTTGTCCACTCAAACACTTCATTGTGATGCAGCAATTCTCTGAGGCATTTGGTCTAAGAGAGGTTGGGTATGAACTCACCCGGGAAGTTAATCATCCCCATTGCTCTCAAAACTCCTTTTTTATTCGTTGGGGCTGCCATGTCCAGTATGGCTTGTACTTTTGTTTTGTCTGGCAACACTCCTTTTGCTGTGAGTTTGTCTCCCAGGAATGTCATTTCTGTGACTCCAAGAAGACATTTCTCTTTTTTTAGTTTCAGTCCATGCGTTTTTACTCTCTGCAACAGTTTCTCAAGTCTCTCATCATGTTGTCTTGTGCTTCCCCAAACAACTATGTCATCTATGTACACTCGTGTTCCTTCCAAACCTTCTATGATTGACTCCATAGCTCTGTGGAAGATCTCTGGCGCTGACTTGATGCCAAATGGATGCCTCGGGAAACAGCCAAATGGCGTGTTGAAGGCTGTCTACCTGCTGCTTTCTGGGTCCAGTTTCAGCTGCCAGAACCCAGAACATGTGTTAGGCATCTAGTTTGCTGAAGTACTTTGCACCAGCCATGTCACTCAGGATTTTTTCACGCTTGGGGATTTGACAATGTTCTCTTTTAATGTTTTCATTCAAGTCTTTGGGATCTAGGCAGACTCGGGGGTGTTTCTCTTTCTAACAAGTGATGGAATTAACCCATTTTGTGGGCTCTTCCACTCGTTCAATGACTCCCATCTGAGTCATTCTGTTTAGTTTCTTTTATAGTCCTGCTTTTAGAGGTGCTGGCACTCTCCTTGGGGCATGCACTACAGGTACAGCATCTTCCTTGAGCTGTATTTTGTATGTATAGGGCACGTGCCGTGTCCGTTGAAGACAGTAGTGTATTTATTCACTATACTTGTTCTACCTTCGTCTTTTGTATGGAAGGTCCAAGTTGTCCCTGTCGATCTGGTAGATTCTCTTAACTAGTCCAAGGTCTTCAGATGCTTTGTCACCTAGAATTAATTCGTGTCCACTTGGCGCTATTGTGAACATTAAGTTGTGCTGTTTTCCTTTTGCAGTCACTTTGAGCCGACAACCAGCCCTTGTTTGTATGGGCTGGTTGTTGTCTGCTTTTAGGGACTTTCCCTTGTTTGCAACTCTTCTTGGTTTTACAGCAAGCAATTTCAGATCATTTTCGTTAATCAGCTTAGCTTTGGCTCCAGTGTCAATTTTGAAGGCTAATTATTATATAATAATTAACTATCAAAGGTGCAGTCCATTTATCATCTTTTACTGCATGTTCTGTGTTATTTTAGTTTTGAGGTTGCCCATAATTTTCCTCATATGACACCATTTTGACGAAAAATGTCTCTCTCAAATCATCACTGTCATCTGAGTCTCCCTGTACTGCATAGATTTTTTTTTTCTTTTTTTGTTGTGGCACATTTTTGCGTAGTGATTTTGTTCCTACACTTTGCACATGTTTTCCCATGTGCAGGACATTGTCTCAGTTTGTGAGTTTCACCACACGTCTTGCAGCTAAACTGTGTTTGGTCATTGCCTTTGTTCTTATCTTTTTGTTTGAGCTTGAACCGTGCTTTCCCTTTCATTGACACTGTCCTCACTTGCTCATCTTCTTGGTTGTGTGGCACTGTTTGAAAGGTTAGTGCATGCTGTTTTGCTAGCTCGCTGGCTCGACATGTTTTTATGGCACTTTCCAGTGTGAGATCTGCTTCCCTCAACAGCTTTTCACGTAGCTTCTTCTCATTTGTACCAAATACAATCTGGTCCCTTATCATTGAGTTCTTTAGATCCCCAAAGTAACAGGACTGAGCTTTTATTTTGAGATCGGTGAGAAAATTCTCAAATGACTCACCCGGCTGTTGGATACGTGAACGAAACACATATCTCTCATATGTTTCATTTTTCTTTGCAAGACAGTGCTCGTCAAATTTTTTTTATGACTTCTTCAAACTTGTTTTTATCCTCTGGTGTATCATTAGCAAACATGTTGAACATTTCGATAGCCTCTGCCCCAGCAATGGTTAGCAAAAGAGCTATATTTCTTTCACCCCCACGACGATCCACTCCAATCGCTGCAATGTAGAGTTGAAACTGCTGCTTGAATGCCCTCCAGTTTGCGTCCACGCTCCACGTCATATTCAGCGAAGCTGGTGGTTTTACTGCATCCATCATGCTTTAGTACTTTTGTCCACCCGTCTCCTGGTACCATGTAATGTTCTGTCTTCTATTACTCAAGCAGTACTCTGGAACATTGTGGTTGCTGGCTGTCTTTCCAGCTAACTCTTTTATTCTTACTCGTTCATTACAACATGTCCTTGGAGATGGTACCTTCTCCCCACTTGGCTCACGTTTGAACCTTCATCGTGGGTTTTTTCACCGCATTGGCTGTTACTATGTACAGTCTTGCCCTGATACAGAGCCTCCTCTCTGCTGTTCTTCTGTACCGGGCCATCATGCTGCACCATTACCCAAGACGCAGCCACTGGACTTTTCTGGGTTATTACATGCAGGTGTGTTTGTGCTCATGGTACCAAATGGACCCATTGAGGCATAGACTACATCATGCTTCGCCTTTGACCAAATAGCGATATGCTTAAAGGGCGAAGCCTAAAGGAAATAGAAATAGAACCTTGGTTACGTATTGTAACCCCAGCTTTTATGAGTATAGGTGCAGCCCTTTAAGTTGTGGGCCTCACTGGCTTCTAGAACAGCTGAAGAAAAAGCTGTTTTATGGGAGCTGATTGTCCGGTCTCACCCTAATTTATACTCAAAGCTGAGGTGGGGCCCACCCAGCAGGTGGGTATGGACTGAAGTTTTCAGCACTGCGCGTGCACGCGGAGGGATATACCCAAAAGAGATAGATTTAAGGGCTGCGCCTATACTCATAGAAGCTGGGGTTACAATACGTAACCAACGTTCTACTGGGAATGAAATATGGGTTGATGAGATTTGGAAATCATTGTATTTATTTATTTTTATTTTTTTATTTTACCAAACTATTTTGAAATTGGGTTTGTAAATGATTTTATAAATAAAAAAGTGTTATTTTTTCTCAAATGTTATGGAGTTAATATAGCCACAACAGGAATTTGTTTTATAATCTATGGTTTTCAATCAATTATTCATCTTTTCTATGTTTTAAAAAGCAAATCATCTCTCACTTTCAGTTAATGTAAAAAGTGGAGCTTTATTGTAAAATGTGAGCATGTCACCATTCTGTCAACACAAAAGGACAACTCTCGCCCTGAAGGACAGTCAGTTGTTTCGTGTGCTGAGTTCACAACGTAACGCTGGCTGCTTGTGTTCTAACATCACATGTGCAAGTTAAGATGCAGTCGAGTTACAGCGATGCAGCACAATGTAGGTCAGGATTCAGCCCTGCGTAACCCTGCAGACCTGCACTGGAGTCTTTTCACTCCGCACACGGCCGAGGGCCACACACACACAAAATCTGACACACTAAACAATGTAACCAGACATGAACGCAGATGTGCACACCCGCATAAACATGCAGGTTCATACATGTGGAAACCAGCTCAACACAAACCCACACATGCAGAAACATGAACATAAACCCGGCGACGCACACACACAGCGGCCGGAGAGTGATGTGCTGTACCCTGGAGAAGTGTGTCGCGCCTGGATGCACTTTGACAGTAACACAAACTGATCTCTCTGCCTTTCCGTCCTCATCCGTCTCCCTCTTCCTCGCGCGGTTGTTTATGATGCCTTGACTCAGTTTTCCCTGAGTCTCAAAGTGCAAAACTCACAAAATGTGACACTCTTCGTTCTCAGCACAAAATCACAGTTAAAGTGGCAAAAGTTGAAAGTTAGATGAAACTCAGCCAGAAAAACAAATGAGATTCAGTGAAATTCAGTCACTGCAGTTGTAGTGATGTTTAATGTTTTTCTTTTTCTTGCAAATACACCTAAAATTTATGTGAAATCTTTCACTAAAATTAAAATTCAGATTAGAGATGTGATGTTTATAAACGAATCGGTTCTTTTGAACAGCTCTTTTAATTAAATGACGGGCACCGAGTTACAGTTGCGAGTTGTTCTTTTTTAATGCCAATTATCCAAACTACCTTCACGTGACACGTGTGTGCCATGTCCAACATGCTTCTTTCATGTGAATGCGTCTCTGGGCAGAAAGTATTATTTGGAAAAATACTGTGCATTTAGTCCAAAATGTTACTGAAGTTTGCGCTGATGTCGCTCAGGTTTATTCCATTTTTATTTGTATTTTTCCTGTATTTCTGTTTTAATTTAGTATAGTAGATTTTAAATAGGTACATATTATTATTTATATACAGTATATTGAGAGTTTTTGCCTGTTCTGGTCCTGGTGAAAAATTGGGAATAAAATTCTTTTTCATGGTAGGTAATTGAGAAAAAAATCCAAAATAGTGATGGCACTGTCAAAGCATGGGAATAAGGAACCACCTTAGGGAATGGTTACAATAATAATAATTTAAAAAAAAAAGCCAAGTGAAATTATAACCAACATTTCAGACCAGCATATAAGTATATATTGGTAGGGTGTGTAAGTTTAAATTATCCTGATCCCAGTATTGCCTTATAGATGCTAGCAGTGATTATTTCCTTAATAAAATGAGTTATCCCTGACCGAATTCTGAGAAAAAATAAAATAATAAGAAGTAAACGAGTCGTTTGAATGGCTCATTAAAAGGAACAGCTCCTCAAGATCTGACTCCCTTCAAAGCGCCATAAATCCCATCTCTAATACCAGCTTTCTGAACTGAAAGTTTTTATTTGTTCAGTGAGGTGAAGCTTTGTCTTATTGTTAAAACAGCATAACTTACAATAGAGAAACTAATCTTTGAATGTCATCTTCAGGTCTGGATGTTTGAACCTCCATCATTGTGAATCATCTCAGACATCCTGAATAGGTGTTTAAAAAAAAGTGATTGTCAGTAAACAACTTTCGCTTGTCAGAAACAGGAAGTAAAGTTGATGATGTGTGCATAAAAGGCTACATGGTGGAGCGCCGTGATTGGTCAAACCTGCATTAAAGTTGCATTAATTGAACAAATTTGCAGGATGTGCAGAATTCATGAAGATTGACTGAATTTACGTAAATGAACTGGACTGCCTCACAAGAAACAAACTTAAAGGAGGAAAAATAAAAGTAGATACGGTGGACATCTACAAAGAAAAATTTAGAGCTTTTAGAGGAATTCATTTCATCTTGGGAATATTTGGGTATTGTATCATATCTGGGAAAACCTAAGTCAGCCACTGGGTTTGTTGGCTCAGACCAGAAACAGCTGGTGAGTCATTTTAATCATAGAGGCCAGATTAGAGTCAGAGGTTTCCAGTTTTACTTTTTTTTTTTTAAATCTTAACTTTTCACCTTATTACTCACATCTTCTAAACGCAAATGGAAAACAGTGATGGAAACCCAGATAGTGACAGCACTGGTGTCAATATCACACCCAGCACACTCAAGTAGACATAAGCACAGATTCTGACCCATTCAGAGTCTCCGGTGGAAATTTTTGACCATTTTAGCACAAACCATGGTTCTTTTAAACATCCATACAAACAATAAAATCTTAAATTTATATTTAGTCTTTGAACGTAGATTAAAACCGTTTGTGGATCTGATCAAACGTTTTGTAAAACAGTGAGATCACACCAAACGTTACACAAGAGCCACAGACCGAACAGCAGCCCACTCATGTTATCCTGCCCTTTACACAACACAAAACCAACGTTCACCATGCAGAAGCCCACCGACGTCACTCCTGAACAGAGCTACACTACCAGCCAAAAGTTTAGGACCACTTTCAGATTTAATGGAAAAGTGATCCCAAACTTTTGACTGGTAGAGCTTAACTCAAATTTAAGGTTTATGGACTGCTGCAACTGATACATCATGACTTAAAGTGAAAAGGAAAAGGTTAGAAAATATGTTTCCTGAGCCAAAGTGAAGAACATTCGGAGAAACATCTGTGGTGAGATTCAGAAATAAACAGGAGGAAAATAGATTGTGAGCTGTGTGATTTGTGTAAAGTGGAGGGTGAGTCACATTTTCTTTTGTACTGTGCACACAAAGAGTACGTGTCAGCTTTTATTAAATGACTGAATGAAACCACAGAATGTTCTGGAACAGGAATGTTTGCTTTATTTTCATGCTGGATTACATAGAGGCTGTGCAGACTGGCTCTGTTGGCGCACATCACACAATCACAGAAAATCTGCAGAAATAAGCCACAAAAATCTTCTGTTTGCACTGTTTTCAAGGGTAAAGGTGGTCTAATGGGTGCACTGTACTCCACCACTGGCAGCACAGAGCCGTGAGCCCTGCATGCACCACCACCCATTTCTGTCAAACTGTCAATCGCTGCTGTCCTCAGCTCAGACAGATCTACAGTGTGGCCCTTCACTCTGCAACACTGTTAGCACAGACACAGCCAACATTTACTCGCATCTTTAGCCGTCGCCATCAAATATCCCCGTTGATCCGCTGAGTGGCAAAACTTTAGCCTCCACCTGGCAGAGAATTGAAAGCTCAGCTCTGATTCATCTGAGTTTAAACAGCAGTCTGGAAACCATCAATCCTTCACTGCTGCGGCTTTACAGCGTTGTCAGGAGGATGATGCAGAAACTACGAAGCTGGGTTCAGAGTTGGAGCGAAGCCAGAGACAGAACGTGGTGTAGGTTTGGATTAAGATTTCAAGCTAAAATACTGAGAATTACCCCATCATTCTTTGGATCATGGGCAAAGCTAGAGAGGTGGCCAGGGTGGCACCAGCCAACTCTGAAATCTGATTGAACATCCTAGGTGCCAACTCAGGTGATTGACAGGTCACTGGTGGAGGAGGAGGAGGACAATGTGGACAATCTGGAATGTCTTTTCAGACCTTCATGGATCACGATCACTAACCAGTTTAATTAAATGTAAAGTAGTTTCCTAATCAGTCTGTGTAGAGTCTAAAGTCACTATATATGCAACGTCACTGTGACTTGAGTCCAGCTCCCAGACTCCAGTCCCCATCTCTGACCGGTACAGACACCTGTGGTGAATGTTTTTATTTCTGGAGTCAGTTTCCTGTCTGAGATTCCAGTGCCACTTCTGTGTTGTGTTAATGAACTCCTCAGTTAGCAGGAAACCTAAATAAGCTGACTTTAAGCTTGTACACATCTGTTCCCTTCAGTGAATGTTTCTGTGGTTCCTCATTTGCTGTCGGACCTGCAGAAAGCGGCGTTATGTGTGGACTGACATGCGCAGTGACTGACTGTGAACATGCTGTATTACATGTGATGTATACTTCAGGTCACCTCAGCAGCTGTCAGATAGAGTTGTGACCTGTT
The DNA here is from genome assembly GCA_037177495.1 of Rhadinocentrus ornatus. Classification (NCBI taxonomy): domain Eukaryota; kingdom Metazoa; phylum Chordata; class Actinopteri; order Atheriniformes; family Melanotaeniidae; genus Rhadinocentrus; species Rhadinocentrus ornatus. The sequence continues at coordinate 29,574,683 of JBAMHW010000015.1, read as the reverse complement.
TGTTTGTCTCTGCAAATTCACGCTCTGCTGTTGATCTGATGAACTATGTGTGTTACTACATGTTGTCATCTGACAAGGCATTTGCTGACATGCACCACCACATCCGTGCAGCAAGGGTGAAACCTCCTTCGGCATGCTAGATAACCGTACTTTTCAGACGAACACAAACCAGAAAACATTCCTCCTGCAGACTGTTCTGCTCTGAATGGTTAAAGAGCGCGTGGAGCCTTTTGATCATCGAGGCGTTCAACCAGGAGACATGGCGCTAAGTGAAAACATGGCTGGGCTACAAGGTCAGAACTGACAGCAATTACCTAGATGTGGCTTCGTACCACAACAAGTGGAGAGAAGCAGCAGCACCACTAGTAAACCAGGAGAAACAAGCAGCAAACAACCACTTTCCAAGAAACATGACGGATTGAACAGTGGGAGTGACGTTGACGCTCCTTCATGTGTTCATCGTCCAGCCCAGCTATGTTGTAACCAGACAATTAAAGCTTCCTGAATCAAATTAAATTCAACTCACATCTGGATTTAGTTGAATTGAAACCTTCCAATCAATGTTACGAGACTTTTCAATAAAAGACTATTTATAATTTTTGATAAATATCTACTGTTGAACATTTTGACTGTGTTTTTATTTTCTATTTTCAGGTTTTATAATAAAGAAAAGCATTAATCTTTTGCATAAAGAAGGTAGACAGACTTTATTTTATGGGATTCGAAATTTGTGTAAAATAATGTTTAAAAAAACTGTTTCCAACCTAATGCAAAGAAAAAAAGATAAAAATATATATAATTCTGGTCCTTTCAGGGACATTATATTGTGGAAATCAAGTGCAAATATTCCATTAAAAAGATGAAAAATTGCAACAAAAAACCTGCATGTATTATTGTATCTTTACTTAATGCATTAGCTCTTTAGCATTTTCAGTCTTGTATGAAGAGCCATTGTTGAAGGTCCGGAGAGCCACTTATCGTTCTCGAGCCACAGGTAGCAGACCCATGGTCTTGTGCAACAAAATATGGTAAACTCGATTGTTTCATTAACCCTCTGATGTCTGATGTGATGCAATTGTTTATTTATTATTCAGCATAATTTTAGTTTTAATTTAGTTTATGCTTTTTATCTATTCTATAAAATATTAATTAAATAACATGTATGTAATTATATATTTTGATATTATATAAAAAATGTTTTTGTTAAGGAACTTGGTAATTACAATGTAGGTGTAGTAGGGCGGTCGACATTAACATGTTAATAGAGGAAGATTAATTTGTGGAATTAACACGTACACTAATTTATGTATTAATTTATTTATTTTGCACACACACAGGATGACCCATTTGATCTATCAAATCTTGTCACGTCTGACTTTCTGGTGCACACTCAGTTGGTGGCGATAACGACCAAATTGTTGGTCAAAAAAGCAAGAAAAAAAAGGTGATGATGCAGGAAAAAGTTATGTATTATGTCTATGGAAAAAGTTGTATCTATGACCATGTTTACGCAACACTTTTTCCACACAAAACGTTAATATTTTCCTTATTGTTTTTTGGAGAAAAAAGCAATTACACAACAGAAGAACGAAAACGATGTCTGTGCAGGAGAAAACGCCGAGGACCAGAAACGATGTAATGTGCATGCCAGGCCTCTAGTGGGCAGGAAAATTTGCTACAACATACCCGTCCACAGCATCCTCATAAGACCGCAAAACACAACACAACAACAGAAGCGTAAAGGCAGATTTATGCTTGCAGGGCGCCTGCGTGCAGCCGGCTACGGCGTAGCTGACGCTGGTGAGTTTGCTTTTGCACTCGAGCCTCGGGGGTGCGCGTCGTTTTCGTGTTTGTTGCAGTTTCTCCTCCTAACCTGAAGGTGGCAGCAGGGGTGATATCAGCCGGTAAACTCACCAGGTCGGAGTTATTTTGATGATTAACTTCAGTTCGGTAGGTATTTTCTGTTTTAAAACAACAATGGCGTCCAGTATGGTTCAGTGTCTTTATTAGTTTGTGGAAGAAAATGAATAAATAATTCAATCAGCCTCTCATCAACTTGATCCTGGTTATTGTTTTTAGAAACGGTGGTTACCACACAAATTCAGCCACAAGATCGAGATATCCGGCAACACGTGATCCCAAACTGACCAATCACACGGGAGAACCTCCGCGTAACCGTCTGCGTAGCAGGGGTGCACGTCAGGTGGGAAGAGGTGCGCATCGAGCCTCTGCAGAGCTACGCCGAGTCTACAGCGGTGACACGGACGTGGACGCCTTAAGGTGTAGACTGCTGGTTGTCTGGATGGAGTGTGTAACCTCTGTCGTAAATCTTTGCGGCTTTATCCACCCAAAGCTCTGTTACCATGTAAACAAGAGGCCAGAACGCAGCAAAACTTTAGCATTTTACTGTCTTAGCGTTGTGGTGTAAGAGGGGCTTACAACTGTAACCAGAGCGGGATGGAACAATCCGAAAAACCTATTGACTAGATGGAAAGCTTGAGAAAACATCAACATAAACGCTGTCATTTGCTGACAGAGCAGAAAGGGGTTTTAGTTTTACTAAAGCACCTCTTTCTCAGCGTTAAGCATGCACTTGAGACTGCATTTCAGGCACACTGCAGGATAGTTGTTTATACTCTGAAATGTTAATAATTGTGATTATTCCACAGCTATTCTGTGATTTATCTGATTAAATATTTCAATCACGTGACAGCTCTAATGTATATAGATGAAATTTTAAAAGATATTTACATCAGTGTTTTGAATGACTCACCAATGTCTAATAAAGTGCCTAATTTACAAATATACCATCCTCACACATGAATATACTAGTAAACAGCCTTTTAATAGGTGTCCACTGTAGTGGACACAAGGCATCAAAGGGTTGAACTGATTAAGTAAAAGATGTAAACATCTCATTTTTGTGCATTGACAGGCTAGCCTACATATAGTTTTTATTTGATTCTTCCACCAAAAACTGTTCATATGTATAGGCTGTAGTGACGGTAAATTCTCAGAAACTACTCCAAGCACTCCAAGTGCTGAGCAACAAAACCTGCTGAAACAGTCAAATTACTCTGTTTTGTTTCTCAGCTGGAAACAAACAAGTCCTCTGAATATCAAAGATGAAGAGATTTGATGTTGCTTCAGATAACATTTTACTCATGTGCCTGTGAGTGTTTTACAGTCTGAATAAGGCTGACAGAAACCAGACCGAGCAGCTCTGTGAGGCAGTGCTCTGTCATAATGAGGTTATTTAAATGGATTTCTGCCAGCTAATGTCTCATTCGACGTTGTCAGTATTGTTGGCAGCTGCCAGGAAACTACAGGAAAGATGACAAAGCTGCAACTTAATTCTAATTAGTCGGGTCATTTAGTAAAAAAGCAAAATTGCCCATGTCAGCTGTTCTGGGAGGTTGTACTCTATCTTAAACCTGCTAACAGTTCTTATGTAAGCATCACGCCACCATGGTTAATGGTTTAAACTGAGGAATGCTGAAAATAGATCAAACTATGTTGAATGAATGATGACCAGCTGATGACCTTAACTCTGAGTAAAGACCGACAGTCCTGAAGCCCAGGAGTCATCGGAGACACAGGAAAAGGGTGGACATCAGTCAAATTTTTCTAGTCTAAAGACAGATGAAAGCCTGAAGTTTGTCAAACTGTACACATTTGATGAAACAGAAATTTGCCTCCGGAAAAACTGAGATCATCTCCTGGAAGCATACAGTGAAGCATGGTGGAGGCAGCATCATGGTGTGGATCTGCTTTTTAGCAGTGGGGACAGACAGACTGATTAGTCCTGGGGGAATAATGAAAGCAGTAAAACATAAGCTGATTCTTAAAGAAAATGTGATGCAGAGTGCAGAGATGTTGTTTTGGACGATGGTTCACCCAGGACAATGTCCATGAGACGTCCAGTTAGAGTCCAGTCTGGTCTCTTCTCCAGGACAGATGAAGTAAAAAGATGCTTGGTGGATGGTAAATATAAGTGTGTAAGGGTGTTAGTGTTGAGAGGAGAGGAGGTAATGTCGGAAAAGATTAATGTTCAAAAGATTCTTGGAGGTAAAGATGCTCTGGTGGTAGCTTGTTCTGTTTGTAGCTGTTTGGGAGCTCTTTGGCAGACCATAATAAGACCCTCATCGGATTAAGGACATGTGATGAGCCCGTTTACATGACCTGCAAATCGTCCACCATCACTGCTGCAGCACCACAAACTCTGTATGTTCTACTAGAGTTACAGTTTTCTGATAACAACCATTTTCTGCAACAAGACCTCCTCACTAACCACTTCCTCCGAGTCATTACAAAGCCAACCAGTAACTTTATTCTAACTGGGACACGTCTGAAACACCTCAGCTAGCATCTGGAAAGGATCCTACCCAGATGCCCAAAGTACCTCAACTGGCTCACAATTAACTCATTTATGGCTTAGACTAGTGAGTCTAATCAGAATCTGTCCTGGGAGACAAAGCTCCTCATCCCCTCTGGGTGAGTCCAGTTTTCCTTCAGGAAGCTCATTTCTGTTGTTGTTTGGACGAACTTATAACCAAAGATGAGTGTTAAAACAAGAATATGTAAGTAAATCAACGGCTATATCAAAGTTCACACATCACTGCAGATGCTATCAGAATCATCATGCTAATCTGCTTTGCTGTTCCTCTTGTGAACATGAGCCCGCTGTTAGGCCATAAAGAAGTGCATCAAGCGAACAAACAACATTGTGTTCAATAAGTTGAAGGTAGAAAGAAATGTAAATGGTGTGTATTTATAAAGCGCTTTTACTGTACCTGGAATGATACCCAAAGCGCTGGGAAAGAAGTCATCAGATTAATGGAAATCAGTGCAGTTTAAAACAGAGCTAAAAATAACATTTTATTCTGTTACAAAGATCACAGAAATATGGGAGGTCAATAAAGGTAAAGTTATTCTGGTTAAAGTTCACATATGGCATGTGGAGTCAGTGGCAGGGTTTTTATACATTGTGTGTGTGTGTGTGTGTTTATCAGGGCGCTTATATAGTAAGAAAGGGAATTGATTGTATTCCTCTCTCTAACACACACATCCACTGCTGTGATCACATTAAACCAGTGGTTCCCAAACTTTTTTTGCAGGGCCCCCTTTTCATTGACAACAATATGTCAAGCCCCCCGATCCCAGTACCACATGTACCCCAACGCTTAAAAAGAAACATACAAATTTTGAGATTTGTGAGATGTTTTTAAACCAGGAAACTCTGCAAACTACTTTGGGTGAGTTGAGCTTTAAATAAGACAGATGCTACTTAACTGCTATATGTGATAGGTGAGTAGTTTTTGTTTTTTTTAAAGTAATCAACAGTCTTTTCTTTGTGTTCAGGATGATGAGTCCCCAAATAGGGTTATTACTTCTTTGTCTTCATACTGTCAGATGCTGATATTTTAAGACATACAACACGCTGTGGTCTGTCTTCATTACCCACCATTGACCATTACCATTACTTGACCATTACCTGGTCAGGCCTAGGGATGCAAGATATGCCTCATTATATTTTCGTCTCTGTTTTTTTTTTTTGGTACTTGAAATATCTGTTCTTGATTTGTCATTGTTTGCCTATTGTTACTTTTAAAAATTTGTCCATGTTTTCCTAGCAGTGTAAAACTCTAATTTCTTTTTAGCCTTGCTGTGGCCCCCCCCCCCCCATTTCCCCCCCTGTTATGGCTCTCCCCCCCTGTCTCGGCCTGATCTGTGTTCTTCGTCTTTACTAAAAAGTCAGAAATATCTCCCTTTCTTTTCATTCCTATCTCTTCATGTCCAAAATCAGACTGGTTACAGGATATATTTCTCCACATTTTCATGCTGTAACTACGTTAAAATCATCCACCAGCCTTGCTAGCCTACTTTTTAAGTGAAATTGGATCATGTAGCGCTAGCTTAGTCAGGACTTAGTAACGTGGATACTGAGGTACACTTTGGGCATCTTTATAGTTTATTTTCAGCTCCAATGTGAAAATCTTGTTTAACTGAGTTGATGTGTAGTCTCTAAATACACTCCATGAAAACTAAATATGACCATATTAGCTTAAAACTATCTTAAGCTATCTAGTGCTAGCGTATAACTAAATGAAAACTGCTACATAGCTAAATGCTAACATCAGGTTAAATAGTCTTACATAACTTTAGAGTGAGTGAATAAAAGCTGCATTACTTAGAAACATGAAACCCTTTTTTTCCTTTTCTGAATATTTCTTAATAACTTACCATACCACCACTTGCTGTTAAAATGTGTGAAGGCAAAACTACTTTTTGGTTAGGAATTGGATTTAAAATACAGGTTTACTATTAACCTGGCATTTTGATCAATGTGGCACCATCACAGCTCACGTTAAAGCTTGGATTTTCTACCAAGACAGTTGTATGTCAGGAACGAGTAAGTTAATTGTATGAAGTTTATGTGTCTATCCTTTTAATATGTGACTTTCTTGATTTAACCAGCACCTATCAGTAATGCATTACAACCACCTCAAGGTGGCGTCAGTTTAGTAAACTGTTTGCCAGCTGACAGGAATAAACAACAGATAATAGCTTAATTGTTGCCAGGCTTTGGTACAAAGTGTGTGATGTTCTGAAATTTATATATAAAAACATGCAGAGCCAAAGACAATCAACAAGATATTTAGAGTGGAACTCCTTCAGCAAAATAACAAAAATAAGGTTCAGTCCAACCTCTGCAAGTAAAGCGTCATTAGAGAGTGAAACATCCCACAGAAGGGATTATTAACCATTAAGCAGCAGTCAATGGTTAGCTATGTCACCAGATAAAAAAGTGTGATATTCGACATGAAAAAAAAATAGTTTAAGGTTTTCATTTTTACTATTAATATTACTAACCTTTATTTAAACCGGAAAATTGACGTACTTAGATTAAAAATGTCTCACAAGGCTGTCCTGGCCAAGAGAGCAGCAGCACAAAGACCAAGAGAAATTAAATTTACTGACCACATTTAACACTGGATCCAAAAAACACACATAAACAAGGACTGAAACACTATCAAAACTAAAAAGTACCAACTACAACATGTTAATACAAGCAATTTTACTCTGATTATCTTGAATAAGTTTGTCCATAAATCAAAAATATCTTTAGAAGCATGTAGTGAGACCAGCATCTTCAATCCCAGGTCTTTTTCCAGGTTGTTCCAGGCAGCAGGAGCAGCATTTAAAAGCTTTTTTACCTGCTCTGATCGTAAGAACAGCTAACAGTAAGAGGTCTTGCAATCGGAGATTAAACCTGGTTTAGTTTTTCCATGGCAATTATACTTACTGGAAGCAGGAAACATGTCAATGCTTAAATCTTCCCATAAACAAGTCAGGGTAACCAACATAACAATGACGAGGAAGAGAGGTTTTTAAGTTTGATTGGACAGTCCCATTAACTAAATAACTAAAACAGGCTGAAGAAAGTGTCCGGTGATGCTTTAAGTATCATCAGTCTATCACAACTATGAGATGTCATCTGAGAGTGAAGCATCCAGCTGAAGGTCCATCCCTCTGTCCTGGTGCTATGATGATACTACAGGTAAGCTGAACACTAAGTTCTGTCTCTCACCTTCAAAAGAGTCATAATTAACCATCACATCATTATGGACTTACCTGGAAAACACACCGCTGTTCTGCGGACCAATGTCCTGACAGAGAAACAAACTAATGGCAAACTTGTGGCTACTGAACACTGAAGACTAAATGGATAAGTAACATGTGCAAGACCATTTTAGCAACACGCTGTTAGCTTCTTAGGACTAGGGCGCTTTAAAAAATGGCTTAATAATACTCATTGATTTCTAACAATATTTTTGCTTGAAACTGCCATCCCTACTGCATGAAACCGCTTCATACATGTGAGAAGCCTCAAGTGTGCAAAGCCTGCAGATACTGTATCTTCAACGCAAGTTAAGGTTGATAGTTAAGCTAAAGTACCTTCTACAAGTTATGGCTCAAGCCAGTTTTAAAATCGGCCTGTGGCCCTGACATGATCATGAAATGCACTGAAAGACTGGTATTGCAACATGTATCCCACCCGGCTTTAACCAACCAGTCTGCCTGCATGTCCAACAGATCTACAGACATCTCCATCGCCCTCCACAGTGCTCTCAGCTACATTGAAAGTCCCCAAACAGACATCAGGATGATGTTTGTTAACTTCAGCTCGGCAACTCTTTCAGCCCCAGCCGGCTGATACACTAACTGAAGACACTGCAACTTGGAACCTCCCACTGTCTGTGGATCAAGAACTTCCTGAATAACAGACCCCAGCATGTCAGGACGGGCACCTAAACATCCTCTACATTTGTCCTCAATGCCAGTGTTCTTCAGGGCTGTGTTCTGAGCCCAGTGTTTTACGTACATGCTGTACACTTATGACTGCGTTGCCACCCATGGCTCTAATACACTGCGGACGATACAACCGTTGTGGGCTGATCAGCAACGATGAGAAGGCACCGTACAGACAGGAGGGCCAAGCACTGGTGGCCTGGTGCAGTGACAACCACCTCAACACCGAGAAGACAAAAGGAAACATCACTGACTTCTGGAATTTGAGGACCACACTGCACTTGGACCTGAATGGGGAAGAAGTGGAGCTGGTCACAAACTTCAAGTTTCTCGGTGTGCACATCTCTGAGAACCTGGGCTGGACTGTGAACACCACCCACAAAATTAAAAAGGCCCAGCAGTGACTCTTTTTCCAGAGAACATTGAGGAGGAACAAACGCCTTCCACCTCTGCTGAAAAACTGATCTGTGTGTCCATACCTACGAATGCACAGTGTGGTATGCCAGCTGCACTGCATCAGAATAGAAACAGCTGCAGCGGGTCATCATGACTGCTCAGTGGATCATTGGTTCCCCACTCCTACGCCTGGAGGGGATCTATTCGAGCCGTCTCCTCCGACGCACCACAAAGATCCAGGATGACCCCGCCCACCCAGGAAACTCCCTGTTCACCAGCCTTCCCTCTGGCAGACTCAGAGTCATGCAAGCTCACACCAACATACTTAAACACACATTCTTCTAATAGTTGTGAAGAGACTGCTGCAGGAACCATTATTACTCATATAGATTTTTTTCCCGAGACGTTGTAGCTGCTCTTGTGAGAGATGCTGCCAGACAGAACTTTGCTGTATTCTTGTACAATGAAAATAAAGCTTCTAATCAATAAATGATTTGTCTTTGTTATTAACTGCCAAGTAGATCCATGAGAAAAAGCTGTTTTCACATATTTAAAATGAAATATCCATTTCTTCCTCACCCTATTCACTGATAACTGCCTTCATGAAAGTTTCTTCCTCAGCTTTTGTCCAGGTTTCCTGGTGCTATCTGGTGTTAAAGGGATTTGTGTGTTTATGTGTGTGCTTACATGTCTATAGCAGTCTATAAGGGAACAGGTTATATGAGCAACAACACTCATCCTTTACCCATCTTCTCCTCCTCTTCTGTTGTGCTGTATATCTTCCTTTTGTCCCTTGTGTAACCCCAACACACCGGCACAAGCTCACTCACCTTGTTCCGAGTAAGACGACAACCCATCCTTCCTTCTCCTCAGACAGGTACACGTCAGGAGGGAGACGGAGGAGAGAAATGGGAAGATGAATGGGGAAAAGGTGAGAGGAAGAGAATGAAGGAAGGAGATGACAGAGGAAGAATGAAAGAAACTGCAGCAAACAGGAAAGAAGAGTCAGAACAAGAGTGAGTTTGTTGAGCCTCGTCCGCCCACCAGCTCACATCTCCTAACTCTGCTGACCCACAATCCTCAGCTGATCAACTGTCCTCCTGCGCTGCCCAGGAGACTTCAGCTCCCATGATGCCGCGGGGTAAACAGCAGCTGCAGCAACTGTGGTCAGTGAGTTGCAGGTCCATCGCATTAAATAAAGCTCTGTCTCTCCTCAGGAAGCATGGGCAAAACACACAGAGAGGGGCGAGCGAGGCAGAGAAGCTGCTGACAAACAGAGAGAGAGAGCAATGGAAGTGTGAAGAACAGCCGTCTTCATCTGACAGTTTCTTCTTCTGCTGCTTCTTCTTTATTCTCCCCTGGCTCCCTGCATCTCTGCTCTCACCGGCCAATCACAGAGCCCAGATGCAGGAGGAGGGGAATTTGAGGCTCTGATTGGCTGAGAGCAGAGCGAGTTCAAGCATCCATTCAGGGTTTTTTTTCCCCCCTCTCCTTCATCCCTCTGCCTTTTCCTTATTTTTGTGGGTCTGTTGTTCTTTTTTCCCTCATTGTTCTCACTCCCTACCTCAAGCTTTCCCTGATGCTGATCATGTGTGTGCGTGTGTTGACATCACGTGTCCGTCTGTGTGATTTGGCTTTTTGTGTGCTGTGATGCTGCAGTTTGATTCTGTCCTCTCCACATGCAGCTTACTCACCAGCTTTTTACTTCTCATCATTTTGTTGTTAAGCGCCCTCTAGTGATCATGTAACCAGTCATTTCAACAACATTTGTTTACATTTAACATTTGCTCTGATAATGATGACACAGACAGACAGACAGACAGACAGAAGGCTGTGAGATGCAGAGTTCATATCATGCATGTATTTAATTTACATAGATGACAGAGGAAACTATTTAAATAAAACTATATTTATTTCTGCAACGAGCCCCTAAACAAGGACAAGTAGCCATGTTACCACCGGGAAAGGCAGGAGTTGATTGTAAAATTACTTGTTTTCTCCTCCACTTAAATTTAGCCTGCAGATATAAATGCATTTGGATTGCATTGGAGATGACTGCTATCTCCAACTTGACCACTAGATGTCAGTAATAGTTGCACTTTGTCTCTTTAATCCTTTAAAGGCAAAATAAGTAGCATTGACACCTAGTGTTTCAAATCAGAACTGCAGTCGAAAGAGAAAAACACGGAGAGCGCAAAGAGCACAGTGCACCGAAGTTATTCTGCTACGTAACTCTTATTTCGAAAGGAGAAAAGCTTGACAAAGACATTGTTGATGTAGAGAGACAGATTGTTTATAGGGAAGCTTCCTTTAATCCCTTGCAACAAATGAGAACATTTTGAATTATTTTTACTGAAAAATTCCTAATTATTTAGCTTTTAATGCATGATAGTCATTGTGAGCAGTGGACACCTATGTCTTTCCATGGGTAAGGATGGTATTTTTCTATGAACCACTTCATTGGACATTAGCGAGTCATCCCATAAACTCACACTTACTGAAGAATGTTTATATTATACAGTATTGATATGATAGATTATATAGATACTTTATAGTATAGATTAAAATAAATAAAAAAGTAAAACATGATTAATAAACAAGAAAAGCATCATTTTACATGTAAAAAATTGTGAAAAAATGTGGCAGTTTTTTTTTTTTTATTATGTAAGAGTTAAAGTTACATTGAGGACATTGTGTTTGCAAAAGCACAAAATATTCAGAACAGTGTTTTTTATTAGTGTAAAGTGTTTGAAAGCAGGAATTGTTTGTTTTAGTCTTTCTTTGAATGAGAACCAGGGCTGTTCTTTTCTTCTCCCCTGGTGAATGCAGGATGCTTCGAAAAACCTCTGAATCTTTCATGCAGAGTCCATCTTTGTCCTTTCTGCAGTCCCCCTGACTGAGATTCAGGATTTTCTTATTTGCTGCTCACAAGCTGTAAAAACTTTTGACAAAGAGATTTTTTCACTGCACATGCAGCTCATGCTTTACAAGTTTTGTCAGTTTACATTTGAGGAATGTTCTATGACTGGCGATTTGACATTTTAAACTTGGCAACCTGCTGACAAGACATCCCATAACAATAACCAGAAGCATCATCTCTTTCTTGTCCATAAGCAACACTCTGTTGAAAAATCCATCACTTTTAAGCTGTTTTACTTCAGCACTTTCCAGCCCTTTAATAATTTATTAGTGTGAATTAAACATTAGTCCTGACCTAACCTTTGACAAACTGGGAGGTATAACTGCTTCAGGTAGTAGAAACTAAGTGTAGAAAGTGAAATGTGCTGACTGAGCAGATTAAATGGAGTAATTATAGTTAATGTTGCCTCTTTTTATTTTTTATTGACGCTGACCCAAATGTTGATCCATCAGGAATAAACCAAAACCTCCTGGTTGGCCTCTCTGACTATGAACCACCTTTTCTAATTAGATATCTCCAGACTGCATGTCAAAGTAGAAAATGAATAGAAACTGCTACAAAGATCCTAAACTGCTGTGATTCTACTCTTTTATTAAATTATTTTTAGTTAATGGTGGCTAAACAACGCTACAATTCTACAAATGATATTCAAAAATGAAGCATCCCTTACCATCGACACAGGTCCACCTTGCTAGTATCGTGTTGGACCATATTTTTCTTTAAGAAAATTCAAAGGTGGTGGAAACCTTCCTCAGAGGTTTTGCTCCATGTTGACATGACAGCATCACGCAGTTGCTGCAGGTTTGTCGGCTGCATCCATGATGAGAATCTCCCGTTCCACCACATCCCAAAGCTGCTCTACTGGA
>JBAMHW010000015.1:29521899-29542017 GCA_037177495.1 Rhadinocentrus ornatus | reverse complement strand
GCTTTCCCTTTAGCTTCTTTTTGCTGTCTTCTTTCCTTTTCTGTCCCCTCCGGTCGGGTCCAGCAAGATTACATAGACTCCATGATTCAAAGTAAATAAATAACAGTAAATAAATAAATAAAGGAATCAGGCTATCAAGAGGAGTCTTATACTTATAAGCAGTTTGTTGTTTGACGATAGAAACACTTTTAACCCTGATTTAAAACTGCTGAGTCAGAAGACCTGCAGGTTTCTGGGAGTTTGTTCCACATGTGAGGAGCATAAAAGCTGTTCGCTGCCTCTCTATGTTTAGTTCCGACTCTGGAAACAGAAAGTAGACCTGACCCTAATGAGGGATCTGGTTGGCAGAAGATCCCTAAACCATTCAGGTCTTTGTAAACTAACAGCGGGATTTTGAAGTCAATTATTTGACAGACAGGAAGCCAGTGTAAAGATCTGAGGACTGGAGTTCTAGGATCTACTTTCTTGGTCTTAGTGAGGACCCGGTCCGCAGCGTTCTGGATTAACTGCAGCTGTCTAATGGACTTTTTAGATAGACTTTTGAAGACAGCATCACAATAGTGCAGCTACTAAAGATAAATGCATGGATAGTTTTTATAAATCCTGCTAAGTCATCAGTCATCAGTCCTCTAGTCCTCGATATGTTCTTCAAGTGATAATAGGCCGACTTCACAATTGGTTGCTATTGGCTATAATTAGTGCTTAATTTGTAAAGCAGGACGCAGAGGGGGGGTGGTTCCGGCGATTTAAAAGGGGGGCTCGTAGTAACCGAACACACACACAAACACGGCCAAGGTACTAAACCTTTAAGTAAATCCAAACATCACTGTGTGCATAACAGGGTAATATTTGTTTTAATTTCCGAACACTGGCCTGACAAAAAAAAACAAACATGACAACCACATCAGCGTTTACTGGGAGACAAATTTAAAAAGATAAAAGATAATAAAAACTAGGCCCAAACGGTAACATTTCTTTTATAAATAGCAATAGTATTCTTCAGACTATTAAGGTTTTCCATCTGAGTGAAATCTAACTGCAATCTCATCACTGGTACCAGTGTAACCTAATCCTCGCCCTCCCTCCGTTTCTGTAGCCTAAAATTCACCTAAGAAAACCTCTAAGTTATGCATTTATTATTGTGTAACCTCAACAGGGAATATACAGCAACCAAACAGAAAACTATTCTAAACACGAAACAAACATTTATATATATTTTTTATTTAGGCGATTTTTTTATAGTGACAGCCGGTGGCGGATCCAATAAAATAGGTTCCGGATCCAACTTCCGAGGTGCCGGCTAAATCCGGCTCAAATTAAGCCCTGACTATAACTGCTAAAATTCAGGTCTAAGTCCATGACTACCCCCAGAGTCCTGGCTTGATTGTTAGTTTAAAACTTAGCTGTTTGAAGCCGAGTTCTGACTTTTAATCTTTCTTCTATGGTTCCAAAAACTATTCTTTCAGTTTTGTCTTCATTTTACTGAAGAAAGTTCTGGAACATCCAGTCTTTAATGTAATCAATGCAATTGATCATTAGTGTATTTCACATATAAAACAACACGTTAGCATAGCCAGAACCACCGGTTCCCAAGGATCCAATCATAAAAATGAACATTACAACAACAAATGCATCAACAACACAGCAAAGTAAATCTCAAATATAAATGTACAGTTTATTAGATCCATTAGGTCCCAGTCAAAACAACTAAAGAGACCCAAAGACCTCTTAAAACCAGATATATGCTAACAGGAGTCATAAATGCTTGCTCAGACTCAATGTCCCCCGCCTCACCCGGGACATGGTTGAAGCTCTGCCTGAGATGGAAGTTGAAACTCCTTCTGACAGGGGACTCCGCCAGACGTTCCCAGCAGACCCTCACACGCTTGGGCCTGCCCGGCCTGACCGGCATCCTCTACTTGACAGCTCCGCCCCCTCTTCACCCGAGTGTCTAAGACATGCGGCCGCAAGTCCGACGATACGACTACAGTTGATTATCGAGCGAGTGTCATCAGAAACGATTTACAGGCATGTTCTTCACTGTTTAGGCTTCATGTGTTTGCCTTTTTACAATTTTATTTCCACTCATCATGACTTTTTTTTTTAATTGATTGCAGTACATTTGCAGCATCTACATGAAAGCGGTCTGCTTTCATTGAAGAGTCATATGTACAGATGACTGATCAATTAGTATCATACTAGTACCTTATAATCAGTTTCTGGCAGACATTCAATTTATTGCGCAACACCGGCATATGACGTCACCACCAGCAATCAGCTGATAGACATCAGTGATAAAATGCCGTCTGATTTTACTGATCTATAAAATCAAATCAAATAATTTCGGGGGAAGTAAAAGCTCCATTTAGCTCCATGCTGCAGGGCTGATAACTCTCAGGCATTGGCTGTGAGACTCACGCATTTGAGTGGCTTCTCATGCTCTCAGGCTAAACCTCCGATTTCTCACGCTGAAATACACATCAAGAGCAATGCCGGCTAATCAAGTGGTTCGGGAAGATTCCCCGAACCTCTGCAAGATTTACGTTTTTGTGTTATTGTTTTAACCGCAGGAGTTTCCTGCAATCTTAAAATTAAGTCTTCCTGTTTAGTTCAAATGTGCAGTAATACAAATCAGCCACTCATTGCTGATAGCTGAGTTTATTTGGGATTTGTTGAGTCTAAAAAAAGACTTTCATGATCAATAAGTTATGCCTGCAGAGACTGTGAGGGCAGGGGCGTTGCTAGACATAGGTCTTTACAGGGGCCCAGGCCCCCCATTACTCAGATTATATTTTTATTATGAAGACCTGCTATGTTTATGAAATGAACAGTGTTATGTATTTTCTTCCCTTTGCTAACCCGACTGTTATTGTTGCTTCCAAACCGCTGCTACTGAAACAATAATAATAATAATAATAATAATAATAATAATTAATAATGTTGTAATAGACTGTGGAATCTCCTTTTTGTGAGTTGTCAAACAAAAGTGAAACATACAATAAGAGGATTTAAAATCTAATCAAACGTATAAATTTATATGGATTTAAGTTTAATAATAATTGCAATTGATGGGTAGCTTCTTATTAACTTCTTAGAGAAGAGAGGTGAGCAGCATCTGAACTAAAACAGAGTTTGAGCTGATATCAGCAGCAGTTGTCGAGGCAATATGTTAAGATTCATTTGGGGACAACAGATTACTATCAGAAATTCATCCAGGTTGTTTCTGCATCGTGCTTTTTCCTTGTAATTTCTCCTGACATTGTGTTATCTGATAAACTGAATGCACCTGTATCTGAAATGTCGATAACACATGATCTACTGTAATTCTTTAAATTAACAAAATAAAACAGGATAATATTCCAAATTTTAGCCACAATGACTGATCAATAAGTTAGAGACTGATCATTATATCTCAGACTTAATACCTTATAAAATATCTAACCTGTAAAAAGGGGGAAAGGCCTGTTTTATAATTATTACTGAATAAATTCATTTAGTGTATTAAAATAAGGGAGTGACATGAATCAGAAAGTGGACCTGTGATGGACTGGCGACCTGTCCAGGTGACCTGCCTCTCACCTGCTAACTGCTGGGATAGGCTCCAGCTTCCCCTCAACCCTGAATTGGACTAAGAGGTATAGAAAATGGATGGATGGATGGATGAATCTGAAAGCTGTCAGCCTGCATCTTATAAGATACAGAATAGAATAAGTTCACAGTGAGA
This sequence comes from Rhadinocentrus ornatus, assembly GCA_037177495.1. NCBI lineage: Eukaryota > Metazoa > Chordata > Actinopteri > Atheriniformes > Melanotaeniidae > Rhadinocentrus > Rhadinocentrus ornatus. The sequence goes on along the minus strand of JBAMHW010000015.1, from coordinate 29,538,293 downwards.
CAGGAAGTACAATACTAAACATGGCTTGTGTTTGCTGGTGTATTCTAGCAACTGGCTTATTGCATAACAATCTTATACTGAAACTTTTAGCACCATTTTAACATTGTAACATCAGTATTGGCAAAGATTACCATCATGAATCACCTGGTCCTCAGTTTCAGACCCAGCAGCAGCAGCAGGTCCATCATCACGTCCAGATGAGGCGGAAGTTTTGTAATATTCATCTTCAGCTGGTTCAAACAGAAGGATCTCAGTAACACTGGCATTAACTTTTGTTCTATTGTATGTTCAGATAATCTTATCTTATTTTCCATTATTTTCCATCTTATGTTGTATTCATTTCCGTACTTTCTCACCACCTCGATGAGCTAATAATTAAGGCCCCCAAAAGGCCTAAAGCCAGTCCGACAAGGCACACAGATCTAGATAAATGATTTTTGATTTCCCTGTCCTGTCTCAGTGTCACTTCCACGATTACATGCTAAATTCCCTGGTTTGTATGTTTCACTTCCTCCTAGTTTGTATGTATCATCTCTGAACTGAAGAGAAAGTTAGATGCATCTTGCATTTTTAATCTGGGTGGGGGAGATCGCAGCTACCTCATTTGAAAAACAACGGGTCAGTAAGTGGGGTGATTAACTATGGTAGAGGGAGGGGGGAGTGCAGGAGAAACTGAAACTCCTGGGATTTCTAGTGGTAAAACCACATCAACACTCCTTGTAGGTCTTTAAGTTTTATTTACTGGGCTCAAAATATCATGTTCAAGTTTGTGCACGTAAAATGGGAGCGGTGCACCTGTACAAGTTAAGAAAAAGCTGGTGACCTGCAGTGGTGCTAACGTGTTGTAGTTGTAGTGTAGTGTTGTAGTTGTAGTGTTAGTATTTAGTATTTTGTTTTTTTTCTAAGTGATTAACAACAAATCTAGAGACTTTTTCTGTCCGTCCCAGCTGCAGCAGATGTTGACCTCTGCCTCCAGACTGGAAATAAAGCACGTGCACGTGAAGCTGCCACTGGCTGATCCGCCCTGGCTTACAGTCAGATATTAATGTCTGGTAATGTAGACTGTAGACCAAGGCAGAGTTAAACATGCTTTACTGTAACAACTTGGAGACGCTTACTTGGCACACTGACGCATTATTATCATTTTACCACGTTAATTAACTAAGCCAAGAATGATCTTAAAATGCGTTAATGCAGTTGTTAAAAAATATTTACAAAGTTTGTTCCTCACTCACTGACTACACAGACAAACCAGAGGTCACAGGAAGGGATGGCGGGTCCCAGCTGGGGACAACCGTCCTGTTTTTATTAGCATCATCTAAACAGGTGTCTGTCCACATCTCCACACTGGGAAACAAGGGTACACACTACAAAAACTGCGCTCGTTTCATGTTCCTGTACTTTTTCCATCAGGAAAGCGGTACAGGAACATTAAAACCATCACAGAAAGACTCAGAGACAGCTTCTTCCCCAGAACTGGGAAAGCAATAACCCTACATGTGTTTTACAGATGCAAAGCAACAAACTGTGTGCAAACTGTCCAATCAGGAGGATGAGAAACCAAACTTTACAGCTTTTGTTCCCAGCATATTACATGACGTTGCAGCTGTGTTTCACTTTGCACATTGCGTCACATGCTAGCTACACGCTGGATGTTTTGTGCACTGTGGCAGATTCATCTAAGAAATGCAAAGGAAATTATCATAGGAAGAGTGGACTTTTATTGTTTAGAGAGATCTCAGAGAAGAGACAGGATTAAGATGGATGCTGAATTAAAGCCCAAATATGCTCTATGAAAAAGACGGATATGGAGCATTTTTATCTGTCTTCTGCGTCATTTACATGCATAGTTTGGTCTATATTTGGGGAACTCACAATGTAATTAATGGCCGCACATCGGGGTCTACTGCACTGCCTCCTTTGCCTCTTCCTCAGAATGAACATCATTATGATCTGCTCTACCTACGCCATCAGAACTTAGAGGTGATCTCTGCACTGACCACTTGGTGAATGTGTTGGCTTACAACACTATGCGAGTGATGCATGAAAGTATGAAGGCAGTGACTTTGAAATTGGATGTACCTTACTAAATTCTCTTGGTCATCTCAATACATTGTTTTGGGGGAATTTTGGGGAAATTAATTTTGGGGGAGCCACAAACAACTTACATGGTGCATTCATTTTTTTATTTTTTTAAAACCCTTTTAAATACTCTACTTTAGGTATCAATAGAACCTAAGCTTGAACAACAAATCAAATCAAACTTTATTTATGAAGCCTTTTTCATGCATAAGAACAGTACAAAGTGCTTTACATGATTAAAAACATTTTTTGCATCATAAAAACATCTACCACATCTACAACAGCTATCCAGTTGTTGCACAGAAAGCTAAATGCTGCTGTACGATGACACAGCCCGGAAGCAGAAGTGTGGTTTTTCAGCTTCTTCAGCTCCAGTAATGTGCGTAATAATTGTCACTGTCCCATCAAAATGAGTCAGAAAACACACATTGTTAAGGTTCGAAAGTTACTAAGTGCTTTCAGTCCAATTTGGGTTTAGCATTTGAACATTTGAACACAGAGTACAAGTAGAAAAGGTACAGAAGTGTGAAGTCAGAGTGAGCTTCGTACAGTATTTTGGGGTGTTTGAGATGATAGCAGAGGTGTTCTTGATTTCTTGAAGGAATGGCTGCATCCCTTCTGAACATCACTGCTTTTGGAGACAAATATTCTTTACCCATCAAGTTATTAAAGTGGGCTCTTCCCAGGGCTGACACACAACTGCAACAACAGATCTATAAAAGTAATTCTGTGCAGATTAATTTTCAGGCTTTTTAAGGGCCCTCATCTGGAAGCCAAAATGTTCCTCAATACATTCCTGCCTATTATTTATTTTTTTAAATTTTCTGCTTTTTATTGTCTCCACAGATCCAGCCATGAAGTGGTGCTCCTCCCATCTTCCCATCCTCCTCCTCTTCTCCATCCTCAGCCTCTTCATCAGCAGAGCAGCAGGATTTAGGATCTGCTCCTACAATGTGCAGAACTTTAACTCGAATAAAGCATCAAACCACTGGGTGTTATATACTCTGACAAAGGCAGGACACACGAACATACACACACACACACAGGATCTGATTAGTTTTAATTTTTTAATAAAATTTATTATTTTTCCTACCAATGTGGCTCAAAATAAATATGTTTGATTTCTGCCTGAATGAGATGTAGATAAAAAAATAAAGAACACCCATGGCATCTTTGACACTTCATCTTTCTCTTTGTGTTCATGCAGGTCGTATCTCGCTGTGATATCTGTCTCCTGCTGCATGTTGTGGATCCAGATGGCAAAGCCATCAAAACTGTGGTTGCTGCGCTCAACAGGTAACTTTGAGAAGGAATGAATATAATGTCCCCGTGTCCCAATCAGGTTCAGAAACTTCTTAATCCAACTCCAATCCCAAAAGTGTTGGGTCCGTGTGTGAAATGTAAATAAAACAAAATGTTTTGAAGTTTTTTCTATTTTACATTGAGAATCTTCATTATAAAAACGACTCCATGTTTTATTGAAACAGTTACTCGTCTGAGAGACTCTGCTTCTCAGAGGTGCTCTTTTTATACACAATTACAGTTTGACACAGCAATTTGTCTTTATAAACTACATCGGCTTTTATTGTTTTGCTTTAGCTGTAAATGTTTTTTTGCTTTACTGGACTGTGACAAAAAATACATATTTTATCACTGCATAACAGTGACATTTACTTCTCATCACAACATACTAATGTATTCAGTTTCTGTTTTGAGTTTATATACTGTATCAAAGTAATTCTACTCAGTCACACTGAGCCCTTCATGAGGAACCCTTACAGACCTGCTTGATAAAATCTACCAGTAACGGGTCAGGAGCCATGCTGGTGACAAACTGGTCTCTGAAGCTGCTGATATTCAGCAACAATCTGTACTTATCAACTTATACGGTCCAGAATTAATCAGAAATAATAATAATAACTACTACAATAATAATAATAATAATAATAATAATAATAATAATAATAATAATAATAATAAAATGGGGTCAGTTCCTGGTTGGAAAGACTGTTGATCAGAAGTGGGACTAGTTGGAGCTGACAGAAGGGCCACATTACCTTGGATAACCTCTCTGCAACTGTGCTGAGCAAACGTGCATCATTGATCATTTATCCATCCATTTTCATTCATTTATCCAGGACAACATCAAAAGGGCATCTGTTTGAGTGGATATTAGGTTGGGGGGGGTTACTCTACTCTGAGCTCCTTTCTCATGAGCGCCTCAGGTCAGGGTTGGAATGTGGATCAACTAGTGCAGGGGTCTGCAACCTGTACAATCCAAAGAGCCATTTTTCTCTCAGCCCAGCTTAATAAAACTCATATACAGCCGCAAATTGTGTAAAAACTTTTTAAAAGAGAAAACTTATGGGCTCGACACACGGGTGACCAACGACAGCGATAGGCGAAACTCATCGCCACCACACGGAACGCGCAGCAGCGGCGGCAGTGTTGCACATCGCGCCCTCCGATCGCTTTTCTCCAATAAATTTGATTGGGTATGATATTGGAGGAAATGTTGACATTGTCAAAGCAGTCGGTGACAGACAAGGCATGAGGGATGAAAAATCAGAAGATTTTACTCAAATTGACAGAAATCTTGCTTTTGACTCAACAAACAAACAAGAAAGAAAACCCTGGTTTCATTTTATTTTCCAAACATGGAAACCGCATGGTGAATATCGTCATTTGATGGCGGACCTCAAGGCTGAATCAGAAAAATCGTTTGGACACATTCACCCTGGCGCCACACGGCTGCCTTTTTATTTACATCTCTATAATCATTGCGTGAAGTTTTGTAAAGTCTGGGAAAGTCAGACACAGCTAAAATGATCTGTTCCTCAATGTTACAAGTGTTTTCAGATGGGCTGTCTAGCCTCCTCTCATTGGTCAGTCAACGAAGCCCCTCGCTGATTGATTGTATTGCCATGCGACAGGAAAAAAAAGAGCATTTTTCTATTTTCTTGTGTTGCGTTCAAGCGGCAACCTCCAGCGGTGAAATGCAAATCCTATGAGGAAGTGCAAAAAGTTGCAGTTCACCCCTCAACCACTAGGGGCTGGCTTCAAAACAGAGCAAATCTCCATATACTCCCATGTTAAAAAGGTCAACTTCAGAGCAGAAATAAACATGTTTAAAGCCTGGTACAAAAATCCATTTTAAGATTAATAGGTCAAGTTCACCATAACAACTGTGAGGGTTGGATGTTATTTAATCTTGAAATTTGGCATAATTAGGGGCGTGTAGTTTTGATTGACTTGTATCCAATATTCACAGCAAGAAGGGAAAGTGCAGCACAACTGCTGTTTTTAGCCAGCTAACAACGTGCCTTAGCTTTAGCCAACCTACCTCCGTTAGCCGATTAGCTCACGTTAGATCCGAGTGGGCTCAGTTATCTCTTAGCTACAGGCAGCTCGGAATTTGATAGACATCAATCATCCACCTCCGTCCATCTTTTATATACAGGCAATGGTTGCATCGCAAGCCCCCGTGTGCACGTCTACGTGAACGAGCACAACATATTACATGCACAAATTTCGCCCGTCGCTTGGCTGGAGGAGGGCAGCGATTTTTGCCTCCATTGCGCAAGTTCCAGAGGAAATTATGGAGAAGGAGTAATGCCTCCTCCTGTGTGTCGAGCTCATTATAATTTCTAATAAATATCTACTGTGGGAAATTTGTTGTAACACATGTTAATTTCTTTTTTTAGGTTTTAAAATAAAGAAAACCTTTAGAAAAAGAGGATAGACAGGCTTTATTGGATGTAGAAATTTGTGGAAAATGTTTTAAAAAATCCCATTGTTTTCAACCTAATGAATGGAAACAGATTTAAAAATTACTAGTGCTTTTAGTGTCATTATGTTGCAGAAATTCAATGCAAAAATTGCTTAAACCCCCCCAAAAAACTAAACTTAATTTGTTTTTATATCTAATAGATATATCTTTTATCTATCTTTAACAACAATAGTTTGTTCTTTAGCATTTTTAACCATATATTATGACCCATGTGGAAGGTCCAGAGAGCCATATGCGGCTCCGAAGGTTTCAGACCCCTGGACTGGTGAATGAATAGTTTTGCCTTTTAGTCCAACTCTCTCTTCACCACTAGTGTGGTATAAGTGGCCAAATCTATCTGTAAGTATCCGAAAAGTAAGTATCCACAACAGACATAGTCCACATGGAGACTGGTCAGGTTAAATCCCACAAACCCCAGTATTATTGTGAGGTTAAAAAGATGGTCCAGTGCTCAACCTTGATAAAAACCACACAAGTCCTCCTGAAGGTTGGAGGTTCAGCCGTCAACGGTGCTTTTCTCTCTAGCATCCTTGGATAGATTTTCCCAAGAAGGCTAATTTTCCTTTTAGACCACCACTCTGGTTTGCTAGTTCTGAATTCCTTTATTAAACCTTGAAATGAACTAATGAGAACTAGTCAGAGAAATAGAAGAAAAGGTTAGCAGCATAACTCTGCTACAAGCAATATTTATTTCATTATATATGTTGCCGTCAGAGTATGAAATACTTGCATTGGATAAAATGCCTAGTCATTCTATAAATTCCCTTTTCATCATACAGAATGACAAATACAATCCAGGCAAAGTGTAAAATGTCCACATTGGAAATGTCTACAGCAACTCATTTTCACTGCACAAAATTTTGGGCTGTGCTCTGTAAAGCATGGTATGCAGAGGTAGCAGGGCAGGTGGAACAAGGTGGACCACCCACAGCAGGTGATGCATATTTCAATGATGCAGCAGACTCCTAAAAAGGAGGCAGTTCCAAGTGCTGAAAAGCTGCAATAAAAACAAAACCTTTGACGCATGCAGCAGATGTGAGACATGATCCATGCTTACTTGTAAATAGTTTTATAAGCCTTATTGTAAATGAGTAAATAATACCTCATAGTAAATAGTGTAAATAGTTATGATAGTAGAGATATCCTTGCCCTCCTATAATGGTTTGTTCCAGTTGTCTTGGATTTCCGAGCAGTTGCGAATAAGTGATGTCATTATCCGGTAGTTGCCGTTCCAGTTGCACCAACTTGGAAAAAGTAGATGCCCCCAAAACAGCCAGTTTATGAGCATCAAAAAATGGTGTATGAAAATAACACATTACAAACCCAATGTGCACCATGAGAACAGCACCCGATTTTAGTGGTAATGATGAATAAACCACATATTTTGGTGTCATTACTTGATTATCAATAACAACCAGTTGTACTGGGCGCAGCCATCCTTTAATCTGGAATCTCGGGTCCTCTGAAACTTATGAGTTCACTGTCCAGAAACAAGATCACTTAATCATTTCCAGAAAAAATTCCTCAGAACATCTCATATGCACTTTAATTCTTGTTACTAACTTCTGTTTATGTTTTCTGTCAGTTTTTTTTACATCCCTGTTGATAGATATTTATCATTAATTAATTTTAGTTATGATATTCAATGTGAATAAAACTTAATCTAAAAAAACACCTTTAGAAATTGTTTATTTTGGTGTTACTTTGAATTAATTGAGGTTTAAATGTTACAGTTAAAAAATAATAGATAAATAAAAATGGAACGATGTCGAATGGTTTACGTCTCCTGATGAACTGGGATCAATAAAAGAATGACCCACTGGTGTTCCTTATAAATGTAAGCTTTCAATAAAAGTATTACATGAAAAACAACACTTGAAACTGCTAGCTTGTAGTAATGCAAATGTCATGACTGAATTATAATGAGAAATTTAGGAAAATGGCTGCAGGAATAATAAACATGTAAGCAGGTTTTGGTGTGCTTGTGTAGTTTTTATCTTACTGAGATTAGGGTGATGTTTTTACTGCAATACCCTGGCACCATTTCTCTGCTGCGTTTTAATCATCTACCCTTTCTCTCTGTGTTGAGGTATGACGAATATCAGTACCAGTCAGTGTCCAGTAAGAGTCTGGGAAATTCTCCTGATGACATGCAGCAGTATGTGTTCATCTACAGGTAAGTGGGTTGCAAAGCTGAAGATCCTCATGTGGGTCACAAAAACAAAAACTGACTTACTTTTAGCACAAATGACGGATTTGGATGGAAACAGCAGTAAATACAATCCCTGCTGGGAACAGACTTTTAATGTCACGCACCTATTAAAAATTAAAAAAAGTAAGCACTGATAATTGTGCCTGAGATGGTTGATAAATAAGAAAGATCCAGTCACTTACCGAAGTTCAGCCCTAACTGTTGCAGAAGTGATATTTAGCTTTTATCAAATTCCAGGTAACAGGTTATTGCTTTTATTCAATCATGTGACTTTTGCAGCCACACAAACATGGTGGTCAAACAAGACAAAACAGTATCAGGGACACAGGACTGTTAAAACGAGTAGTTCATGGAAAAAAAAGGACTGTTGTGTTCACGTTTATCGTTCAACATCCATGTGTTATTGCTTGATTGTGGACAGCTGTGAGAGAATCAGGAGTGCTTCATAACAGGAGAAGGGCAAGCTCAAATAAGCAACAATTCCCGATTCCTGGAACAATCTGCTAGTTACTAGACCAGCTTCTGCCTGTCAAACATATGAAAACATGGGAAATCTTGGAAGTCTAGAACTTCTTGGTGTGTAGATAGATGAAAACAATTGAGATTAAGACCCTTTAAGTACGACTTCTGCCATTTTTATAGCATCGTTGCTTCGTGTTTGGTGGAAACAAACCATGATTGTCATGGTCTAGGTTCCTCGTAGGAGTCCAGTCTATGTCGTCCTCATAAGAAAGATTGCTAGGAGATCTTGGTGGAAGATGCTAAAACATTAGCTCAGCTCACATGTTTTTGTTTTCTTTCTTAAAAAACACAATCTTGGCAAGTCAGGTTGATTTCATACTTTTTTTATTACATGTTTGTATCTTTATCATCTGTCTTGTGTATCTGTCTCGTGTGTTCTGTGTTTGCATTTGTGCACATCCTCAGAAATTAACGCTATGTGTTTGCAAGCTGCAGTATGTAAGTAAGGGCAGTGTAGGGACCAGTTTGACCAGATATAAGGACAGCAGTAAAAAGTACATAAAGGTTTGAAGACAAGCTTGTTGGCCAAGTCTGAAATGACCTTCATCTTATGTATCATTGCCAAATGCTAACCTTCTCTATTGACACCCTAATTGGCAACTCTGTCTGGTCTGAGTTCTCTAATGCGCCCCCTAGTGGAATCCTCTGGTATCAAACCTAGTACACAAGCAAGTATGCGAACATGTCACTCATAATTAGGATTGCACAATATTGAATTTTTGGCTGATATCCGATATGCTTATTTTTACAACTCATTTGGCCAATAACCGATACCGATATTTCCCTCCCAAGTGGGGCAATAAAAGCCCCATGAGTATTATTTTAGCCACAACATCCAATCAGCTAACAGAGAAGGACACTAAGCAACCAAAGTAAAGTAATTTCCAAACCTTCCAAGTTATTTGGTCCATCTGGTCCTAACCAAATGTTTACAAGACACTTTTTTTCTGTCGGTTTATTAAATTCTTGGATCATGACTTCACTGAATGATCTCTTCCTCTTCTTAATTTCCCTTTTTCTCTGAACAGGAAAAACACAGTAAAGGTTACAGGTCAACATCAGTATACGAAGAAGGACTCCTTCGTCAGAGAGCCATTTGTCGTCCAGTTCCAAAGCAACAAAACAAGTCAGTGGATGAAAGCAGGACAAACACCAGTGATCATGTTTTGAGAATATATGTCTTTCATTTTATACTTGGTGTCTAAATTCTAAAACTGGTTATTATACATGCATATAAGGTTAAAGACCCGTTCATGCTCGACGCAGAAGACGGATACACAGACTGACGGACAGTTTCGTCATACGTCACTGCCCTTATACATTCATGTGTTTTTTATGTTTTCATGGGTATTAGGTCAGTTCATCCTCTAGGTTGCAGTGCCAAGTCCAATTCTGGGTTTTGACCCTGGTTGGTAGCGGTAATGCAACAGTACAAAGTTGTTCACAACCAACCAAAAACACCAAAAGAAGAAGAAAAAGAGGAAAACCACAAAGAAGCAGTTTGAGAGAACAGCAAACATGACGACAACAGAGAAACTCATAATAATGCACGCTCTTAGAAAGAGACATAAAAAGAAGCAGCACAGGCATCACCGGTCTGTTCCACCATTAAAGACCCACTCCGGTAAAAATCATGTTGTCCATGTGGCATTTATCTGACGTATCTTGTGAAAAATTTGATCAAAATGGCTTTTCTGAGTTTTTCTGCATTTAAATAATTGTGAATCAATAGCGGGCAGAAAAAGGCGAGCTCAGACAGACCCTCATCAACCGTTCTGACTCTGTGGACGAAGAGATGGTGGATCGACACGAATGTGCTGTAGCGGGACGCTAATCACGTTAGCTTTCATTATTTACCAAAAAACTTTGCTGTAAGAGAGCAATGGATTAGGTTTCTCAGTCATCACAATATATCAAACCACAGGTTGGTTTGCAGTCAACACTTCAAGGCCGACATGGGTCAGCAAAGCTCCTGAGTTACATGCCTTTTTTTTCTTCTTCTTACCGGTAATGATCAGTCAGTGCGCTAGCATGCAGAGCCAGCACATGGCAACGGGAGGAGGCGGTGGGGCGTGTGGGTCACTGAGCAGCGCTGACTCCGCCCACAACTCTGAGGTGGATTGCTAATGAGCTGCTCGTTCTCTGCATAAGCTGAGTCCTGGAAAAGGACACAGATTTTGTGATTTTTGCCAAAAACTTCATAATTACAATTTAAAGACCACTGAGAACATTTTAAATAGTTCCAAATAAGCATTGGGGTGGGTTTTTAAAGGAGTCATCGCCCGGAAATTGCACTTTTTCAAGTTAAACATGTCTATTGGTGTTGGACCTAAGTGTTAGCCTTTCTTTTGAAGACAGTCGAGTTTTTCCATCTGGGCCCTTTGTTCACAGCAGAACTGCCAACAAGGGTAAACTCTCGCAAACGCGGGATTTTAATTTGCTTCTGGGACTTCATCATCACAGGAATAACCCAGCCCGTCTTCCACACCTAAAATTACCTGCTCAGCCTACCGCAGTCGCCAACAAGTTGTGTGAAGATGTCGAAACAGTGAAGCTGACGCTAAGTCCAGCACTAATGCTAAGGGACGAGCCTAAAAGTTTAACCCCCTGCAATGTACAAATGAGCCCCTGTTTTCATTTTGTCGCAAACGTGCTTCTGCAACCATCTCGGTATCTTCACTCTCAGGCTCGTAGTCTGGTTTAAACATAAATGGCTGAATTTTATAAGCTGCTGCTCGGTCAGGTTCGCTCAGCATCACTAAGCCATGCATATACCGGGCCAGCCCCTCTTCTGACTCTGGCCTCCCTGCGGCCAATCAGCGCGCACCTCATTAACATTACTCAAAAGGTTGCATGAACTCTCACGAGACAAAGTTGTGGTATGAGCACAGGGTCACAACAAGCTCTTTGTTATGTTTTTCTTTGTATATTTTTTTGAAAACTTAATAAACAAAGACACTTAGTGGATAATGGATACATGAAAAGACAAGATGATTACACCTTTAAATACTTCGCTGCAAGTGGATGGCCAATTCTCGCTCGTCTTACCAATGCGAGAAATTGATAATGAGTGGCACTTCAAATATTTTCTAATGTCCGTCTGGGCCTTTGACGACTTGCTTCCCTGCGTTTCCACTCACATGCAACACGGAAACTCACACACTGCGCCCGTGAGTGAGGCAGAACGGCTTGCTATGACCCTACACAATCCTGCACCAGGAATTAGCAGCAAGCTAAGATGTGTTCTGTACCTGTGTGTTGCATTATCAGAGAAGTAAATAAAGGACTTGGAGTAAGTTCTTCACTTGTTTTAAGACATTTCTCACTTTTCTAAAGCCTAAATGTTTTTCTTAGTTCAGGAAAACCCACCATTATTTCACTTGATAATAATCTTAATCTTCTCAAGTTAAATGTGTTAAATGTTTTTTTCCATATATTAAGATGGCTGTATTTGTGATGCTTTCCCTGCTCTTCTGCTTTACACTGCGCCTTTCTGCCCTCCAGATATCAATGAGTTTATTTTGGTTCCTCTCCACACTGACCCGGCAAAGGCTGTCCAGGAGATCGACTGGCTCTACGATGTCTTTGAGGAAGTCAGCACAAAGTGGAATAACACTGTAAGGAAGCTCAGTTTCAGCCTATTTCCCAAATAATTTAACTTTACTTGTTTTCTTACTAAGAAGCCTTGTAGCTGTTCTTCCCATATCTTACTGCCAGATAGGTTGTAAGTGTAGTTTTTCTGTAAATCCAAAGCTGCTTATTTGCTGAAGGAAAGTAATGAGTCTTGTGAAAGTCTAGGATGCTTCCTAGACTCATGAAAGTCTAGGATGCTTCCTTAAGCCTTGTTTCCATCAACGGGTGCGGGTTGGGACGGTTAGGGTACGGATATGGTTTGTAAACTCTCATCTCATTAACGTACCCACAGCCAACTTTAACCTTACCTGAGAGGCTCTTTGTTTTTATCCCAGGTCACATGGGAAGTGACTTTTTTTCTTTTTCAACCAATCAACGAATTGCATTGTGTCAAGCTCCATCCTTTTTGGTCAGATCGGTTAGATTGGTACCCCAATGCAAATATCCAAAAAGTGTTGGCGGTTAAATATTGGGTTACGCTTACCAGTTTTTGTGTGTTGAAACACAAAAAATGCATCCCGATCCGCCTCGCACCCGTTGGTGAAAACGGGGCTTTAGTGTGATTAATTCTTTAGTCGCATCCTTTTGGCTCTTCACGTACACAGGTAGTTTGACCAATGCAGATTTTTCTCTGTTAGCGCCTTCCATCCACAAAAGTTCTAAAACCAACCTTAAAAAAAAAACTTGTTCCACAGTGAAGATTTTGGGATTGATCCACCGATGTTGTTCATGTGTGGACAGGATAACTGGCTCTTCAGTAAAAGAAGACAGCTCTGTGCATCAAGTATTCAGTTTAATTGATCCTACGGAAATGTGTGTCTGTGTGATGTGCAGGACGTGATGTTCCTGGGGGATTTCCACGCCAGCTGCGCATATGTGACCCGACAAGACCGGAAAAACATCCGACTTTATACAGACGCCAATTTCTCCTGGCTGATCGGAGACAGAGAGGACACCACCGTCACCGATGCTACCAACTGTGCATATGACAGGTGTGTGTGTGCGTGTGTGTGTTAAAATGAATTTTCATAAAGAGAGAAAAAAAAAATGCAATTTTAGTTTTGTTTATGTATTTATTTTAGGATTGTGGTCCACGGACAATCCTTCCTGAAAGAGATTGTGCCGTTCTCTGGAAAAGTCTTCAACTTTGGTAAAACATTTAAGACGAGCATGAGAAGGGTAAGACCTGCTTCACAAAGTCTGATCACACTGTGGTCCACCTCAAGTGTCTCGGGTGTCAGGGCTATTTTTATTTTTTATTATATTATTTTGTTTTTACTTCAATTTATTTTGTATCAGTCTATTTAACTTTTGTAAATAAAAAACTAAACCAACAAGTTTCCATCGTTCTGCAGCTGCAGATCAGTTTTGGAATCATTCATTTTTAAAGAAAGTAACTACATTTACAGGAGTACTGCCTTTAAAAAGTGATAAATTAAGTCATTGCATTACTTGCTCAGTGAATTAGTTGGTTGGAGTAACGTGTGACTCTAACAGGTTGCAGGGATTTTATTAGAGGTCCCATATTATACATTTTATCAACAACTTCATAAACTGATGATTTTTCTACCATTTGGAGACCAACTGGGTCCTCTGAGCATCTTTGATCCTCAGAGACTTTCATGGACGCTGCTTTCGGACCAAGTCATCTTTATGATCAGCTGTTTGAAATTATTTTTTTTATGGGTCATAACTCTTCCTAAATGTCCACACCTGTTGCCGGACTGAAATTTAAAACTGGATGTTTATCACCAAATGCAATGAGGCTGGTGTTTGTTTGTTTCCGTAACATCCCAATCTGTTTTAATCTGGGATCTGTTGCTTCTGTCTGCAGGTGTTGGCGGTCAGCGACCATTTTCCAGTGGAGGTGAGTCTAAAAAGCTCCGCCCTCCTCCTTCAGGCCACGCCTCTCCTGATCGTCCTCTGTGTCTCTGCGATCGTCCGGTCCTTCCTGCCTGATCTGTGATGATTTGGTTTAAATTCAGTAACTTCTTGTTTATCTGCTCTGATCAGTCTGGTCTCTTTTAGCACAAACCATACGCCAGTATGTTTAAAAGCAGCTTTGTCTGGTTTAAACAGCTATGAATGATTTTCCAGGTATTAACGGTTCACTCTGGACTTTACTACTTTTACTTGTTGTAAAAGAATAAAGAAAAAGTTTAGATTATTTTTACAATTTTTGGATCCAGGATGTCGCCAAGTAGCTACATTTAGGGAATTGAGCCACCGACTCAGCTGCTGTTGCTGACACATAATCAGCCAAACCTCCGACAGACTCGGCTCTTTCATGAAAACAAAACGTTGCTCAGTAAGAAAGAAAACAGATGCCTCAGGTTGATTTTTAATCAAACACTTTTGAAGCTTTTTTAAAAAAGGTTAAACCTTTTCCTGTTTTTATTTTCTTTCTCCTGTCAGCTGTCGACCACGTCCGGTTTGTTTGTTTCTGAACAGAACCTGGTATAAATGATTGGAATTTGTCAGGAAATTTGAAAACATGTTTTGATTTTGTTTTTAATGCTAAATAAAGTTGTTTATATTGAACTTTAATATGTGGTTAGTGTGAGTTGTCTGTTGACCTTTACAGTGCGAGAGCTTTTGAGTCATTCCACGAAATTAGTACAATTTAAATTTATCTGAAGGATTTGGCTGTATTTTATTGTTTATATAAATATTTAAATGTCTCCTTTATCACACTATAAAACACATTTATTAATATGTTGGTTTCTTTGCAGAAATATAGTTGGGTTTTTTTAGTGGACATCACCTACTTTTAAAATGTCCATCGTGGCCTTCAATGAAGGGCAAAGAATGAATAAATCTACATAAAAGTTCAAACTTTTTTTTTTTTTTTAACCTGTCCTGTCCAGCATCATGGCAGCAGAATGAAAGTCTGTTTGCTGTATTGTGCCCAACAAATTTTCTTTGCCAAGGCGAGGCTTATGGGTATAAGGCTCCTCTTGATAGTTTTTTATTTACGTTGAATCATAGAATTTATGTAATCTTGCCTGACCCGACCGGAGGGGACAGAAAAAGAAAGAAGACAGCAAAAAGAAGCTAAAGGGAAAGCAGAAAGAAGAGACAAATACACCACAGACAGAAGACAACGACCCTTCAATCAACACTAATACCAGACAACAAAACACACCAGAAAATTTCCTACAGCTTTACAGAAAAACAGAGCTGTCAGTGATTAAGAGTTTATAAATAATGACCAAGTCAAAAAGACATATCACAAACATATCACAACACTGACCAGATACAAACTCACAGAAAAAAGAAATAAAGAAAAATGATCTCTTAGTGTATAAACCCACTGGACGACTCAACGACTGTGTCAGCATGCAGAGGAAGAGGAACAAGGAGTTATCAGTGATGAGTGAGATCATGCAAATGCGACCCCACCTCCACGGAGGCCAGAGGCAGAACAGGGCAGCCCAGAGACCCCCCCACCCCCCAACAAAGGTAGAGGGCCCGCACCATGCCAAGGAGAACCGGGCCCCCCAAACACCCGCCCGGCACGGGCCAGCACCCACCCGATGCTCCAGCCGCCCACCCCGGGAACCAGGGCATCACCGACCCCCACTCCCCCACCCTCCATCTACTCCAACCTCCACCCCACACAACCACCCACTCACACCCTCTCCTGCGCTGCACCCGCAAGCACTCATCACACAGCCACACCACACACGACCCTCCTACCATGCCCAGTGAGGGACGCCCCAGGCGGACCAGAGGACAGCGAGTCCCACCCACCCACCCAGATGTGGCAGACCGGGCAACACCCAGAGCCAGCAGTCCATCAGCACAGCCAAACCCGGTCCCGGCCTCCGGGTCAACCACCTCCCCCCGCCACCCAGGGTGAACAGGGGTGCGAGAGGTCCCCATTAACCTCCCCCTTCCCGTTCCTGACTGTTTATGAGGTGTATGTTGTTTGCAATAAAAATTAAGGGGCATTGACCACATTGTGCTGGGAGTGAGGCCACCTTAGTGGCCCCATCCGCCAAGCACTACATGGCATGCCCCCCAGATGTTGTTTGTGTGTTATGTTTCTTGTGTTTTTGGAGTCTAAGTGCAATTCAAACTGAGAGGCATGTTGCCACAGGGTGCAGCCGAGGAGGCCACTTAAATGGCCCCCTCTGCTCCACCCCGCATGTC
>JBAMHW010000015.1:29493284-29507096 GCA_037177495.1 Rhadinocentrus ornatus | reverse complement strand
AGCAACATCTGCTCCCATCCAGACTACGTCTCTTTCAGGGAAGGCCTTGCAGGTTTCAGCAAGACGATGCTGAACCAGATCCTGCATCATCACAACAGCATGGCTTCACAGGAGAAGAGTCCGGCTGCTGAACTGACCTGCCTGCAGTCCAGACCTGTCACCAATAGAGAATCCAACATTCTGTTTTTATTTACATTTTACCAGCTTCCCAGCTCTTTTGGAGTTGTATTAATGTATAGCTGAAACCAGTAAAACCAGTCTAGTCTTCTTCACCTCCGCATCCTCTCTGTTCTTGTGTTTTCTCTCAGAATGCCGCCGACATGCCGGAGACCATCACCAGTCGGGACGCCGCTCGCTTCCCCATCATCGCCAGCTGCACGCTGTTTGGACTCTACCTTTTCTTCAAGGTGAGTCGGGGTCTCCCGGCCCCTCCTGCAGGGCCCTCATGTGGAGCTACATAGATGCATTTCACCACGAGAGGTTTGTTTGTCACTAACTTTTTGTTTTTGGTGTAGATTTTTTCTCAAGAGTACATCAACCTGCTGCTCTCGGTCTACTTCTTCGTCCTGGGTGTCTTGGCTCTGTCTCACACTATGAGGTAAACCAGCTCACATGTCTGAGTATTAGACACAAAGTTACAGTTCATCAGACTGATCTAGTGTCCTCTCTGTCAGCCCTCTGATGTGCAGAATCTTCCCAGCCTCCCTCCCAAACAAACAGTTCCAACTGCTCTTCACTCAGGGCTCCGGAGAGTCCAAAGAAGGTGGGGGCATCTATTCAGCTCACATGGTGCTGGCGGGGATGAGTTTGATTCTAGCTGAGTGAATTCATCATTTCCATGCAAATGTTCAAGCTGTTCCTCCCTGCAGCATAAAAGATCTTTTGTAGACACTAGGAAGGAGCAATGCTAACATGTAGCATAGCTAAATGACAGCAGCGATAAGCTACATGTTTATTCCTAGTGATATTTTTACACCTACATTCAGTTAAGAGACTGAAATTTGGGATTGGAGTTCGTGTGTGTGTGTGTGTGTGAGGGCTGGGCATTAATCACATTTTAATCACAATTACGATCTGGGTTTTCAACGATCATAAAAATGAAATGGTCCGATTATTTTGCTCCTTCACAGTTTACTCTTGTGCTGTTTTCATTGCAAATCGAGCGGCACTGGCGTTGCAGCGCTCTGTTGCAGACTCCTCCCACTGCTGCAGACTCCTCCCACAGTCCCAGCCGCTTTGGTTTAATTCAACTTCAGATGCAAACACCACTCAAGTTATAGGCTGGACACAAGAGGCGACATCGCTCCTTCTCTATTAATTTTCTATGGAACTTGCGCGATATCAAATAAACGTGATTATTATTTCTCCCATAATCGAGCAGCCCTAGTGTGTATGTGTGTGTGATTGTATGTGAAAGAGTCTAGAATCAGGTGGTTTTAAAGAGCTATTTCATATACTTTGGTGTGTAATGGCTTGTTTTATCTTCATTTTTATATGGCTAATTAATTTGTTATTATGTAAAGCACTTTTTGTTATTTAAAGTTTGATTTGATTTGTAGTTGTGAAGATATGCTTTTGCTTTGGGTATTTATCTGGATCATTTTGGACAGGAGGCAGATTAAATAGGCCTCTAGAAGTTAATCGTCAGCTGGATAAATATCTCTCCCAGTCGGTGCTGACGTCATCACATCCCTGTCTGCTGGTTCTTTCCTTTTTCGTTTATTTAAATGAAAGGACTTCAACTTTTGAGCAACAGTTCAAGGAAAATGAGAAAGTTCTGACTCAGCAGCTGACGCTAATTAACTTTTACAGCTGAAAGCATCAAACTCGACTCCCAAAGTTCCGACCATGTCTTAACTTCTCTGCAGAAATCGTCAATTATGAGTTTGACACCAAGAACCTGGTGTGTCTGCTGATCAGCAGCGTGGTGGGGGTCTGGTACCTGCTGAAGAAGGTGAGTCCCGGATCAGGTGTAATCCAGCTGTGTTTTATACAGACTGACGGCTAAAATAAATGCAAACACAGACGGCCCAATACATAGATTCATGTGTCATTTAATACAGCATAAACAATAAAATCTTTTAGGCAACAGTTAATATTTAATTTTACTTTATTTTATCACCTTTGTGTTCATATCCCCTTTATTTATTTACCTTTGAGTTTCATTTTTTGTCATTTGATTAAAATTTGTTATAACCCTTCATTTATTTCTTTTTCCTTAATTTTTCACTCTTTATTTTGAAAAATATCTGCTGTGAATTTAAAAGCTTATTTCTTAAATACGATGACCCGACATGGACAGCCAGTAACCTGCGTGTGTGTTGTGACATCACAGCACTGGATCGCCAACAACCTGTTTGGCCTGGCATTCGCCCTGAACGGCGTGGAGCTGCTCCACCTGAACAACGTCAGCACCGGCTGTATCCTTCTGGGGGGGCTCTTCGTTTACGACGTTTTCTGGGTGAGAATTTAATGCCATTGTGTGATGCTGCTGCAGCCAGTTACATAAATCTGAACCCTCTAAACCAACCTGAACCACTCCTCCATCATCAAACTGATCCAACTGTCGATGAATACACTCACCATCCACTTCATCAGCTTCTAGTATGGAGCTGGACCCTCTTACCTCCAGAACTGCTTTAATTCTTGGTATCATAGGTTGAACAAGGTGTTAGAAACCTTCCTCAGAGGTTTTGCTCTGTATTTACATGACAGCATCACACAGTTGCTGCAGGTTTGCTGCATCCATGATGAGAATCTCCCGTTCCACCACATCCCGAAGCTGCTCCAGTGAAGTCCAGTGAACTCATCGTCATGTTCTAGAAAGCAGGTGGAGATGATCTGAGCTTTGTGACATGGTGCATTATCCTGCTGGAAGTAGCATCAGAAGATGCTACACTGTGGTCATAATGGGATGGACATGGTCAGCAACAATACTCAGGTAGGCTGTGGTGGTTAAACCAGGCCACGCTGGTACTAAAGGATCCAAAGTAGGTCAAGAAAATATCCTCCACTCCATTATACCAGCAGCCTAAAGCGTTGATCCAAGGCAGGATGGATGTTTTCACCCGTTTCTGATCCTAGCAGCTGAATATTGTAAATGGTCCGTACTTGTATAGCGCTTTTATCCAAAGTGCTTTTACAGTATACATCACATTCACACACACACTCACGCACTGATGGCAGTAGCTGCCATGCAAGGCTCTCACCACGAGCCATCAGGAGCAATTAGGGGTTCGGTGTCTTGCCCAAGGACACCTCGACATGAACTTGACTTGAGGATCGAACCGGCAAACCTTGGGTTAAAAGACAACCGCGCCGGCCCGTGGAATATGGAGCTGAAATGGAGACTCATCAGACCAGCAATGTTTCTCCATCTTCTATTGTCCGGTGTTGGTGTGTGTGAATTGTAGCCTCAGTTTCCTGTTCTTAGCTGCCAGGAGGCACCCGGTGTGGTCTTCTGCTGCTGTAGCCCATCTGCTTCAAGGCTGGACGTGTCGTGTGTTCAGTGATGTTATTCTGCAGATCTTGGTTGGAACCAGGGCTGATTGGACTTCCTGTGGCCTTCCTATCATCTCTAACCAGTCTGCCCATTCTCTGTCTTCTAACATCATCAGTTTAAACTTCAGCAAGTTGAGTTGCTGCCATGTGATTGGCTGGTTTAGATATTTGTGTTAACAATCAGGGGAACCTGATAAAGTGGATGGCTAGTGTAGATTAAACGACTAAATATGGTGTTAAAATAGTCCTGAAATAATTCAAACACTAACATCCTAGTTGGTGAATATGGTTTCATTAATATTTTAAACACTAATTGTTTCAAGTCCCCTTAAATAAACATAAAGATAACTTGTCTGTTGTCTGGACTTTACCAATTTGCTCTTTATATTTACTGCATTAATTCTTTTCATTGTCAGAATTTTTTTGTCTTTTTTGTTAACAGATGCTAACAGATGTGCTCAGTCCTGCTCAGGAGTCTCATTTTATTCCAACATAAATAAAACTATTCACACATGATTTATCAGGTTTATTAAACGCTTACTTAATGTTAACTAACAGAGATTAACAGCTGACATAGGTACCAACAGCACCTGTTCATCACTCACCCGTTCCACCTCTGTCTCCAGGTGTTTGGGACCAACGTCATGGTAACGGTTGCCAAGTCATTTGAAGCGCCAATCAAATGTAAGTAAAGTATATGAGACTGTTGCTATATTCTGATGTCATCGTGTTAGTTTTTACATGTATGGGTTAATAAAGAGAGAAATCTTTTACTTAGCACAAATTTTTAACACTAACGCATAAACAACTAAGTTAGTACATAAACAATATTGAAATCTGAATTTTAGTTATCTCTGCAGAACAAGCTGCTTTTGGGCATGAAGGTGCACAGCAATGCATCTTATCTTGGGGGTCGTGGTTCAAAAAGTTTAAAAACCACTGTTCTAAAGAAAATGTAGCAATAACTGACTTCTGTTGTAACTTGACGCTGAATAGAAAACCTGATCAAACTAAATTCACTTGACCTTGTAGACAGGGAGGTGGGTCTCGTTGGGGTGGCAGGGTGCAACCCCCCAGTGTAATGGTAGAGAAGACACTGCATTCACTCCTCCTATCATAGACTATCTTGGGCTTTTCTTCTTTATGGATCCTCATGGTGTTTCTAAGGTGATTGTGGGGGCTATGCCTGGATTCTCCTGATCTGACCATTGACAAAGGTGTCCATCATCATCGGCCGATCTGCCTGAGATATTTACCTGTGTAACACCTCTATTAAAACACCTGGGAAATTGCTCAGGTTGGCTAATTTAGCTTCAGTTCCTTATCAAACATTACTTTGCTCATTCCTGGATGAATTATGATGTCCTCTGGTGATGCGGTTTTCTTTTAGGAGGAGATAACATTTACATTTCCTGCTGGGTTCCAGGCGACAGTAACACGTCTTGATTCTGACACTTCTGTAGTAATCTCTCATGTCTCTGCTCCCTGTAGAGACCAAGATTATAGATACAGCCCTTGTAGCTATGAAGATGTGATTTATACTTTTAGGTATGTTATTTCAGACAAGAGACAGAAAAAATAGGAATTGTAATGAAGACGTTAATGACACAACAAACCTGGTCACTCTGACAACTTGTGCCTGCTTTTATGTAAGAGACAAACTCCCCTGACCTTCGTCTGTGGTCTAGAAATGGAAAACGGGGGTTTCAGTGCAGTTTTATTATTCTTATTACTTCTTTAGTGATGATGATGTTTGTGTTCCAGTGGTGTTTCCTCAGGACCTGCTGGAGAGGGGACTGGAGGCCAGTAACTTTGCCATGCTGGGATTGGGAGACATCGTCATTCCAGGCATCTTCATCGCCCTGCTGCTGCGCTTTGACGTCAGGTAACACCTCTTCCTCTCTCCTCTGTCAACGAACGGAGGCGTCTTCTTCATTGTTTGTGTTGATGTGTTTTCGCTGCAGCCTGAAGAAGAACAGCAGGACGTATTTCTACTCCAGTTTCCTGGCCTACATCTTCGGACTGGGCCTCACCATCTTCGTCATGCACACCTTCAAACACGCGCAGGTACGAGGCAGCGGGAACCTTGTGATGAAACTGCAGCATCTGACGCAGATGTTCTGAGCCTCCCTCCTCTGTCGTCTCACAGTAAAACTCAAGTTTAAATGTTTCTCTTCGCTATATCTGAACAAAGATGGAGGTTCAGACAATGGATCGGGGATGAGGTGATGAAAACCGATGAGAAATTTAACCTCCTAATTTCCAACATCAACATTTGGTTTCAGGTCTGTTACCTAAACATAGACGTGTGGCATTCACTGAAAATACAGAACCTGAGCTCATTAAAACCACATCTGTCACCACCAAACACAGTTGAAACAACAACTAAAAGAGCCGATAAACAAATTCTACAAAAACACAAATTATGGATCCACCGGAGGTCTGTACTACGAAGCTGGATTTTCTCTTAACATGGTCATTTCAGGGTGAACCTCGGGTTTGCAGTCCTACGACGCTGGTTCACTTCTTACTGAGTTGTATCACCATGGCAACTTATGCTGAGCAGCTAACCTGCGCCGGAGCAGTGATCAATGAGTATAAAAGCTGTCTGTGTTGGTGCGTGGATCATGAGAGGAGGCTTAGGAGAGAAAGAGTTTTTAGGGATCGTCACTGGGCGCTTTGAAGAAAGTTTTTGTTCTTGACTTATTCCCAAGTCCATTCATCTGAAATGACGAGGTTAATCATAATGGTCGCACATGGCGGAACTGTAGAACAATGAATTTGTGGAGCACACAACCACTGGTGCCGTCATGGTGAGGAATTATTATTCCAACACAAGTGCGTTCACACGGATGCTGAGCCTCTAAAGAACTGGATTGAAAATATAATTTCAAGGACGGAACTGAGGAAGCTCCGCCCCAAACATCTGGGCCGTATTAAAGTGAAACTGAGTGATCAGAGTGATGTTCGTTTATATGTATATATTGGTAGTAATTGTATAATCTCACATTTTTACACATTAACGGTCGACATTCCTTCCTGCTTGTTGCTATGGCAACAGTGTTACTTTTGGCCTGGATGATGTGTTTGAATTCTTTGCATTTTTGAAGAATAATTGTCTGCTCCTCATGGTGAAGTAGCTCCTCTGCAGCCTGTACGTGGACAAACTATCTCTAGTGAAGTCATAAAACCCAGGTTTGATCAGCCTCCAGCCAAGATTCACTGAACCCAAATTCTGTTTCACGTCTGAAAAACATCGCCATGAATTCTGGCTCAACTTTGCTGCCTTGCTTCCAAACGTCTATTCACCAGGATAAAACCACATTTACTGGCAAACTCCCGTTTCCAGTCCTTTAAGAGCAGTTTCTGTCCAGATGTGTCCCAGAATCCTCTGTGGATTATCACGTGGCTATCTCTTTACTAAAACCTCCAACTTTACGCTTTCACTTCGGCTCCATGAGTCTTTGCACAAATAACGTCCACATGCTGGTTCATGCGTGTCTGGAGTTTTTTGTCTGCTGCAGCAGATTTTTAAAGGTGTTATTTACTATAATACAAAATATGACATCTTATAAAATATTTTTTGTTTATTTTTAGATATAAAATAAATTTATACTATAAAATGCTTTTTAAAGAGTTTAGGACTGATATATGTTAAGTAATAATTTGATATTTATTGGTTCCACTTTGATTACCTGTCCACAGCCTGCTCTGCTTTACCTGGTCCCCGCCTGCGTCGGCTTCCCCGTCATCGTAGCACTGTTCAAAGGAGAGCTCACCGAGTTGTTCAGGTAAGTAACCATGGTAACCACACATCCTGCTCATCATGTGACGTGGGCATCATAACATCCTCCACCTGCTCCAGCTCTCCATGTTTACACGGTTTACTTGTAGAAAAAAAACCAGTTGTGGGGATGTCCCACACTTTATCTGATTCCAGCAGCATTCTCTCTGGTACTGTGTCGATAAGCTTCTGCAGTGTCACATTATTTCCATCCAGTTAATTTTTGACCAAGATTTTGTGTTGATGATGGATTTTGTCAGACCTCCAGTGCTTCCCAAAGATTCTCAGTAGGGTTCAGGTCTGGACTCTGGTGGCTGATCCATGTGTAAAAAAAAATCTTCTACAATCTGAGTCCTGCATTGTCACCTTGGAACATGTCTGTGGCATCAGGGAAGATGGAATAACCTGCTCAGTTTATTCAGGTAGTCAGCTGACGTCCGAACAATGTAGATTTTTTCCGATTCGGATATTTGGCAGAAAACATTCTGATAACTGATTAATCTACAAATGAATTTTAAAAATATGTATGATTAAAATAACTTCTATTTAATTTATTTTAAATTTGCATTGTGAATTTCTCTTTCTATGGAGCATTAATATAGCGACTAGTTGTACAAATAAATGTATCTTTAGATTTAGACCATCGGTGTATGCTATATAAGCCAGATGTGTGAAGTTACTGGCAAAATATTATTTATACAGCCCTCATTTTCTCTACTCCATTATTTTCTTTTCCGTGAAGTTGTGACTCATAGGAACCAAAATAAAAACAAGACCCTTTAACAGAATTGCATTTTAAACATATAAAGGTCACAAACAGTCTGGAACTCATGTTCCACCAACACAGTGAGCTGCTTACAGCCTGAGTCACGTTCTAGTATTTTCTCACAAAGTAAAACTAAAAGTGACAGGACATCGTGACAGTTGCTGAAGACGGAGAGTTATCTTCATCATTTTAACTTTCCCTCCTCTCTGCTTCACATCGATCTCCTAAATACGTCTCAACACCCAGCTGATGGAGCGATGAACGCTCGTTCTGGACTCTCTAATCTTACGTTGTTTCTGCAGTCACTTACTGGCTTTAAGCTGTCAGCTATGCTAGGTTGGCATAACCACAGCGATGTTGTTGCTAGCATAAACAGGGAGTAACTTAAGCTAGGTTAGCACAACTTTAGCAGGACCGACGCAAAGAAGCCCGGGTCACTATCTTGACACATGGCAAACAGAGTAAAACTGGAACTGGAGACGTGCTGAGCCATTCTTAATTTCAAAGGAGCATAGTTATAAATGTGCCTGTCTGTACTGTAGTGCAGTCTGGCTCTAGCTGCTGCAGTAGTTACTGACAGCGGTGAGGAGATCTGTCTGGTGGACAAACGGCGCAACATCATCATTCTGCACAACTCCAACACTTGACATTTACTCTTTGATGATCAATTAAAAATATATCAGCGTTTAATCGACACAACTTAATATCATTATTTTGAAAAGGGCTGTAATTGGCTGAGTTAATCGGTTGGGCTCTACACATAATGTTTTTGACTTTTTTTTCCCCCCCAGACAATGCATGTCCAGTTCTGCTCTCAGAATTTAAGCTGAGGCCTGTTAGACAGATGATGACAGTCAGGATGGATCCGGAGATCTGGTGCTGCTGTGTTCACGGTTACTGTAGAAACAAGCACAGAAGATGAGCAGGTTTTAATGTGATTGAAACTTTCTGGAGGTCAGAGCACCACCATCTGATCAGTTCTGAACAGACTAAAGAAGATGGACTTACTTAGGTTTCAGTTTTTATTCTGCACGAGTTCCTCCAGTTTCAGCAGATTTAGGATTTCTGCCTGACTTCGCTGGATCAGTATGACAGTGCTTTTTACAGATTATGTTCTCTAAAAACACAGCAATGATTGCTCAGTAGCAGGTTGCATGGTTACCTTATGTTACCATGGGGACATGATCAGTTAATAGCATAATTAAGAGGCGATTTCCAGGGTCGTCCAGGTGGAAACGGCTGTCGTCTGGGGTCACATTGGGTAAGTTACACGGTCCTTTAGTGTTCAGACTCTTCTGTAGAGTGACAACAGTCATCTAGAAAGGTGTCCAGCAGTTTGTCTCTGTCTCTAGAACAACGGTGTATTTTCCAGTTCAGTTTCTCAGGGCATTGGTCTGTAAATTGTAATGCGTAGTTTACCCTTTAGGTGATCTACGTAATTTTGCAGGCATTTTTATCTCATCCAAGAGGTTTACAATCCAGCCACAAAATGTATTGTTTATTCAGAGATTATATCGTAAATCCACAATGATCCATGATAACACCAATATTTCACATTTTAATTATAAAGGAAGACCACTATTACTACTATGATGCTAAGAGACCTCTGTTTGATCTGGAAATGATGATGAAACCACTTCCTGTCAAACTTTCCACCAATCAGAGCGTCAGTGGATGATAGTGTCCAATCAGGAGCAGCCAAAGATCAACCAGTGAGCAGAAAGTTCTGTGTGTCTGAAAAGGAAGAAAAATAATGCTCCTCTATGGCTGGAATAAAGCCAAGAAGACGTTTTTGATGCACGGTGGCGCCAAATAGCAGCGGAGTTGGTTTAGTGATAGCAGGTAAATAGTTGCAGAAATACCTGGAAATGAGGAAAAACTGTAAATGTGTAAATAGTTTCTGTTGTGTGTTTGTTTCAATGCCAGTATACTGAAAGCCAAGACTTGGGAGAATGATGAGATGAGAAAAGGCTTGGTCACTGTTGATCTGTGTGTTATTTCTACAAAGTTCGGTTAGTAATGAATTCTGCTTTCTTCTTCTGGTCAGCCTTTATGCTGCTTTATCTATTGATGCATTTATTTTACATTTTAGCCTGAAAATGTGACCGCTGAGGCTGTCCTGGAACAAAAAATGTTTTTGGTAAATGGCGCCACCTTGTGGTGGAAGTAACACTTGACTATCTGGTGCTGACTAAAGAAGATTGTCGTATATTGAGATAATCATTGCGTGAATTATACTTAAATGACTTTCTACTGGCCTGTGGGGATAACGACGGCTGTTATGTGGTCCAGACTGACTCCAGGATGATGGTTCTGACTTTGTGGGCTCAGACTGTCTTCTTGTGGCTGATGTTTGTTTTATAGACATGTGTGGTATCTGCTCCACATGAACCCCACTTGTAAACAAGGCTGAAGAAGTTTCTTCCTCACAGATCTGAGTCCTGACTGAACGGCCACTTCATCATCTCTCCCCTATTCCTCATCCTGTCTTTCTAAATCACCAGTCCTCCTCATCCTCCTCTCGTCATGTATGTCACCATAGATTCTGTGGAAACTTATCTTAAGATTTTAAAATCAGAACACTTGCCATATTCTTTCTCTCTTCTTGCCTTCATCACCTCTTTTCTATCTTTTCTCATCTTCTCCTCTGCATTTTTTACTTTTTTATATTAATTTCCTCCTCGTCTCTTCTTTCCCATCCTTTTTCCCCCTCTCCTTCCTCTCGTCTCTTCCTGGTCGTAGTTACGAGTCGTCAGAGGAAGTTTTTCCTGGTTCTCCCAGGCTCACTTCCTTCCCAACTGTGAGTGGCTCACCTGCCAGCCTGGCTACCTCCATGGACACCACGTCACCATGTCATCGTCGGTTACAGCCCACCTCCATGTAGAAGCTCCTCCCCCCTACCTTTACTGTCACCTCCCTGTCTCACCTGGGCAGGTAAAAAGCCCATTAACAAGACTGTCACCATCCCCCGTTCACCTGTGTTTCCCCATCAGCTTCACATCAACACAAACTGAATCAGTTGTCAGTATGGTTCTGGTTCTGGTTCATGACCAGCTGCTGGTGAGCCCAACTTGGAGCCTTCACTCTGCAAATTTACGCTCACTGACTGGAGTCATACCTGATGACACCTGAGCTGTTGTAATGTTCACACTTGCTGTTAACCAGTCACAGCTGGACAACTCCAGGTAGCTCTGTAGTTGCAATCAGGTCACATTTGGAGGTGATTTCGTACCCTCTGAGATTCGAGTGAAAATAAAAGGATAAAACTGGGAGCAGAGTACAGACATTACAGCTCATACAACTCCAGGTCTAATAAAGTTGGGGCGCTGTGTAAAATATAAACAAATCAATCGAACATGAACAACAAATCTGCCTCATTTGCTCGTAGCTCAATCTCGGTCAAAACAACCCCATTAGATAATTATTCTTCCTTTGAGCATCACGCATTTGTTTTGTGCATCACTTTTTATAGATCACCAAAACCGCCACCTTCTTTTTATCTGCCACATACTAAGTACAACAAGATTTTAATAACTGGTGATTTCAGCTTTCATATTGGTAGTGATCCCTATATCCCTAACGGCATGTAACACAGCTTACTCACAACAGAGGACACATCCTCCATCTGGTCAGAACATACGACCTGTACGTTGTTGTTGACCTGTGTCAGACCACTACTGTGTTTTTTATCATCACCAGTTTTATCCTGTGCATTGCTTATGGGGGTCCTCTACATTGGGAGCTATGCCTCTTCTGACTGCATGGTCGTTGCCGTGGTAATTGTCGTCACCCGGGTAGTCGGGACCCTACGTTGCAGCTTGGTTGTGGTGTGGACACGGTTTGCCCTGATTTGTGATGTTCCCGTGGTGACACCCTCAGCAGGGGTGATGGGAAGCAGGCACCATGCCGGAATTCCGGCATGTGGCAGTTGGTGATGGGAGAGTGCGAGATACATGTGTGCAAGAAAAGAGTCGCTGGCTGCTGAATGGAGACCTCTTGCTCTCAACCATAGCCTTATTGTTTCTCCAAAGGTTTCCCCTCTGTTGTCAATGACACTTCTGTGCTTTTCTGCACTAGTTTGCTGCTGCAAGTGATAAAACTGTAACTTATTTGTGACATTTATGGCAAACCTACAGGAGCTGGGGCAAAAAATGAAAAGAACCGGATCCCTGTTTCTACACATTGTGCTTTCCAAAATAAATATGCACCATAAGTGGAAAAGGTTTTGTCAGGACAAGAGTTGGACACCTTTCATAAAGCGGCTGTGCGAGCTTTACATGTGACTCCTCTGCCAGGGGCAGCAGTCACCTCGGACATATTGTGGGCGTCACATCCATGTTTTGACACCCACACTTCTCATGCTGGCCGGAATCAAAATCCACACTTTTTTTTTTTTTTTTTTTACTTTAGCGGCAACATTGCTGGTCCAGTCGCTCTGCGTATGTCTCCTGTTGCTCCTTGAATCATGACAGAACTGTCAGCCGATTGGCTTTTCTAATCAGCTGATCAGCCTTTCTGCACCAGCATCATCTCTCTTGTGGTTTGTCATTCAGCTCATGCTAAGGAGGAGGAAACTAGTAGGATGATGCAAATAGGTAGCCCGTTTTATTTAGATAGCCTCTTGTTTGCCTTTATTTTCATTGTTCGCTGAGGTTTGCTGGTGACACCGCTGTAAAATCTGCTGGTCATTTTACAGCCAGGTGGATCAGCTGTGCAGATGTTGGATAGGCAGGTTTACCTTTTTAGGAGCCATGCATGTGGTTATGGGAAATTACGAACAGGTTCTGAACACAAATCGAGTTCAACCGTTCTCTAACCAGGTGGTTGACAGGTGATAGAAAAGATTTATATATTCAGGGGCGGGTCCAGAAACGTTTTGATGAGGGGGGCCAGGCAGGGGCACTGACCAGGAAAAAGGGGCAGAAATAAAATAATTTTTTTTCTTTTTTATGGCCTAGATTTTAGTAAATAATTAGCTGATTATAACAATCTAAGTGCTAATCAAATGTTAAAATTGGAAATGATATTTTTCAGTGTTCCTGCAGGACATGTAGAAGTGCATCACTGCTGCTACTGCATGGTGTAGATGTATAATTCTGTAAAGGAGTGATGGTCAAACTTTAGGGCTGCAACTAACGACTAGTCGACTAATCGGATTATGTATCTCATAATCATTAAATTTCACTTTTTCTTTACTCTATTAAATCTTGCATGAGGTTATGTAAGTCCGACCTACCTCCTCTTTAAATGTTAAAGCATTGCAGACGTACTTCCGTGGTACGCAAGGTCCGCTTTACAAATCTCACATGTATTTAATTTATTTTGTAAGTTTAACATTAAGTTATCCCAGACTTTTGACAGTCTGCCGCCGTTTTGTTCCCTGGTCGGCCCCCGTATTTTTCCCTTGGTGGACTTTATTGCATATGCTCAGCAGAGATAGGAAAGAGGACGATGTCTGACTCTGTGTTTTTTTTCTTTCTTTTTTTAAAAAAATTTTTTTGCCAACAGTAGTCGACGGGTAAATTCGCAGTCCTCTATTTGTATTGTCGCTAACGTCAGCTAATCGTTGCAGCCCTATTAAACTTAACTGTCAAACATGTCACAATTTTAGCCTTTGTTAGACTTGATAGAAGTCAAATTGGATGTATTGATCAGGAATGGACGTTCCTCTATCTGACGTATATCAATGTATGATTTTTTAACAATTTATTTGTATGATACAGCTGCAAATAAGTATTTGAACACCTGTCTATCAGCTAGA
>JBAMHW010000015.1:29442910-29455517 GCA_037177495.1 Rhadinocentrus ornatus | reverse complement strand
TCACAGATAACGAACATTCTGTTACAATTTTACATAAGACACGTCACATTAGCCTAAGCATGTAAGACGGACAAAATCTCCCTGACAAATGAAATGGTGATCGTAACGTTAATCATGATAATGATACTATCAATTACTCCTCACTGAATGTCAATTGCCGCGGGTCTGTCCTGTCATCTATGGACACAAGTCCTAACTTTCTATAAAGAAATCAAAGCTTAGTGATGACATCATGGCACTACTCCAGACAATAAGTGTGATATGTGATGGATAAAGTGTGAAATGGGTTGTAATAGGTAAAACAAACCAAAGGAGTAAACAAGCAGCGTCTATAGCTGCATTTCCATTAAAACTTTATCTCCAAATAAATACAATATTTCTAAAATTTCAACAAAGTAGAATTGCGATTTGCAGGTGTTTCCATTGAACGGTGTTCAGCGCATTAGCCGTTAAATCTCGTCCTGCGAGACTCTGGAGAATTTATTTGTAAAACTCTGCATTCCGCCGTTGTTCGCTGTTAAGGACGGCAGTTATATTTAACGGCAGTTACATTTTTTTATTTGTAAAAAATTTCCATCTCCTCCTGTGTGTACTCATACCGTGGAATTTTTACTTGAAATTAACTGGTCCCGTGACCCCCTACGTCATGACCGGGGATGTGTATGCGAAAAAAGTGTTTCCATTACACTTTTGCAATATACTTCTATATCGACATTTGAGAGGTTTCCATTACCAGTTTTTTATTGTCATATTTAGGTTTGTGCAGTGTTTGCAGTAATGAAAATGCAGCTTATAAAAGTCTTTTTAACTTTATCTCACCAGTGAGTAAAATCAATTTCATTTACATATTATACTAGTGCGTTGGGTTTTAAAGGTGTGTCTGTATATTTTCATAATAAAATCGATGCGTGAACATATTTCCTATCTTTAAATCTGTATACTGTCATTTTTTTTCTATGTAAATATAGATAATAAAACAATCTGTTAGCATTTGTTTCTTTTTCTTTTAGTGTTGTGAGCATTTGTCATGGAATCGATTTCTCTTGGTGGTGCCAGTCAGTACACCCACTTCATGTGACTTTGCTTGAGTCTTGCAAGGGTCACTTTGGGACAACATACTCTTGATTTTAGCAGATAAAATGAGGATAAGGCAGCTACACAGGTCTGTTTAATTTATGAATTAAAGATGAGTTCTGGTCAAGAATGACCGTGAGGCTCCAGGTAAAATCCGTCTGAAATGTTCTTGGTAAAAAAAATATTGAGCTGTGTCCACTCTTGCAACCCTAAGTGCAGCACCCTCACTGAAAATCTGCATGTGCAATCAGGTGTTGTGTTTTCTTCAAAAACCATAAATATTTACAACTACTGCAAAGTCATTTGATGTGGAAATTATAAAAACCTCTCACTCAAAAATCACATGTAAACACAGATATACAAAGAAAGTAGAATCTCTAAGACTGAAGCTGAAATGAAACAGATTTTCATTTGCCCATGTTAGCATACAGCTAAACGCGTGTAGCTTAATGCTAACAGCAGTGTTAACTTGTTTGTGTCAGCCAGTCCTAAAAAGGCAGACCCCTTCACTGTGTTTAAACATGATTAAATTATTTCTGTTTCACGTCATCTGGCCATCACAGATTTAATTTCTGACATCATGTCGTAATAAAAAGTTGTACAGCATTTTTTGTTTTTTTGCTAACAAGTTTTCTTGAGAATAGGAGAAAACACTGTTATCTGTTACCACAAGAGTAATGTGGCCCACAGAGAATACTACCGAACTTTCCGATTAGCCAGCATTGCTCATGAGTGTATTTCAGCGTGAGAAATCGGAGGTTTAGCGTGAGAAGTCATTTAAATGTGTGAGTCTCATGGCCAATGCGTGAGAGTTGGCAGCCCAGCAGCAACCTCCCGCCAACACCACTTCTCTCCTTCCAGCTGCTGCGGCAGTTTGGCATTCACATTCCCGCTCCCAGGGGCTGATCAGCGCTGAAGTACAGCTAGCATACTGTTGCAGCGCGCTGAGCTTTTCTCGTGGTCATGCACACACGGGCTGTTTCCAACTCAGAAAAACCCACTAATGAACTGGTTTTTCTTTATAGCAAATAACATGAAAGGGAAGCAAATACCCCTTGGACACTCTGTGCCGAGGGGCCCCTGCACTTTTAATCCGGCTCTGCCAGTTACACTGCTTAAAACCAAGTCACATTTCACTTGTGTTGTGAGTTGCATTGAATAAAGAAAAATCACAAGGGTTGTTTTACAGCACACGGATGAAGCTGTGGACAGGTTTTGATTTAATAGAGAACCAGTGAGAAAATAGGATGTAATTCCAGCTGCAGTTATCACTGAAGGATGTGATAAATGACTGACCAGAGCAGGTAAAATTACAACCAACTCCTCTGGGGGAATAATTCTGCAAACCTTCCATTTGAAGATTTTACATCATTCCGTTACACATGCTCCCTTTTTAAAAGTTGTTTTGCACGCAACCCAAAGTAGAAGCTAAGCTGCACTTTTGGTGCTTTGTGCAGTCCCTGAGTGTTCCTGTCCACATGATGAACCTGCAACAGCTGCTCCATCGTTTGATCAGACAACCTGAATCTGAGGACGCCCACAGAGCTGCTGTTTTTATGCACCAGGACTCAGAGATGCAGAATTTAAGCTTCATTAAGATTTATGAAAACACTGTCCCAGACACACACTCCCTGACATCAAACTTGTCTCCAACTGCAACCTCTCAGTGAAGCTAGGCTTCGAGGGACAACAACGTCCTCAGGATGGTAATTACCCACCATCGCTGACTGCATTTCACTTGATGGTGAGTCATAATTTATTTTTCCTCACGTGTTCATACTTCTGTAGCAGCCCTGGAGTCTTTGATTTTCCCACAGATAAAGCACATTCATTAGCTGACTGGCACTTCCATAATTTCACACGTCTGCATCCTCAGTGATGCTGCTGGTGGCTTATGATTTGATGTGGTTTTTATAACCTGCTGTTGTTGCTGAACAGAGTGATACACAAATGCTCAGAAGAGAAAATCAGACTGCAGTGGGTCTTCTGAAGCCAGAAAAACTCAAGCTCTGCTTTTCATTGGCTCTTTGTGAACAGAAACAAACAGTTGATGTCAGTGCCTTTATAAATATCTGTGAAGTATGTGATGAAGAAAGTACAACCTTTTTCACTTCGATGGTTGATCTGAGTGCTGCATTAGAAAAAAATGATCAGATCTTAAAATGTGATAAAATCTCAAATCAGTGACGACACATTTAAGAGCATGAAATAATTTTTTTAACTAAAACTAAGAAGACGTTTTCTGCTTAGCAGTCAGGTGTGTGTTAACATGATGCGAAGGAAGAAAGACAACAGCAATGGTCTTACTGAATCAACTTTTGCTGCCCATCAATCTAGGGAGGAATATAAGTTAATTTCCAAATAATTCAACATTCAAGACATCTGCCAGTCTTCCCAGGAGTAGAAGTCCCAGCAAGTTCAGTTCGAGATCAGACGTGTAATACTCAGAGAAACTGCAAGAAACTCCAGGAGCCAAATTTCAGACTCTCTAGGCTTCAGTTAGCTTGTTAAGTTCATGACGATCCAGTTAGACCAGAGCAATGTGGAGGTGTTTGGATACAACACAATAATACAGAAAAAAACTCAAACACAGCATATCAGCACAAACACCTCATAACAGCTGTCAACACGGTGGTGGAGGAGTAATGATCTGGGCTGCAGCTACCGAAACTGAACACCTTACAGTCATTGAGTGGGCCATGAACTCCTCTGGATACCAAAGTATTCTCGAATCAGATGTGAGTCCATCTGTCTGACAGATAAAGCTTGGCTGAAACTGTCTCATGCAGCAGGACGATGATACCAAACACCAGCAGAAAATGCTGGAAAAGAAAATAATCAAGCTGTTGTTTTCCTGGATGCTTCCTTGGAAAGGTTTATCTGGTATGTCCCACCGGGAGGAGGCCCTGGGGAAGACCCAGAATACATTGGAAGGACTATGTCTCGGCTGGCCAAGGAACACTGCAAACCTCAATGAACTGAAGCAACCTTGGAAAGAAGAGTAGAGCAGAATTCCTCCAAAACCAGAGAGACAGATAACATCATCTAAAAAATCATTACTCCACCTTTCTGCTGCTGGAGGAGCTTCTACAAGCTGCTGGATCAGGATGTTGATGCAGTTTTCACATATTAATTCTGACTTTTACCTTTCTTTTAGTTTAAATAAAAGCCTGGAGTGAAATGTTCCTGTCACAGGAAAATGAAGATATGCATAGGACTCCAGCATATAAGCAGGTTGATTTAACATGAGCCTCATATCATCCATGCTGTGTCTCATAAAGTGAAGAAAGGCTTTCAGGTGATTTAGGACCAAACATATTCTGCAGAACTGAGACAGGTCTGATCTTATCTGCTTTAAAGGCTGCACTATAGTCCAGGATTAGGTTTAACTGCGGGAAACAAAAAAATCAGCATATCAGCAGCAGAAACTGTGATAATCTGTAATTAGACACCACATTTGTTGTCATTACATTAATCGTGCTCCGACTCGAGTTTTGCATTGCTAATGTCAGCTTTGTGGGATTTGAAAAATGAAAAAATCATGTTAGTGTGACAGTGCTGAACGAAAACTCCCAGCATGAGATTCAGAGATGACATTGTTCCAGTCTAAACCCTGATGGTCGGCCCTCCTTCTGATGTAGCAGCACAACGTGCAGAACTGTATCTGCTGCAGCTTTAGGAGCAGTCACCATGAATCAGACGTTCACGCCTGCATTTACAGGAGCAGCAGTGAATGTTTTACAATCTTTGATCATTAAATCTGACTCATACCTCTGGCCTGTACAGATTCACTCAGAAACATAAGCGCATAAATAATAATGTACAAAAATGCACAACCAACAAAAACAGCCCAGGTAAAACCAGGTTTAGTTAGGCTCAGTTTGCTGGTTAATTTGTTGTCATTAGATTTATTGTTAACCGCAGCGCATTAGAAACATCAACATCATTTACTGATGTGCAGCTTTGTGGGTAATATCTGCCCCCAGTTTTCCTTCCAGAGCAGTAACCACACCTACCGATGCTTTATTATTATCTCCAATGCCAAAGGGAGTATTTTTAGCCAGAAAGACTCTTCAGTCATCAAGTCATGTCACAACATTGCCGGCTTTACATCGGTCCACTTCCTGTAACTGGGTCTATAAACGCATGACTTTAGCCGGCTGAAAATGACACCCATGTCATTTGAAAACAGAAACTTCTGGCTTTGCATGTCTTTAAAAATTAAAATAGTTAAAAAATAGCTTAAATCAAAGTTAAAACGCCATACTTCTGATTTGTTTTCATGCCACACTGATATTTATTATGTGCACCCTCAAACGTCCCGAGGGTGAGAAACTGCACTTATAAAGAGAACCAAAGATGACATTATTAATGGACAAGAGGAGAGAAAGTGACAGAGCAAGAGACAAGAGTCAACATCAGCCTGGCTTTTACTGGCTGGACAGAGATCTCAGAGACAGGATGAAGATGATGCTAGATTAGCTGTTGATAAGGGGGTGATGCACTGAGAAAATCTACCACAGCTCAGTAATGCTGCTTTAAAGGTCTCTTGATGCAACTTATAAATAATGAAAAATCAACATGTTTCCCACAAGGATTTTTTAAAAAGATGTTTACATTTAATAAACTATCTTTCTACAAAACATATTTGCACCACATACATTTGTTGTGAAAAGTAAGTGAAATGTAAACATTATTTTCTCTCAGTTTATCAGCTACATGTTTATTTCAAGTTTAAGATCACAACAGATCTATGAAGACACAACAGTTAATCACTGGAATCTGAAACAGAAAAAAACCTATTGTGACTTCAATAACTTGTCAAGATTTAGAAATTATTTTAAATATACATTCATTTCCACCTATGTTTAGTAATCCTAAAAACCTGAACTGACTCACCTTATGGTACAGACCGAAGTGGGAGTTATAAAGTTAAATATAATAAAAACTATACAAGTTGTCCCCCTGCCTTGTTTGTGTGTTACATTTAAACATTAAACAATGAATAAAGGTTCTCGAGGTTCATGAACATCAGGCTAAAACAGAACAAACTCAAGCTAGTGACTATTTGATTGCCCAATGTTCAGTTTCTTAAAATATTACCACAGCAAATATACATTTGCACAGAACTATATAGTTCAGAGTGCAAGAAGTTTCTTTCCAGGAATTAGGCTCACTCCCGGTTTTACTCTGCTCCTGAAACTTGGCATCTTTTAACCTTCACGCGTGCATCAATATCAGGCTTCAAATCCTGAGCAGCCGATAGCATAACAGAAAACTTTGCCTCACAAAGGTTGCTGGTCCCAAACATGCACAATACTTTTGCAGCCAGGCTTGCTGGTTAGAGATGCTGATAACATGTGTGTAAACCCACCAAAGTAAACTCGTCCTTCAAATGTTCAAGTCAGTTTTTTCAAGCTGAATGTCAAAATGCAGAACAAAGCCTTCACTGTAAAAGGGGAGCGAAAAAACGAGAATTCTGTCTCAAGTTTGCCAAGATATGAAATTCCCGCAGCAATCCCACAATTTTGTCTTTGCACCGATTCCCATCAGCATGAACTCTGGTCACACGTACCTGGACTTAACCCCCTTACTTCCGTGTGGTATGGCAGGCTGTGGGTAACGTCTTTATCCTTCAGAAGCCTGTCAAACTGACGATGATTCAGACCTCCATGATGTGATCCATTTTTAACGACTTGCAACACATATAAATATATAAAAACTGAAGCAAAATATTGTTAAAACTGTGCTTATTTTTCTCAAGCAATTTCAGGTTGTTTATAAAAAGTTTTCTCTTCATTCAATGTAAAAATATTGATAATACACTTTTACTTCACACTAAAATAAATGAAAACATTTTGACTTTTTATTATTTATAGTTTATTTTCTGGTCCAGAAATTGTGCTGCAGGTGGCCCCTGAACTGAACCTGAAATCAATTTTGACACCCCTTTTCTAAGGTAAGCATAAATACACTTTAACCTTGGAAAAGGATGAAAAAAGAAAAAAAGAAAACCAAACTCTGCCTCCACATTCGCTGTAGGTGAACATAAAAGCACCAAAACAACAATCGTAGCATCACATCCGGTCATGTTCTCGCTGCTGGAGGAGAAACGGAGCAGATAAATGCTGACTGAGAGTCGGTGTGTTGCACTCTGTGAAACCTGAAACCATAGCTGGAACTGGGTGTTTGTGTGTGTGTGGATCAGTGTGTGTTTATGTGAGTCAGAGATATTGATTAAAAGGCGAGCTGCATGGCTGCAGTTATTAATATTTGAAGCCAACTTCTGATGGAGGCCTTTGAAGCTGAACAGTTTGAAGTGTTCTCACTCCAAGATAAATATGAGTCAGAAACAGAAACGCACACACATCTTGACCAGCATCTATTTTTCATCTGAACAGATATGAAAAAAAAAACAAGACACAAGTCAGACGCTGGTTGAGGGAAAAAAATGATCTGAGTGGGATTCTCATCCAGACTTCCAGGGGTGAAAGTAGTTTTAAATTCTTGCCGGTGCTATTTACAAAACCTTTATCTCTCTCACTTCATGCACTTTACAATAACAAACTCAAAACTAAAACAAAAACATTTCATTATTTTCCTGTAGGCTACATGTAGGCCTATGAAGTAGGGAAAAATTAAAAACACTTGACAACATGTTAAACTATTTTAATTGGAACATTAATAAACATGCAGAGTGCAAGTCTCTAAGAACAGCTCATGAAGTCACGAGCAAAATCTTTGTTATTTAAAATGTCTGTAGATGGACTGGTGGATATTTAAGATTTGTTGAAAGTGTTATAGCCGAACACAAGGATGCGTGGAATTTTGTTGGTGTAATTTATTGTTCGTCCTGTTTCTTGACGTCTGTTGACCAATTATGGAAAATGTCCCAGTGCATTAAATCAAACGCACCGATTCCCATAGCAATCGCTGTGTTTGAGAAGTAGATGCGCAGCGCAGTGAAATCTCCGGCCGTTAAGCACTGTTGTTCTGTGCCGTTAAAATTGAAAAATGAACAAAAAAAACCACACGAAACAACTGCTTACTCTCCTACTGATTTTAATCACTACTATTTATTCTTCTCAGTTACTCAGACAATATCGTAGGCCTGTTCCCACTCATTTGTTTCCCAGGGACACCGACCCAGGAGTAATGCGGCCTGCCGGGAATCCTCCCGATTAGCCAGTAATGCTCTTGATGTGTATTTCAGCGTGAGAAATCGAAATTTGAGCGTGAGAAGTCACTCAAATGCGTGAGTCTCACGGCCGATGTGTGAGAGTTGGTAGCCCTGCTTTTCCAAGGCTGGGTGCAGAGGACAGTGTTGGGCGGGTGGTTGAAATTTAGGCTGCTTTTGCCCACATGTGGCGGGTTTTTAATATTGTGAAAACTGCACAACACGCTCTCATTTTATGGTAGAAAAATTAAAAATATAATAAATCAATAAAACTACAACAGCATAGATTCAAAATTTTGTGAAATATTTGATTGAGGAATTGTATTGAAACACCATAATTTCATGACAACTAACTGTGACGTCAGTGCAACATACTAGCTAGCAGACGGACTGAAGCTACGCTGCAACCCTGAAACATGTAGGGATGGTGGTGATGAGATGGTGGTGAAGGATGACACCAGAAATCACATGGCATTGCAACTTCTTTCCAGCCTCATTGGTGTGCTTCTGGCCTGAGCAGAAACGTCCGCTACTTTCAAACTCCGCGGCAGCTGTTAGTGGGATTTGATTATCTAATAGTCAGCTGACCTGGCTTCCAGTGAAGTTCTCAACATTGTTAAAGTTAATGGAAAGACTGAAGCTGATTCTGCTATAGGTAAGCTGATTTATTTTCTAACATACATGATCCTATTTGCACTGTGAAACTTTTGTTTTCCCCATGTTTTTTTTGCGTTGGAATCTATGATGATTAAGCTGCTCTGTGCTGTTCAGCCAAGTCTTTTAGCTTTGCCTGGAAAGAGCTGCTAGCATCCCTAGCAACAGTGTTTTATACATAGCAACGGTGTGTTTTGATTGATTGAGTGATTGATTGATTAATTGATAATTGATTGATTTGAAAGAAAATGTCAAATATTAAATTAAAAAAAGTTACAGTTACTATACAGTTAAAAAAGGGGCAGGATGAAGTAAAACTTTAATTACTCCTGCCCCCTTTACTATCATAATTTAATCTTCCTTACAGTTGCCAAAAAAAAAAAAAGTTATTTTAAAAAAAAATAAATATGGAAGAAATACAGACATGTACACATTAGATTACGTACATGTATATACATACATACACATATGCATATCCACATACACTCAGAGACAAAACCATTACATATATGAAGTCATATACATATCTCTATTTTTATACCCACTTACATGCCTGCATATGCAGATACAGCACACACATGCATGTACCTATAAATATACACCTACATATACATTTGCATTCTGCTTACTAAATATGTACATATTTAATTTTATTGGTTTATATACGTTCTTTTTCTTTGTACATTTTAAATAATATTTCTTTGATTTTATTTTTTACAACTGGATAATGGACATTTGGACATTGTTTGAGTTCTTCTTGAAGATTATCCCACAATTGTACACCATATACTGTAATGCACATGCTTTTTATAGCCGTTTGCACACTAAATTCTTCAGATTATGTCCACCTTCCTCCACAGTTTTTATAGTATAGTCCTATCTGGATTATTTACAGTGCTCTTAATTGGTTGTGATTTGTGATAATATATGTATCTACCATTTATCTGTGATCATTTGATGTAGATATGAATGAATGAGTGTTTTCTATGGCCTGTGTAATTTTTTTACGGGTTTTCATTGGATTGGGCGGATTTTAAGCTGTGATTGGGCTGGAAACTGTTGATCTTATCTGGCAACTCTGGCAAAGGAGGCCACCGGGTTCTCTCCGAGGGGGCGGCGGGGAGCAGGGCAAGAGCCTTGACGAAGAGAGGGACATGCCCGGTCAAAGCTCCGTCCAGTAGGCCTATGAACTAAAGCACTGACAGTTCAGAAACAATTCGGGATGAAGGAATTTTTAAACACACAAAGTATTTTTTTAAACCTGCATGTTGCTAACCGCTGTACTGCAAGTGAATCTTCTAGTGGTACCGGTCTACTTTCACCCCTGCTGTTTGCCCACTGAGTGTGAAAATGCTTTTACTTTAAAACAGCAGTTAGAGAAGAGCAACAACATGAAAACCAACAACATGAAAACACTGAGCTTCGGACTTGATCTGATGACATTAACTGAAACACTGGAGCACCAAGAAATCAGTTTAGGCTGTGGTTCCCAAAATGGAAACATAGAATTACATCATAGGACACTTTTAGTTTAGTAAAGTTTAAAAAAAAACAAAAAAAAAACCATCATGGCAGATGTGAGAAATAAATTCAAGACAGGAGGAAAGATCTCCATCTTTCATGTCTTTCAAGTCATTTAAAAAAAACGGTTTAAAGTAAATAAGTTTCTCCTTTCAGAGGTTCATGAATGCAGCATGAGGTTGATGTTGTGGGTGGAGATAAAGTGGGCGGTTGGGGTCCCAGATAGCAGACACATTTGGGCCATCATAGTGTCATAGAGCCAGCCAGGAAGTGCATGTTGTTGTTTATTGAAAATCACATTATGAATAACAGCTTCTGCCTCATTGATCCCAACAGGCTGATTCCCTATTTTCAATAAATCCACCCAGAAAAATATTTGTGAGAATAAATAAACAAAAAACAACCAAGGCAAAAATAAAAGAAGAAAAGGTAACTGACTGGTGTGTTGACACACGTGACTAAAGTCCCCCACTTCAGGCTTACTTTTCTTGACTTTACTGAAGATATAATATTGTTTTTTGTTGGTAACTGAAACAAACTGAACTGAAACTTAAGTTGGTTAGCCTTAAACAGCATGAACGTGGTGGAGTTGCATTTCCTCCCTCCCACTTTGCATCCCCCAGGTGTGGCTCGTGCAGCACTAATTATTGGGCGGGGCAGAATGCTTTTAAGTCTGGGCAGGTGTTTGCCCCTCAGTGTGTTTACTTGGCCTCTGGTGCCTTCTTGGTTCTGATGTGGCTGATCTGTAAGCGCAAGTATTACCATATTTCTTCTGTGCTGGAGCCTTGGCGGTCCTTTGGGTGCTTACACCTGCTTTATTTCTCTGCAGCTTAGCGGTTTGCTGACTGTTGCAGCCGTGTGTAACTGCCTGCAGCTTCACCTTTTGCTGGTGAGCCATCTGATTTGTCCCAGTGGCTGAGTGGCTCAAACACTTCTCCTCCCCTGTGGGAAGGACTGTTTGTAGGGGCTAAAAGCAATCTAACTAGCTTTAAAAGTGATCTTTGTGTACTTGTATAATTGGGTATTCTCTCCATCTTTTCAATTTTGTATATTTTATACTCGGGTCTCCTGGTTTTCGCCATTTCTTTATAATTGCTGTCCTTGCTGCGATGCTCAAAATCTGCAAAAAATTATCTTATTGGCATTTTACACTTTGTATAATCTTGAAATTATCAACCCAGTCCAATCAGCCACCTATTATGGTGTGGTCTTCTGGGGCAGCAGCACCTCGACTGCTGACAGGAAGAGACTGAACAAAGGAAGGCCAGCTCTGTCCTGGGATGCCCCCTCGATCTGGTGGAGGTGGTAACGGAGAGGAGAATGATGGCTAAGCTTTTGTCTCTGATGGAGAAAACGTCCCACCCGATGTAGGACCTTTTAACAACACTGAGCAGCTCCTTCAGGGACAGACTGCTTCACCGGCGGTGTGTGAAGGAGAGATACCACAGGTCCTTCCTTCCTGCTGCTGTCAGACTACAATCTGCACTGCTCCCAGCAGCCACACCAGAGAACTAATAACGTACACAGACGTGCAATATCACTACTGCAATACTGTAAATTCATTGTGTATATAAGTTTTTTTTATATATAGACCTCTATATAGAAATTTGATAGACTTTTTATAGTTTTTGTTCTGTACAGTTTTTTGTTCTTATCTCTAATGCTGTTTTTAAAACTGGTTTTGCCCTATCACCTTTGCTGCTGTAGTACCAAAAAATTCCCCCACTGTAGGACACACAAAGGATTCTTATCTTACACACACACACTGGAGTTGTAACAACACTTCAATCAACAACGATTCAATGATAAGAGAGTGAAGAGCATCAATCCAAATAAAAATAAAGTTGAATCGTGGATCCGGTAATTATCTGTCACATATAAGAGAAGAACTCAAGTCCATCAGAGCTCTGATAAGAACTCACATGATCAAATAATGTAAACCAGGGATGTGAAACATACGAACCAGGATCCAATAATCGCTATCACTACTATGGTGCTAAGAGACATTTATTCTAACCCAAAATCTATGACGAAGCCACTTCCTGTTGAACTTTCCACCAATCAAAACTTAAATTGAGGGTAATATCCAATCAAGACCAGCCAGAGATCAACCAGTGAGCAGAAAGTTCTGTGTGTCTGAAAAGAAGAAAAATAATGCTCCTCTATGGCTGGAATAAAGCC
>JBAMHW010000015.1:29410935-29422399 GCA_037177495.1 Rhadinocentrus ornatus | reverse complement strand
CAGACCAGAGTCCAGACTAAA
The DNA here is from genome assembly GCA_037177495.1 of Rhadinocentrus ornatus. Taxonomy (NCBI): domain Eukaryota; kingdom Metazoa; phylum Chordata; class Actinopteri; order Atheriniformes; family Melanotaeniidae; genus Rhadinocentrus; species Rhadinocentrus ornatus. Next base: position 29,422,378 of record JBAMHW010000015.1, on the reverse strand, counting down.
CACGGAGAAGCAGCATTTAGCTGTTATGCTGCAAACAAGTGGAACAAACTGCCAGTTGAGATTAAACTTTCACCACGTGAAACACTTTTTAATTCAGGTTAAAAACATTTCTTTTCTCTTGTGCCTATGCATGAAATCTGCACCGTATCTTTATAACTGATCTCTCTTTTATTATGATTTTCTTTAGATTTTTGCTATTTGTTGCTGTCTTTAATTAATTTTAAATGCTTTTTTTTGCACCATTTGTAATGTATGTAAATCACTTTGATTTGTCCTGTACATGAAATGTGCTATATAATTAAATTTGCTTTGCTTGCCTATATTGCTGTTGAGTTGTTGTGGTGCAATGCAACCTCTCAAGTCGTGTAGATAGTTGTCAAACTAAGCAGTGTTAAGCTTTAATATAGCTGCATACTAAATTGGATCAGTTTGAGGGACACTATAAACCTTGAAATCTGCAATTACACTGAATACATGTTACCTTCTTTACTTTGTCTTTCATAAACAATTATAGAGGTTCATTGCTCCACAATGAATACTCATTTATTATTTAATTCTTGTGACATATTGTAGTCCTCATTAAAATCTAGCTCATTAAAATGCTTTTCTTTTAGCAAACACCTGAGCTTTCACTTTTCACAGAATGAACACAGCACTGTTTGGTTTAGTCTCAATTCAGTTTCCATCGGAGAAACACGACAGTTATCTTATATCAATTGGAAGTGTGCTGTTTAAATTCTATAATATTTACAGTAGTGGCATCACTGCATGCATAAAGCCACCTATCTATCTGGACAAATACATTATCCTCAAAAGCTGTTCTTGAAAGAAAATTCATCTAATTGGCGTAAACACTCTTCTGTTGTCCTCGTGAAAATCTTAGTTTCAGTTAGAAAACATATTGTAATCTCATGGGGCAGAGGTTAATGGTGATAGATTAAGTTAGGCTTTACTTCTTTGTTATCTTGAGTTTCCAATAAAATAAATAAAAAAAAACAAAACAAACACAAAACAGGGATTAGGCACTGTTAAGTTGTTTACTTAAAAAAAAATGAAGCCGTAAAACTGATTGTGATCCACTTTTTCTGGCTAAAAAACAACTAAGACAAAATAAACTTATTTGTTATTTAGTAACATCAAATACAATTGCAGCTACGGTGTTTACAGATTGCAGCTGACATGTCTCAGTTAAAATTTTGACTGTTGAAAGGTTTGATTTTTGACCTCTTGATATCTTTAAATATATAATAAATGTTAGTGCAAAGTTCTTCATTTCTAAACACGTTGCAGTACAGTGATTACACAGGCTTAGTCTGCAGCTGACAGATGGGATTATCTAACATTTTACCATGCTGACACCTTGTGGCAACATGCTGCATGCCTCACAGGTTACAGTACCACATTCAACAGTTCTGGGGCCGCGTTTTTAAGGATGACCATGGGTGGCGTACGTAAAGGGAGAAGACAAAAAACTTCCAGATTTATAAAGGAGTGCGCACGCACGTCCCATACCCATTTTTGTTTATGAATTTAGAATCAGTTCTAAAGTTGGCGCACGTGAGAGAGCACCTTGTGGCTATAAAAGGTCAGGTTAAAGCCCATAATAAACATTCATCTATATAATTTCCATGATGACTGGAAATAGGGAAGAAGCCATTTTTGCAAAATGTTGCAAAAACAGGCAGAGGAGTGGCAGCAGGTGATGCTGTCAACGACATGTCAGAGGGGCTCAGAGGTCCAGAGGCTGGATGATGCTGGTCCTTTACTCCTTTGTCTTAACTGATAAAATTACCATGTACAGATACAACTGAGATTGGGACCCGTTTATTTAGTGTTAAATAATATATCTTCATAGTTCCTGGGTGTCCCAGGTGGGTCGGCGATGCTGAAGCTTTGGTTGGAGAGGGTGCACAGCAGCTGTGTCCTCACATACAAAATCCTGCAGGCGCAGAGAGATACAATCAACTCTAGTAACGAGGTGGCTATTACCTGTCACCTGTGCAACCAACCACTTCATCGGCTTTGCAAATCACCATGTCTCATCACCTGGCTGCACTCCGCCACACCTTCCTCACCTGCCCCCTGGTTCGCTGCCCTCTGGACCAATTGCTGCTTTGTCACTCCACAGATAAACGGGCACGGCATCCCTTCAGTCAGTGGCAGCTGTGTTTTGACTGACAGCTTGTCCTTGTGTAGAAACTCTGGTTCGGTTCTTCTTATTTTTTTAACTGTATTGAATTGTGTTTGACCTCTTAGGCAGTGGTTCCCAACCCTGGTCCTCAAGGCACACTATCCTGCGGGGGCAGTGGTTATTCCACTTCTTGTGGTCACAAAGGGAAAGATCTCAGACTCACCTGTTTGAGCACGCATTCACTAAAAAGTGGAGCAAGCAAGTGAGTGAGGAGACAGAATTTTCTAATTTTGGGGCCTCATACACATGCTATGAGGACACATGTGACTGTTAGAAAACCATTTAGAAAGTGAATTTTGCATAATATGGGACCTTTTATTCAGCACTGTTACGTTGGGACTGATGGAGATATCAGGATGTTTGGTTCGTAGGTGTCTTCATATTGTTGTAGTATTTTTGCAAAAGCCCAAATGTTGCATGCAATGCACACATTTAACCCTTTTCTCCTCAAAGAGCTCGAAGTGATCTCAGACAGCCGACCTGGGACACTTTCTACTTTCTTCCATTTCCAGACAATTCAAACTTTATCAAAAACCTTTTGTAGAAAAGATAAATGAGGCAAAACTGCAAATATATAAATAAATTTGTACATGAACTAGTTCAAAGTTCAGTTCACACATTTTTAAATGAACTAGTTCAGTTCATGGTTCATAATTGAAATTTTTAACTAAGTTCACATTTTAAAAATGAACTAGTTCATAGTTCTTTTTTGCCAATATGTTGCTGTAAGCTGTTACACTCAGAAAACTTGCATCTTCCTATTGTTGCCACCCATTCAGCCCACGCTTGTAGCCATCGGCAGCTTTCACTCCTGCAGTATGTTGCACTAACTTCTCTGGTCATGAAGTCGTTTTGTCAAGGATTCACTTCTGACCCATGTCCAGGAAAATCTAGACCTGCTGCAATTCGCTTACAGGTCAAGCATTTAGTTTAGTTTGAATTTTGTTTTAACCCACCTTGAGGGAGCCTGGTCTTCTGCTAGTCTTTTATTGGTTGACTTTTCATCTGCTTTTAACTGCATTCAGCCGCACATTTTAGCAATAGATTAAGGGACTCCCACAACATTGATTCTGGTCTTGTAGCCTGGCTGGTTGACTTTTTAACAGAGCGGCCACACGTATGCGAGTGAATGGTGTTCTGTCAGACACCCTCATCTCTTCCACTGGACACCCCTAGCGCTGCGTCCTCTCAACTTTTTAGTAGTTTTATTTAGAAACGAGTGCTGCAGCAAACATATACATCGGAATATTGTTACATTCGCGGATGACTCAGTTATCGTATCCCTGCTGAGCAGTGAATACCCTGATCACAGACCTATAGTGAAGGAATTCACTGACTGGTGTAGGTCATCTTTTTTAAAAATGCATTGACTTTTGGAAGAATTTTTCAAACATCTCTTCAGTTAGCATAGAAAACCAAGCAGTAGAGGTGGTTAGTAGAGGTAAATACCTGGGCATCCACCTGGATGACAGGCTGTCCTTTGACCTTTATATAGACGCTGTGTGCAGGAAGGTTCACCAGCGTGTGTATTTTTATTGAAAGCTTCGTAGTTTTAAAGTTGACAGTACTTTTATGCAAATGTTTTATTCTTGTTTTATTGAATCCCTTTGAACTTTTCTTTTATCTGTTGGTACGGCTCCCTTTTCCTAAGAAACAAGAAAAGATTGCAGGGGATTGTAAGACTGTGGAAAAATTTTAGGGATTTCCCTGAATGACCTCTCAGCCCTGTACCACACCAGAGTCCTAAACAAGGATGTACCTCAAAGTGCAATATTTAAAGTGCAAAACAGTCAAACATTATTTTTCTTTTCATTAAGTCACTTTTGTCTGACTTGTTTGTCCAAAGAAAAGTTCTAGAACTTTCAGCCCAAATGAATAAGTTAAAATCAAAACAAAGAAAGACATGCAGACCATATGTCTGCATTTGTCAAGTGTATAAAAGCTGAGGGTTCCTCTTTCCTCAAAGGCTGCAGGTCTCCAACAATATACTGCAAAGGTTTTTCCAGCTGCGGCTGGAGATGAAGACAACGGAGCTGCTGCTACTGTACGGCGTTATTTAGTTTTAATCTGCTTTAGCACGCCGTTGCCAAGTCTCTAGATTGTTTTTAGTGAAATTTAGTTCTCATACCTTGGAAGGCTAGCCGGGTGCTGTATTTCAGTATGCCGTTTGAGGTTTGCTGCTGTTGTTGTTGATGTTCGGAGTTGCTTCTTGACACCCGGCAAGCAAAGTTATATCTTCTTCTTGGGTTATCAGTGACCTTTGCAAAAAATATTTTTAAGTGATCACAGTCACTTAACAAAAAGTCATAGTCATAGTCGAAGATGCTGTAGTGATCATTGGTGCTGCTGCCTTTATTGATTTTGCCTCCATGTTTTGAAATTTGATGACACATGCGCAGTGTGGTTCTGGGGTGGCTTGTGTTGCCAGATTTGTTTATTTCTTACCAATATATTGAGGCCTGTTTATGATGTCTTTTAGCCAGGATTTTGCCTGGAAGGCTCCAAGGAAATCTGGCACTCTCTTGAACAAAGTTCAACGGCATTCATAAATGTCACATTGAAAGCGCTCACAATAACATTCATCAGGCAGAAACACAGTATGTTCAGTTCACGTTCACCCTAAATATGAACGAGTTCATGATGATTGTTCAATGAGCTCTTTCAAAAAAATACTGCTTTTAAATGTTTTACACACATCAGGTGATTAATCATCCACCAATCCATCCAAGACATGAGGAATAATAAAGAACATTAAAGTATTTTTACTTTGTGAAAATGCACTAAACATTTGTCATTGTTCCTTTTTTGGACACAAGGCAAAAAGATTGCTTTGCATTGCAAGTCTAAAGCAAGGTGAAACAACCCTGATGTTTCTGAACGATTGGTGATGTAATGGACCACGATATGGAACACTCAATCTTGATTCAGATTACAGAACATTGTTTCGCATATTTCAGTATGGACTGAAACACTAGTTTTAATAAGAAAGTAAAAAAATATAAACCTGTTCTAGAGAAAATGGAACCCTAGATCATTTCTGATGTGATCTGGTGCAAAATAGGAAAAACCTAAATAATAAGATAATGTTTGAATATGGTAAATATTCTGTATTTAAAGCGCTTTTACCTATCAGGAGAAATTTGCGGTTCGGTGTCTTGCCCAGGGACACCTCGACATGAGCTCAACAGGCCGATGATCGAACTGGCCACACTTAAGCTACAAGATGGCCGCTCTACCCACTGAGCCACACAGTTCAAAAACAAACAAAAACATAAAGAAATTTGAATAAAGAAATATATAAGTTAATTGAGTAGAAAATAAATTAAACTTGATCTTCTAGGGGTGGCTGGATTTGATGCTAAGGTTTTGGAGCGCCACCCTAATATAATGGTCAGGGAAACACTAGTTTTTATTAAGTTTATGTGAGCAGGTCCCTGGTTCAGAATAAAAAGTTTGTTAAAAGAGAAAAATCACAAGTTAAATTTACTTAAAGAGTTTACTTAAATCCTACTGGTGTCTTTTTTATGCATGATAATGTTGAATTAATCATTTACACAGTGTTTAAGAAGAGATTTAAAAATATAAAGACATATATTGTGTATTGGGATAAGGCAACTCCTCCCTGAGCCGCCACCTTACTGTGGTGGAGGAGTTTGCATGTCCTGACGATCCTAGTGGCTATGTTGTTGGGGGCTTTATGCCCCTGGTAGGGTCACCCATGGCAAACAGGTGTCTAGAGGAGGGACCAGACGAAGCGCGGCTCAAAACACTCCAATGATGATGACAAACCATGTACTGTGGTTTCCCTTGCCCAGACGTAGGTCACCAGGGCCCCCCTCTGGAGCCATGCCAGGAGGTGGGGCACAGACGCGAACACTTGGTGGCCGGGCCTCTGCCCATGAGGCTCAGTTGGGCTCAGCCCAAAAGGGTGACATGGGGCCCCCCTCCCGTGGGCTCACCACCTGCAGGATAGGCCATAGAGGTGGGGGGCAGTGTCAACTAGGCGGCGGCCAAAGGCGGGGACCTGGCTGTCTGATCCTCGGCTGCAGAAGCTAGCTCTAGGGACGTGGAATGTCTCCTCTCTGCTGGGGAAGGAGCCTGAGCTGGTGCACAAATTTGAGCGGTTCCGGCTAGATATAGTGGGACCTCAACGCACGGCTTGGGCTCTGGAACCACTGTCCTTGAGAGGGGCTGGACCCTCTTCCATTCTGGAGTTGCTCTCGGTGAGAGGCGCCAAACGGGTGTGAGCATACTCATTGCCCCCCAGCTTGGCACTTGTGCGTTGGGTTTTACCCCGGTGGACGAAAGGGTAGCCTCCCTCCACCTTCAGGTGGGGGGATGGGTCCTGACTATTGTTTATGCTCATGCACCAAACAGCAGTTCAGAATAACCACCCTTTTTGGAGGGGGTGTTGGAGGGGGCTCCTTCTGGGGACTCCCTCGTTCTGCTGGGGGACTTCAATGCCCACGTGGGCAATGACAGCAAGACCAGGAGGGGGTGATTGGGAGGAATGGCCCCCCTGATCTAAATCCAAGTGTTTTGTTGTTGGGCTTCTGTGCTCGTCATGGATTGTCCATAACAAACACCTTGTTCAGGCATAAGAGGGTCCACGTGTGCACTTGGCACCAGGACACTCTAGGCCACATGATCAACTTTGTAGTCGTATCATCGAAGTTGAGGCCGCATGTCTTGGACACGGGTGAAGAGAGGGGTGGAGATGTCAGCTGATCACCACCTGGTGGTGGGTTTGCTCAGATGGTGGGGGAGGATGCCGGTCAGGCCTGGCAGACCCAAGTGTGTTGTGAGGGACTTCTGGGAACGTCTGTCAGAAAGAGTTTCAACTCCCATCTCCGGCAGAGCTTCAACCATGTCCCGGGTGAGGCGGGGGACAGTGAGTCTGAGTGGGCTGTGTTCCGTGCCTCTATTGTCGAGGTGGCCAGCCGCAGCTGTGGCCTAACGTGGCGGTAACCCCCAAACTCATTGATGGACACCAGCAGTAAGGGATGACGTCAAGCTAAAGAAGGAGTCCTATCGGGCCTTTTTGGCCTGTGAGAGTCCAGAGGCAGCTGATGGGTATCGGCAGGCTAAGCAGAACGCAGCTTCGGTGGTTGCTAAGGCAAAAACTCGGGCATGGGAGGAGTTTGGAGAGGCCATTGAGAAAGACTTCCGGATGGCGTCGAGGGGATTCTGGTCCACCATCCGGCAGCTCAGGAGGGAAAGCAGTGCTCTGTCAACACTGTGTACAGTGGGGATGAGTGCTGGCCTCGACTCGGGACGTTGTGAGGTGGTGGAGGGAATACTTCGAAGACCTTCTCAATCCCACCAACACATCTTCTAATGAGGAAGCAGAGTCTGGGGACCCTGGTGTTGGCTCTCCCATCTCTGGGGCTGAGGTAGCTGAAGTGGTTAAAAAGCTCTTTGGTGGCAGGGCCCCGGGGGTGGATGAGGTATGCCCGGAGTTCCTTAAGGCTCTGGATGCTGTAGGGATGTCTTGGCTGACACGCCTCTGCAACATCGTGTGGACGTTGGAGACAGTTCCCCAGGACTGCAGACTGGGGTAGTGGTCCCCCTCTTCAAAAAGGGGGACCAGAGGGTGTGCTCCAACTACAGGGGGATCACATTCCTCAGCCTCCCTGGTAAGGTCTATTCAGGGGTGCTGGAGAGGAGGGTCAATTGGATAGTCAAACCTCGGATTGAGGAGCAGTGTGGTTTTCGTCCCAGTCGTGGAAAAGTGGACCAGCTCTAAACTCTCTTCAGGGTCTTGGAGGGGGCATAGGAGTTCGCTAAACCAGTCTACATGTGCTTTGTGGACTTTGAGAAAGCGTTCAAGCGTGACCCCCGTGTCCTGTGGGGGGTACTCTGGAAGTATGGAGTCACCGAACTCCTTGTACGAGCTTTCCGGTCCCTGTACGACTGATGTCAGAGCTTGGTCCGCATTGCCAGCAGTAAATCAGAATCATTTCCGGTGAGGGTTGGACTCCGCCAAGGTTGCCCTTTGTCACCGATTCTGTTCATAACTTTTATGGACAGAATTTCTACAGCCGAGATGTTGAGGGGATCCGGTTTGGTGGCCTTAGGATTGGGTGTCCGAGACCATGGTCCTCAGCCAGAAAAGGGTGGATTGCTCTCTCCGGGTCGGCAATGAGACCTGCCCCAAGTGGAGGAGTTTACGTATCTTGGGGTCTTGTTCACGAGTGAGGGAAGGATGAAGCGGGAGATCAACAGGCAAATCGGTGCGGCATCTGCAGTGATGACGACTTGCATTGGTCTGCCATGGTGAAGAAGGAGCTGAGCCAAAAGGCAAAGCTCTCGATTTACTGGTCGATCTACGTTCCTACCCTCACCTATGGTCACGAGCTGTGGGTAGTGACCGAACGAACATGATCGCGGCCGAAATGAGTTTTCTCCACAGGGTGGCCAGGCTCTCCCTTAGGGAAAGGGTGAGAAGCTTGGTGATCCTGGAGGGGCTCAGAGTAGAGTCGCTGCTCCTCCGCATCGAGAGGAGCCAGATGAGGTGGTTTGGGCATCTGATCAGGATGCCTCCTGGACGCCTTCCTGGTGAGGTATTCTAGGCACGTCCCACCAGATGGAGGCCCCGGGGAAGACCCAGGACACGCTGGACGGACTACATCTCTCGGCTGGCCTGGGAACACCTCGGGATCCCCCCTCATGAGCTGGTGAATGTGGCCGGGGAGAGGGAAGTGTGGATTTTCCTGCTTAGGCAGCTGCCCCTGCGACCCGAATCCGGATAAGCGGCAGAAAATGAACAGATGGATGGATGGATGGATGGATGGATGGATGGATGGATGGATGGATGGATAACGCAAAAAAAATATTGAGATATCATTTGTTGGAAAAAATCTTTAAAAATGTGGTAATGAGAAGTATGTGTAGCGGTCAAAGTGGTAAAAGAACATGTGCTTCTTCCCACTATCCTAATTAAGGAGGTACTAATCCTTAACACTTTCCCAGTTAAACAGATACTGTTTCCACCTAATTTCTGTTTACCTCTCTTCTTAGGTTGTTCTTCTGCGTGTTGGTTGATGGAGCATGGGTGACAAACTACTTCTCTTCGGTTAAGAATTTATTTATTAAAATAATATGAGAAATGTGCAACAGAGTCTCTGGGACCTGACCAACAGACATAAAAAATGTCCCGCTGTCCGCTATTTGTATAGCACATTTAATTTACAAGACAGTTTAACATGCTTTACATAAAACATTACAGCAGGGTGCAGAAAGCAATACAAGTGCCTTAAAAAAACTAAGATTAAATAAAATTAATTAAATAAAAACAGAGAGAGAAGTTAAAATGATTTAGAGAAAATGCAAGGAATAAAGTTCCAGTGTGGGGAAACAGTATTTAAATAAGATCAAGTTTAAAGATTCCAGCTTAAAACAAACAGATGCAGATCTGGGGGCTCATTTATAAAGCTAGCGTAGGTACAAAAACTGGCGTTTTACAAAGTTTTATTGTTTAATAGTCAGTTTTATAAATGAGGCCCCTGGTACCGGCTGTGAATTTACACCATCGCCATAAGTCAGAACACACTTTTCAATATACAAGGAAATTAGATAGTGTCATGATTTGCTCTGGCTGTGTGTGTTGGTGGTTTTTTCCTGAGATTCCAGGTGGGGCTGAACAGGTTGCCATGGAGGCTTAGGGTGGAGTCTGGAGCGATGATTACACTCACCTGCAGCTCATTTACTCTGCTACTTAAGGATCTGCAGGAGCTCCAGTCTTCGCTAGATTGTCGCTCTTTTCAGCATGGTAATCAGGGGTTTACCAGTGTCTTTTTTTTTGTGGTTCATTGTGGTTTTATTACATTTTTGTCTTCTTCTCCCTAAGCTCCTTGTGTAGCCTCAAGGATCCCTTGGATTTCCTACCAAGCTAACTCTGGATCAGGACTTCCTTTATTTTGCCAGCCTTGCCTCCAGCTGTTAGCCACCTACCTGCTCCCCCTGTCTACTGCAGGAACCTTACCTACCACAGCCGGAGACCATACTCGACCATTCCCCTCTACTATCGGACTTCACCCGGATTTCAATTAAGCCACAAACCTTGCTACTAAACTCTGCCAATCATTTCTTCCCAGATCTGCAATAATCCTCTTCTCTTTCTTAAGAAGAACTTCCTGGACCAAGACCAAGTCAACTCCTACCGAATCTTCCTCAATTATGACGTATGGCATTTTCATTTTTCTTTTATTCTGCCTGCTCACCTTTTGATCCACCCTGCCGCTGACTCAACTGCGTCCACGCCAGTGTCTTTAGTGTCACCTCCGGCTTCCACGCCAGTGTCTCCAGCGCCACGGTCTGCTCCGGCTCCTAAGCTGTCCGACGCCCCTGACACGGTCTGCTCCGGCTACTGTCACGCGCCCACCTGGTCCAGCCAGGCACCACAGCCACCACACCCTAGATGCCTCAGCATTCACACCTGTTCCCACTTATCACTCCCTTAACCTGTCACCTGTCCTGCCCTATATACTCCAGATCCACCTTAACTCCCCGTCGGACCTTAAACTACGCACCCTCCCGGACTTGATCACATCCCATTCCCGGCTCCACAGTTCCAGTACGTCTAAGTATGATCAGTCTTTTTGTTTTTTCAAATAAACCATTTCTGTTAACTATTATCCTGTCTCCGAGGAGTCCCATGCCTAACACACAAATAATATTGCTAGAAATGACACTTCTGTCCTTTGCTGTAATCACAAGAATAGACATGCAAACAGCACGCTTCCAGGCATAATGTGCATTGAGTTTTTTGTTTTTCTGCAAACATATTTACATTGCGTTTGCTTGTTGCTGTGTGAGCAACGGGATGCCACGCGAAATTCACATAATACCTCGGTCTAAACATGCGTTTACAAAAGTAGTCAGTGATTGTAATTTTTAAAAAAAAACTGTAAAAAGGCAAAGTTTAGGCAATGTTTTCTGTTCCTGAAATAGTGATTGCTTAAGTGGAATCTGTTGCCCGCAGGGCCCCAATAATCGCCAGCTGTGGATTGCAGAATGGGGCATGACTGGATATGGGTGGAGTTGGACATCCATTGGGCGTGGCCGGTGAACTAGTTAAAGAATGGCTTCAACTTCTGGACCAATGCAAGAACCACAAAGAATCTTTAATTTAAGACTACTCACGATAATCGTGGTTGTTATACAGTGAGGAAAGTAAGTATTTGAACACACTGCTATTTTGCAAGTTCTCCCACTTAGAAACATGGAGGGGTCTGAAATTTTCATCGTAGG
>JBAMHW010000015.1:29310871-29327900 GCA_037177495.1 Rhadinocentrus ornatus | reverse complement strand
TATTCTATTCTATTCTATTCTATTCTATTCTATTCTATTCTATTCTATTCTACAGTCATTTGGCAGACGCTTTTATCTAAAGCGACTTACATCTAAGAATAAGAACAACACAAGCAAGAATTCAAATAGGGTGCGAGATCGTAATTAAGGAGTAGTCAGACTGCTGTGAGTTCAGTTGGACCCAGGTGCTGCCATGTAGTGCTAGACGCAGTTTTTATTTATTTATTTATTTTTTTTAATACAATATGATTTCACATTGTCTCAGTTATATTTACACACTGTATCAAAAGCTCTGTGCCATTAAAGTTCTCACAACAGGTTGGCTTTTCCGCAATCACTCTCACAGCTTGACCACTCAGAGCCACCGAACAAGCAAATGTCCTGCCGATGTAAAACGTGTGTGTGTGAACACAGATGTGGGATCTGTGTAAACACAACTGTAATGTCTCATTTAGTCTCGTTATTGGGTTTGTGATATCTATATACAGTTAAATTTTTATTTATGCTCCCTTTACTTACAGAAATGGGTACATCAGCGTCAAACGTCACTGCCACCAGACTCCCGTGTGTCCTTTACGTTGGCATTGCTGTTAGATAAAACATCCACCAGAGGGCAGTGGAGAGTTTGGACTTCTGAGTTTTGGATAATAACAAACATGATGATCGTGAAGGAGATCATGATAATGTCCATTCTCATGAAGACAAATAAAAAGATGCAGCGAAGTAGACAGAGATGGTCTGTGTGATCATTAAATAATTTGCAACCTTTTCTTGTTTGTTCTTTTTGCTGGTCACGTGATTTAAACTGCATCACCCCTGCAGTTTATGGTTGTACTATGTTTGAAGCAGTAAAAATGATGGAGAGTTTCTAAAAGAAGACACAGCGAGCTTAGGTTCGGGGTCCTTACATACATCTACCATACCACTGCTGTTTTTTGTGATCTCAAAATTAAGTAATACAAACCTGCCCTATTGTCACCATGTTTCATTTTGTTTACATCCTCCAAATTTAATAACGGGTCTGAGTAACTAATACACTCCTTATGAGAATTGTACAAGCAAATAAGTAAACAATTACACCAATGATGAAGCTGGTTGTATACGTGAGCGCAAGATTAAATAGCAAGTATTTACTCAGCCTTAGAGACGCCACCTGATGGTGTAACAGGATATTTCAGGACAATAAAGCCTGTGTCTCGTGTCATAAATATCAATTATGTGTTAATCATTAAAATTCAGATGAAAAGTAAAGCACCCTCAGATAAACAGCTGATGCCAATCAAACTAAATGATCTGCTTGTGTGGGACAGAAACTGGCTGTGTATGTATAAATGAATGAACTGGGAACATACTGGTCAAGCTTGTTTCGGCATGACTGCCACACAACAATGTTTGGTCACTGTCAGCATACGCTGTCAGATATAAACTTTTTATGTACAGCTTCTATCCCTTTTCTACACCTGCGGGATATAGAGCACATAAAGTGTATTCCAAATGTCACGTTAGCTGTTCAGTACATGTGTTGTGTGTTTGACAAAAACCAAGGAGCAATTTTAGTATTCAGCAGGTATCTTTGTTCTGTGTTTCTGAGGCAAAACAATGACCTGCTAACTGTCTGCTGTCTCTGTCTCTGCAGCACTGACCGTAACGGGGGACACCACACACACTTTCCAGGTAAGCTTCCCTTTACTCCTCTACACATCAGCTGCACGGTGTACTGGTCGGTTAAGAAGAAAACATCTGGTCCTCTGACAGGAAAAGCTGTGACGGACAACAGTTACTGTGTAGATTTGATGTCCTCAAGCTTCTGAAGTCTGTAAACTTCTTTGTTTTTTATTACAATATGTGACATAATCAGGGTATAACATCTGATGTTTATGTCATGTTTTCACAACATAAACACGTCAAATATTTGTGTTGTGGCAGAATGAGCGTGGAAATGATTGAGTTTGGTGTTCACAAAGACATTGATGAGTCTGAGAGCTGTCACACACTGTGTGTGTGTGTGTCTGTGTGTGTTATGATTCTCTTGTGGTGACCCGGTAACTGGAGCTTCACATTTTAACATTCCTGATTAATGATGCAGGTTGGACACAAACAATGAAAACACACCAGCAGTGGGATGCATTTGTGAATATAAATCTGCTCTTGAGGAAGAAGGGGTCAGCGTGGGTGCAGGCGCCCCTGCTGCAGGTGAGGTTAAGGGTCTCTCTGCAGCTGGAGCTGTCTGAGCAGTGATCCAGAGCTGCCACCACTGAAACTCTGCTACGCCTGCAAACTCACCATCTACGGTAAAATCCTCCCACTCCTCCCTTCTCACAGAACAGCTCCACTTTCCAGCAAAACGTTGTGAATTCTGGTAACCGAGACCAGGTGAACACATCGCTGCTGCAGATGTTTGATAAACCTGCTGCCATTTTATCCTCTGATAAAGGAGTAAAAACAACAGTTTGTGTGTTCTTCTCTCGCTAAGTTTGTGTTGACACTGAAAATGCATGAAGCAGTTAAAGTTTCTTTCCTTGTTTATTTCCCTGCAGCTGATTTGTGATTCAGCTGCAGCTGACCTGAACTCCTCCACATTCCTACGTCTGTGTGTTTACCACATGTGTTTCTGATCACTGAAAGGACAGGGAGGTGGAAGAGACTGAAAGCTGAGGAGGCGTCATGTCGACACACTGACATCTTTTTCCATCTTCATTACAAAGCACAGGATGATTGATCGACAGGTTTATTGATTGACAGGCTGGTTGGATGATTGATTTGAGGATGGTCTGCGTGGTGGTCAGTGTACCTACAGTGTTTTTTTCTTATGAGACACTTAAACCAAGCTGCTAAAGCCCTCTCCGCCTCAGGACCTGGACACCTTCAAGTCACTGAGCCAAATGTGAAGTGCAGTTTCTCGTCTGGAAACTATTTAACCCTCTGGACTCAACGGCTGTGCAGACGTGCCCAAATCACATGACCAATTTAAGATGACGCTGCACTGTTATGTGGCTGACACCTAGCCTTAATAAGCGGCTTTTCAGTTCCTGACATATCTGACAGAAGAAGCAGAAAACGTCTATAAGAGCATCTTTGTAGGGACTTTAGCTGCGAAAAGAAGGAACGTTGGAGCATGTGCAGAGTTTTTTGGACTATCTGAGTCACACTGAACATTTTTAATCTAAGTTATTCAACCTCCAGCCACGTTATCTGGGTGAGTTAGTCCAGTCCCCCCCCCTCTAAATCTTATCAGGAAATCAGCTGTCACATGACGCAGTGATATACACTGAGTGGATTGGACTGAAACTAATTCACTGTAACATAGCAGCCCTGAAATAAATCTCAGCTTCATCAGGGTTAGAGCCTCTGGTAACCTGGAAGGTTTGAACAGCAAATAAACATGAACCAAAAATTGGACTCGTAGATCAAACTTGCTGTCAGCTGTGAATCATGGGAAATCCGCAGGATGCGCATCTATAGTGTGTATTTTCCATGAAATAAATGTATGTGTCTGGTGGTCATCGCCCAGCAGAGCTCTCCTGCTCTCCATCGGTCTATTTCTGTCTCTGAGTGGGAAGGATGGATGTACTGCCGGAGGGAAGGAGAGAGGGATGAAAATGGAGGAGGAAGAGGAGAATAGCAGTCTCTTCATCTCATATTTAGTCCACCCTGTGTTGATCTGTGAGACAGTGTGTCCAGTCTGTTTTGTATACATGAATTAATATGAGATGACTTCACTGGGATGGGAGGGGGTGGATGGAGGAAGCAACTGGAGGCTGCTCCATCTCTAAATGAAGCAATATCTGGAATATTTTTATTTAAAGGAGTCATCTTGCAAGGTGTTTATGATGGTAGCCAGCCTGTGTAAACGATGAAGTACTGGCTCAGACATCATGACGTCTGATGGCTGTAAATCATAATTTCTGTTATAAGTTTAGATTCTTAACGTGAGATCGGTTTGGATTAAGTCAAGTTGCTGTTTGCACTGCAGGTTTTAGTCCCTCTGTGTTGGTCTCCTTCCTGAAGGATGCCAGGAATATTGGTGTAATGTTTTTTTTTAATCTTGCATTTTTAAGACTACTCCTTCATCACACCAATATCTTGCACTCTAATGGACTTCGTGATTTAGTAAAATCAGGCGGCAGGAATGATGATGAAGCATAAGAGGACAATCAGCTGGCTGGTATAAAGTATTAAAGTTAAAAAATGTAGCCCTGAATTCTTTGGCTTGAGTTAACTGTGCACAAAAGAAGCGTGATACTGTGATTCACCATGACAACAGGTAAACAAAGCATCTCTATTTTAAGCCAACTGAGCTGCAGATATTAGAGTTGTCAACATGAGTCATGACATTTATCTTACAGAGAAGTTTAAGAAGAATACAATTATACAATTGCTACATTTTAATCAGCGTAGTCAACTCATTCACAGTTTACATGATTCCACTCACAGGGAGCTGTGGTGTACCTCAAGGCGTCACACTGGGTCCACTGCATTTTACTGGATTCCTAATGGGTCAACATACAGGGGACACATTACAGTTAAATCACAGTGGATGAAATCAAATTGTCATGCTGTATTGGAATCAGAGGCGTATAAAAAGAGGTTGGTTCTGATTTGTTCAAACCTTGAGGTCAAAGATGTAGCATCAGATACGTAGGCTGTGCATTGTTAGCTGACGCACGTCTGTCTGTTTGAAAAGTACCCAGAATCCTTTAGCCAGCAGGCACTGAATGTTACTCTGTCAACTCTTAACAGGTATGAAGGAAGCTGAGAGAAATTTGATGTTTCACTTTATCTTGACTAGAACCCCTGTACGTAAGGCAGGACGAGATCCTACAGTACAGAAGATGTTTGCAGACACCAGGAAGCAGCAATGGTAACATGTAGCATGGCAACATGATGTAGAGAAACTTGGCTAAAAGACTCCACCAAGCATTGTTATCCAAACCAAACATGAGGACAGCTCTGTCCACTTTAAAGCTTCTTCTAATTTCTCCACTTCAAGGACTCACATGAAAGCAGAGACTCTGCTGATTACAAAGATGTCTCATCACTGTGGGACAAACTCTAGGAGCTAGCAGCTAATGTGTTCTTCTATGTATCTTCTTTTCTTTGAAATGAAGTTCCTGCTAGTGAAGTATTCAAGTATTCACTCCTGTCATAGACTATCTTGGGCTTCACTTCTTTCTGGATCCTCATTGTGTTTCTCAGGTGAAAGTGTGGGTTATCCCTGGATTCTCCGGACTCTGACCATTGATTGATGTGTCCATCGTGAACATCGGCCAATGGCTTCCTGAGATATTTACCTGTCTAATAAAACACCTGGAAAACGGTTCACTTTTTTAGCTTTAGTTCCTTATCAGACATTATTTTACTCATTCCTAGGATTAATTTACTCATACTTAGGATTTCTAGATGAAATCTTCTGGTTTTCACTGAAAGTAATGTGGTGTTCTTTTTGGAGGAGATAACCATTTACATTTTCTACTAGGTTTCAAGTGAATTTACTTTGACACAGTAACATAATGTGATTCTCAGACTTCTGTAGTAATCTCGCATGTTTCAGCTTTCTGTAGAGACCAGGATTATATATATTGCCCTTGTAGATGTGACGATATTCTTCATTTGTTTAAATCAAGTTTATTTGTTTAGATATGTCATTTCAGACAGGAGGAAAAAAAAGTAGACTTCATGAATATGAAAAGGTGCAAACAGTGAACAAAGTCATCAATAAAAATGTAAAAACTTTGCAGAAGCCTCCGGGCTCTACATGCACCGGGTTCAGGTTCAGGTTCTGGCTGCTGATGTTACATGGCTGCAGCTCAGAGTGAACGTTGAGTCAGAACAGAACCGCTTGCATTGAGGCTAACTGCAAGGCAGCAGCTGCTGTGGACCAAAACAGCTGCTTTGCTGGCGGAGGATACAGCCTGAGGGATGTACACACTAGCACACGCACACACGTCTCTTGTGTGCTGACGGGTCAACATGGTACCAGGTGTAGGTGGAGGACGGGTGAGAAAACGGAGGAGGAGGAGAGGCTGAGTCTAACCGATGACCGCTGCTTGAAAACAGCCTTCAGCTATTTGTAAAGCGAAGAAAGATAAATAAATAAAGAAGACAAATGTCCCCTCCTCTGTGGAGGACAAACTCAATCTTCCCTGCAGCTCTCCTCCTCTGCTGCTGCTCAGAAACTCAACCAGAGAGGAAAACGTGCAAATAAATCCTGGAAAACACTGGCGGCACTCAGTGTTTCAGCAGAATGGCAGGGGTTTGGATTTAAGTTCATACCTCATGTGTCTTCAGACAGAACCAGTTTTAAGGAATGTGCTCACATTTTAACAAAGACAAGAGAAACTGAGGCAGGAAGTCATCCCACAGCTTTAATTATTTAACTTAATGAGACAGGCTGAAAAGAAATTAACTGAAAACATGTAGGATGAGTCCTGTGCATCCTCATACTGCTGGTACTGCTGAATCCCTAACCCATACCACAGTTTAAATGGTCACCTTGGCCAAAATACTGAAGTTTTCTGTAGATCAGGTTTATAGTACTTTGTCCTTGTAGTAAAAACTACACACACAGATGAGCTTTAACCAGCAGACAGGGCCTAATCTGTGATATAACTTTAATGCAATTAAAGACATTTTGGTTGAACAAAGAAAATAAAAATTCCATTCCTCTTGTTCCGGCTCCGGCTCCGGCTCCGGCTCCGGCTTCGGCTTCGGCTTCGGCTTCGGCTTCGGCTTCGGCTTCGGCTTCGGCTTCGGCTCCGGCCCCAGCCTGGAGTCTCAGAGCTTTGATGCTTTCTAGTGAACCAGCCCGGGTTCACACCAGTTTAAGCTGAGCCAAAGTGGAAGGACTTTACTTCCTAGAATAAACATCAACATCTTGGAGATTTGGTCCTGAAAGTGATGGGTTAGTCATCAGGCTCTATTATAACCTATGATAAACCAAAAAATAACTGTTTACCCTGCACAATACATTACCTTCATCGTGATATTAGCCTATGTGATATACATATTGCAACAGCTGCCTAAACTGAGATAAACAGTCCGTATTTGCATAATTTAAGGAAGTGTTGTTACGTTTTCCCAAACACTGGTGTGCTTTTGTGCTCTGTTTGCGTCAATGGCGAATCAAATGGACTCTTCCTGCATGCTCCATGTAGATGCTAACAGCTGTGGCAATAGAGCACATAGAGTAAATGTTTTTATTGTGTAAAGTAACGAGAGGAGGGAAAAATATGTGGATTCAGAAGAACTCGTGGCTAAACAGAACATCATTATATTGGAATTATGTTGGTTAGAACATAATTGATGATTCGGTACAAACACAGGAACTCTGCAAGACGTCAAATATGCAAGACATGTCAAATAATTGTGCCAACCAGCAGGGGAAACACGTTGAATCTCTGCTGCCACCTACAGGATAACCACCGGAGCTTTAGACGTATCCAATAGATGTTTTGTGTGTTGCATCATCTTACTGCGCCTCCATCACTGTGAGTCCTATCTCGTATCCGCCGACAAATCGACAGCAACATGGATATCTGGACGACCAACTTAGACAGTGGTCCACAGTTACTGATAAGGATATCTTATCTGGAGATCTAAAAGTTATTCTGTTTGTCATATTAGTGAGACAGAGTATTGTGGTAAATGCATCTGTATGTTGGTATGGATGGACAAAATGGATGAGGTTGAGTATGGTTGTCGGTGGATGTGGCTGTCTGGCACTTGTTGCCCTCAGAGGTTTGTGGGGGTTGAGCTTGTGGGCTGGATTGGATAAGGGTCTTTAGGGTGGAATGGAGACTTGGGTGTGAAGACGGAAGCTGACACCTCGGCTAGACTAGCCAGTCTGCTAGACCTCCACTAGGAGGCTCTGACTATTGCCTTCCTCTGCCTCCTTCTGTCCGGACGCATTGCCGTTCCTGCGGTGGGCTGTTTCAGTTCTGTTCTCCGTGATGGTTGCTGGGGCTTGGTCTGCTTCTGATCCTTGGAGGGGGGCGTGGTTGCAGTTGCATTACCACTTAACACAACTCACCCCTAATGTTTTTTAGACACACCTACTTACACACCCACACCCCTGCACACACACACATGCAGACCCACACCCACGCACATTTACTTGTTGCCGTTGTGTTCATTGCTGTTCATGGTTTCTACAGTTTTTCTTCTCACATGTGCCCTTATTGATTGTTGTGTTTTCTAGAAGCCTTTAGGATGTTTACTGTTCTTTCCAGGTGTAGCAGATGTTTAGTTTCTCTGTTTAGTTTTGATTGCAGCTGTTGTGGTTTGTTTTCTATCTTTACTTTTGTTCTCTCGTTTTCAATTTTTTTCTATTTCTCCTGTATCTTCCTTTTTCCATCTGCGCTTTCTCTGGTCTAGTAGAGGTTATTCGGGACAGAAATAATCAATATAAACAATAAAAACAAAGAAGAAACAAAACAGTCAGAAGACGGTAAAAGCTACATCAACCTCGCACTGAGGAACAAGCCAAAGAATAAAACTGTGTTTTCTAAGAATTTTTAAAAACAACTGAGGGAGCTTGTCTTCTGTGTAAAGGAAACTCATTCCAGAGCATTGGGGCCACAACAGAAAAAGCTTCATCACCTCTCATTTTCTTTTGTGATTTAGGAGCCACCAAATCACTGATGATAAAGAAGAAGCACTATTTTTTGGTTCCAGTTAAGAACCAACTTTTTGTTGGTCTGAATGTGCCGATCGTTTCAAAGTAAGGTTCAGGAACTCTACTTGCTCTGCAAGAGCTAGCTTTGTCCTAGCTAGCATGACCTGCAGAGACACACCAGATACAGCCAGGTACAATACTGCAGGATGAAATTGCCTGACACAGAAACAGCCTGATGAGTAATGTAACGGTAAACAACATGGCAACAGGAAGCTGGCGAAGCTGACAGGAAATGGAGAATTACTTGTGAGTCTGTGTTCTAGCATTTTGAGCTTGTGTCAGATGTTTCTGTTCAGCCTTACCAGAGGCGAAACAAAGTAATTACAACACAGTCTCAGATAGAGGATGAGCAGCAGCTGTTGCCATGCCAACTGACCACTAACCGGCTGTGTGTGTTAGGTATTTGGCCATCCTCCCAACCTGGAAGACTGTTTAGGACTGCAGCTAACATGGCTATAGAGGTCCTAAACAAAAGTGATGCTGACAGTGAAAGCAGCGACCAATCAGCTGTTAGCAGTGTTACATGCGAGGTCATCAGTGATCAGTGGAAAAACTACAACACATCAACCTGCAGCAAAAAAACAGCAGTGGTCCAGACACCTGATGGTGTTCAGCACTTTGATCTCTGTTTCCTCTGAAGTCTGGATCATTGTTAATGACCTCTTACTGTCTGGACCGGTCTGGACCAGTTCTG
Source organism: Rhadinocentrus ornatus (assembly GCA_037177495.1). NCBI lineage: Eukaryota > Metazoa > Chordata > Actinopteri > Atheriniformes > Melanotaeniidae > Rhadinocentrus > Rhadinocentrus ornatus. The sequence goes on along the minus strand of JBAMHW010000015.1, from coordinate 29,318,532 downwards.
CTCTGACTGTGAAAGACAAAGAAGTAACTTTCTATCAACCTGCTCTTCATCTGCACCCGTGAGTCACTACACATGATGTGCAGCATTTAGATGACACTTATTCTGGAACCTGGACCAAACTGCTTGTCAGTGACTCCAAATGAGTCATTAAATTGTCTCTGTTGGCGTACATTTCTCTGCAGCTGTCAGGTTCTGGTCACCTGGTTTCCATTTTTCACAACTTGAGGTGTTGATTGTTTTGCTGATTCAAAGACTTGAATGTCTCTGCAGTGATGGAACATAATCAAGCAGCATCCTGAAGCGTTGATCCAAGGCAGGATGGATCCATGTTTTCATTGTGTTTCCACCAGATTCTGAGCCTAGCATCTGAATGCGGAGCTGAAATGGAGATTCATCAGACCAGCAGCGTTTCTCCATCTTCTATTGTCCAGTGTTGGCGAGTCTGTGAGAATGTAGCCTCAGTTTCCTGTTCTTGGCTGACTGGAGGCACGCAGTGTGGTCTTCTGCTGCTGTAGCCCATCTGCTTCAAGCTTTAAACTTTCTGGTTGTAGTGGCACAAATAAGTTGTACAGTTAGCATGGTACGTTACCCTCAGCCTCTGTAAGACAAAAACTAAGGATGTATTCCACATACCTGCACTATACCACTGTCAAACAGCTGTTTGGTATCTTGCAGCTCTTTGTTTGAAATGTGGATCACAGAAAGCTGTTGTCCGATCTCTGAGTCCAGTCCTCTCTACAATATTTAAAAGTTGCCTAAAGGTGATGTTAATCAACATTTTATGTTTCTAAGAAGCATCCTGCAGGGCTGACGAGTGCGTTGTGTATTCTGTGGCTGCGTGACAGTAAGAGCCATTCGATGTTCAGTCAGTTTAACTCTTAATGTGCAAACATACACAGCCTTTTAATCCATTAAAAGAAAAAATTAAATTCAGCAAGAAAATGGATCTAAATGGATTCAAGCGATGATGAGGATAAAATTAAGAGTCTCATTTAATAAACTGTTTAAATATCTCTAACACACAACTCATCTGGAATGATTCACAATAAAGATACAGAGATGAGACTGTTGACGCCAAAAATAATGATCCAAACCAGACGAATTAGTCATGAAATGTTATTTTTGTTTTCCCTTTAGTTGCTTATCCTCCATTTTTAGTTTTTGCTTAGAGCCAGATGAAGTCAGGTTTAATTTTTTGAAAACAGCTAATTAACAGAAACGTAAAGATTTTACAGCTGGAATAAAACCTCCTGTATGTCTCACATCACGTCTGATGGGAGTCTATTTTGGTTTGTGTGACATGAAAACATTTGGACGCCTCAGGCAGCAGACTCATCACGGGTTTTAAATGAGAGGAAACAGAGAGATGAAAAGTTTTTCATTCAGCTGTGAGGAGAAACGGCTAAGTGTCTGAAAGGCAAACTGCTGTTTGATGAACATTATTAAGTTCTTGCAGTTTTAGTGGACGACCGACCGTCATGTGAAAAGAATTTATATCATTTTCCAAATTAGAATATAATTTAATCTGGTCCTTAATCAGATCTGAAAATTCAGCCTCAGATAAACAACAGCACATGATCTATTAAACAAAAGCTAAAAGTCAGAATCAGTGTAATAATCCAGCATCTTGTAGCCAGCATTGGTTTCAGCAGCTCTGTGAAGGTCCCACCACAGCCCTGTAGTCAGGTTGAGGTCTGGACTTTGACTGGATCATGTTAACAGCTTGATTTTTTTCTTTTCCAGACATTCTGTTGTAGATCTGCTGTTTGGGATCATCGTTCTGTCGCATGAGACAGTTTGAGCCAAGCTTTGGCTTTCAGACAGATGTACTCACATCTGACACTAGAATACTTCGGTATCCAGAGGAGTTCATGGTCCACTCAATGAATGCAGAATCCAGGTTCTGTATCTGCAGAACAAGCCCAGATCATCAGCGAGGCGGTTGTGGCTGGACTATGTCCTCAATCCTACATTGCCTCAAATGTGCTCATTGGTGTGTGAAAGTGTGTGAGAGGGAAAAATGTATGAATGGGTGAACGTGAAGTTATATAATAAGTACAGTCCATTTATCATCCGTCCACCACCGTGCTGACAGTTGTGATGAGGTGTTTTGTGCTGATATGCTGTGTTTGTTTAACACATCCACTTTTGTCAGGTTTGTCCAAAGAACATTGTTCCAGAAGTCTTGTGGTTTGTTCAGTTGCAGCTTTGCCAGCCCAACCTGTACTGCCATGTTCTTTTTAGAGAGAAGAGACTTTCTACTGAACCCTTCCCATAAAGTCATACTGGGAACTCTTCTTCTAGCTGGACTGTTATGGTCTTTAATATTTAAAATGCTAACTGAGGCCTGGAGACTTAGAGATAATGTAGTATAGGTTTACTTCCACCATAATGTGGCATCAAGGAAAAACAACAGATGAACACTGTTGCTAGGTTCTGGTACCATGTGTGTGGTGCTGTGAGATTTGAGACTAACAGGGTGCAAATGTAAGAAACATGCAGAGCCAAAGACAAGAACCACCAAAAACTTCTGTGTGGAAGAAATGATAACGAGGTCTAGTCCAACCTCTGCAGGTAATTCTAATGGGTCATCAGTGTAGCCCACTATGAACAGTCACTAAAGTGAAGAATCCAACAGAAGGTCCGTCCATTCATGAGCTGCTTTGTCACCAGATGAAGTTTGATGTTAGCCGTGTAAAACAGATAGTGGACCTCATCTCAAAGATGATAGCTAAAGACGTGGCTCATCAATCCTGGTAAAGGTTTTTAAGTTTGAATAAGTTGATCCTGGAGTTTACAGTCACGTCAAGAAAAAGCATGGGAATGAAGAAACTGTCTGATGATGCTGTAGACGAGCTGACGTCCGCGACTAGGAAATGCACAGAGCCGTTCTGGAGACCGAAGTCTTATCATTGAGACAAACCGATTAAAACCAGGTTCTTTCCTTGGCTGGACAGGAGACTGAAGCGCCGTTTACACGCTGAGACAGTAAAATGTAACAGTTTGGTTAAGTTCTTGCCTTTCCTTTCGAGTTTTGGGTAAACTAACCCGCAAAGGTTTGAGAATGGACTCCAGAGTAAAACTTCTTAAAATGCAAGGTGACTCTTGTACGTGTAAACATGCACTGGAACCATTTTACAGTGATGACGCCTGTCATCTTGCATTTGGGAACTCAGGCCCTGTTTACACCTGCGAACAGCATTACAACAACAATGGCGGACTGTAACAGTGTTCTGAGAAATTTGGCACAAATGTAATCAAATATGTCCTCTTTCAGATACTGTAAGAGCAAAACCCACCTCAGATACTTGCTTCATTCAAAATGGCTTCCAAATATTGCTCCAAAGAAACACGCTTTTGCTTTTAACTCAAAGTTATGACCTTGTTGGGCATAAAAATGTAACGTTGACAATTATAAACATGGACATTCTAAACCTAGCATCAAGCCTGCACATCAAACGGTTCTGGAGACACAGCATTTTGAAAGCAAATTGTAAAATCTAAATCATTTCAGAACTTCCAGAGATACAAAGGTTGAACGTGAAAAGTTATGGTATATCTTAAAATATATTTCTTGACATACTTTGGAAGCTTTGGTCCACCTTGGGATGAAGCGTTCCCTGGCCTCAGTCCATCCTCGTTCCATAGGACTTGGTAGATTTTGCACTGAATTCCGGGCTTGACCCACACATTGCACCTTGATAAGCCGCTCTTTTGATATGTTCTGTAATGCTGCTTTTGTGGGTGGAATGTTTTGAAGTGACAGCCCTCCTTGTACAAAAAGTGCTTTACGAGCTTTGTTCACTTAAAACAGTGGACATTATTACGGTGTACCGTTCAAGAACAGCTTCATCCTCTGCTGTTATCACTTCTGGTGTGGAGCTTAGTTTTTTTAACACAGATGTCACCTAAGGGATAACTCCCCAAGCATCAAATGCAGTCTTCGAGTCCCTGCCAGCAAACGGGGATGAGGTGTCTGAGCTACTAAAAGCGTGGAAGAAGGGAAGGGCTTTGCATTTGTCAGAACCAAGGTCACCTGCCAAGCCGTTGCTGGTATTTAGATTAAATGTTTTCCCACAACAAATTCCAGCCACACAATATCTTCTAAAATGTGACTAAAGGAATAGCTAATAAAAAGTACTATTATATATTTTACCTTACCATTTCTCACAGTGACTGTTTCACTGATGAGACTGTTAGCTGAAACAGGAATACTGTATCCTAAGAACTATTTTGGCACAGACTTGATCTTGTGCTTAAAATGTGTGGAATGTCCATATTTATATTTTCAACAATACATTATTATGCTCTAGATGGTCATAAATTGGATTTAAAAGCATAAACTTTCTTGGCAGCCATATTTGAACGCCATCTTGAGAAATACAAGTATCCGAGGTGGGTCTTGCGATTAAAGGAGGACACACGTGGCTGCATTTGTGCCAAACTTTCTGCTTCTTTTCATGAACAGTTCTCATGTAAACTTGCCCTTCTGCTTGACTGTTTAGCCAAACCTACTTTTTTGTGCCATTGGAGACAACACATAGATTGCACAGGTTGGATAACTTATACATCTCTATACACGCGGTTGTTGTGTCCTCAGGTGTGAAAATCAGGTTAAGCATTGAAACATTGTGTAAACAGGCCTAAATAGAAAAGTAACATACACGACAATGCTAATAACAATGTGCTAGCTAACATCAACAGTGGGTCGAGGTATTTGAAGAATGACTGAATATAAAGGCTGGACTGAATAAATCAAATTAATTTTCAATTGTGTTATTACCTAGAACAGCCATCACTAATGAAAAGTCTGAGGTTATAAGATCGTCGTCTTCATGAATCCTGACAACTGTAATGCCCACCGCAGCCTCCAGGGGGCACTACCACAACTTCAAACTGCTGTTAGATGGGATTATGTATTTTACATGTTTTAATTAAAAAATTATTATTATATTAATCACAGATTACAAATGAATTAATCGTGATTAATGATTAATTTTTACTGTCTTGTATCAACAGAAAGGGCAAGCAAATGCTCACTTGGGGTTTTCTTCTCCTTTTTACATTAGATGATCACTTTAGTCATAATAATCAGTTCAACATCATTTGTGCCAGGTCAGTACCCCTGCCTCAAAACCTTTGTAGACACACCCCTGCTTAGCTAAACCTTGAATAATTTCTACCACCTTTCAACTACTTGGGTAGAAAGGAGCGCTCCCCTGATTTGTATCTCAGAACCTGTTCATAACATCTGCACAGCACCAATGACGTCCCCTTGGTTCCGTTTGCTGGTTCCCTCTTGCTAGATATCTGAACCTGATCTGTCTTCTAGACGTCTGCATGGCTGTCTGATGACTGGTAAATTTTTACAGTGCCACTAAAACCTCATTAATAGTGAAAAGTTATATAAAATAAGAGCAAACAAAAACTAACTGAAATTGGGCTGTTATCAACATTCGTTATTCTTCAGCTTCACACAGTGACATGGATCTGATGGCCATGAGACTGGTAAATGTTGCCTGCTTTAGCTATCGTGTCCAAAAGCAAAACTTTTGTGTAAATATGTGCCGGTGTGAACCACGAACCGCTAGTTTCCTCCTTCTCAGTTGAACAATAAACAAACGTAACGAGAGAGACGGTGCTGGTGGCAGAAAAGTGGATCAGCTGATCACCGACTGCCGTCATGATTCACAACATGAGAGGGAGGAGGAGGAGGTGGTGCGCCGCAGCAGACAGAAACCATCGGAACAGTGAGGTTTATGCAACACCACGTGAAAAGTTTTTTGTTTTTAAAGTTTGGGTAATGAACCTTCTTACCAGGAAAAGTGTGGGAGTTGAAGCTTCATCATCCCCTCCAGGTGTGACGCTCTGAAATCCATCCGTAGAGCCCAAGCAGCTTGTTCCATGCTGCCTCTAGACACTTCCATTTCTCACCTTATGAACCGTAACTGCGCATGCGTTAAATGCATTAAAGATTTGAACGCAATGAAGTAATTAGTTACTGCCGTTAACACGCTATTTTAGACAACCTTAGTTTAATCTGTGCTTTCTTTCTTTTAATTTGTCAGGTCCCTTTTGAGGTGAACACTGAAACGCTGGTTCTACACAAGGTAACATCTATTTTTCTTCTATTAAAAATCTGAAGCATCCCCTGAAACTCTGACATGTAAATGTTCATCTGTCTGTCCCGGAGTGACCATTAAAACTGTTCTTACTTAGTACTGGTTCTCACAGAGATGATACAGGCAGAATATCACAGATGACTTGGTTTTCTGTTGGTGTGTGGTGCGTTAGGTGTGTTTGGTTGTTAATCGTATCCATGGTTACATTTGGTTTTTGTTTGCAACAGCATTTAGACAGTTCATAGTTTGTGTGGTGTGTGTGTGTGGTTGCTCGGCAGGTTCTGCTGATTTTCTCCCTGTAATGTGTCTTTGAGCAGCCGCGGGTCTACCCACTAACCGATTAGTTCAGCCTGCTGCTGCCAGTGAGGCTGACTGCGGGAGACACGCACATGATGCCAGAGTCCAGTCTTCTGCATGCCATGACTCTCAGCAGCTCAGTCACTGCACACACTGGAAACTCTCCCACTCTTCCTCCTCATCTTCCTCTTCTCTCCTGCTTTGCTTAGCTTGTTTGTTTTCATGTTTCCAACAGCTGATACTGAAGGACTCTCACTGAGTTTGATCATTAGAAACACATCTGAAATTAAATCTGCGGTTTCTGATTTTGATCATTTTTGTTTGATAATTATTTTCTAATTTTAACTAATTTTAAATACTGTTGTATAGCCAGTTGTCTTTATGTTTACAGGAAAGCACTCATTTTTAAACCTTTTGGGAAAAATGCAGTTTGTTGTAGGTGACGTTTAAGAGCTTGAGATGTGACACATGTAACAGATGTGATGCTATCATTTACGCCAAGACATCTCCTTTGGAGTCGGGCATATTCAGAGAGAGGTTTCCTGGTCTTAGATGGTTGTTGTTCCTGAGCTTCCACATAGATGGACCTTCATAACCATATGTTACCACAATGGACAAAATATCCATTTTAATAGCTGATGACAGTAAAGTACATTTTTTTTCACATTGTTCCACTAACCTGTTAGCAGTTTTATTAAAAAGTGTGTATTGGCAGAGACCTTGTTACAAAAAATTGTGCCGAATGCACCAACACAGCCAGAGTGTTGAGTAGATGAAGAGGAAAAATTTATCCAAATGGACAAAAATGGCCACAGTGATGCAAGAGGGTTAAATGAGTTTGACAGTTGTGATGGATGTTTATTGGCATTGATGGGAACACAATACGCTACTTTTCACTGAGGGTACTGCTGTTAGAGCTGCAGCAGTAAACACAGCTCATTTTTCTTTACAAAAACACGAACGTCTCACATGGAGGTTCAGAAACTGAAATTTGTGGATCAGTTTTACCAGCTTGCTCTGTCTGTGGTCCAAACAAAAACAAAAAAACACTCTAATTCTACGGTTATGCAACATAGTTATCAATTTAGTGCAATACCATCACTGTAGTTACAGGCTTGTCTCCTGGAGGTAGTTAGATACTGGACCAGTCTCAGAGGACTATCTGTCTATCTATCTATCTATCTATCTATCTATCTATCTGTCTGTCTGTCTGTCTGTCTGTCTGTCTGTCTGTCTGTCTGT
>JBAMHW010000015.1:29278505-29299849 GCA_037177495.1 Rhadinocentrus ornatus | reverse complement strand
TATATATATATATGTATATGTATATGTATATATATAGATATATGTATATGTATATATATATATATATATATATATGTATATATAAATATTGATAAATGGATCAAATAAATAAATAAATCTTTATTTGTCATACATGTACAGTACAATGAAATGAAAAAATAAGTTTCAGCCTTAAGGTGCCTTAATGATCATTCACATTAAATAAAATTCAACACAATAAAAGACACAATCATCAACATTTAGCATTCAATCATACATCTCAGTTGGCAGAGCATCAGTCTCCCATGTGGGAGATGAGGGTTCGAATCCCCCAGGGCACGAATAAAAGCATCTGCTAAAGGACTATAATCTAATTTCCATGTAATCTAGTGCACATACACATACATCCCTTCATATGTGCAGTGTGTGTATTATGTCACAAACTGTTAAATATGTAAATAGTTTCTGTTGTGTGTTTGTTTCAATGACAATATTTTTTCTCCTGAAAGCCGAGACTTGAGAGAATGATGAGATGAGAAAAGGCTTGGTCACCGTTGATCCGTGTGTTGTTTCTACAAAGTTCTGGTAGGAATAAATTCTGCTTTCTTCTTCTGGTCGACTTTCATGCTGCTATATCTGTTGATACATTCATTTACATCATTTTAGCCTCAGAATTTGACAGCTGAGGCTGGAAACATCGTGCCTGCATGCTGACTGGGATTAAAGGAGCTGAGCTTCTACATTTTTATATTATAAACCACATGGACCAAAAACAGTTTTTCATTTATCAGACAACAATCTTATTTATGTTTGCCAGACTTGAGCAGGGTCTTCCTCAGTGTTCCTCTTCATCCTCAGATGTTTGTTTTAAACTTTTTATAAATTACACATTAAAATGTCTGGACTCTTTCAGAGGAGAAATGTTTAATATTTCCATAATGCTGCTCGGTGGGAATTCTAGGAATATATGAATGGATAAATGATGGTGTGTGTAAATGAGGTGAGGGGTGAGATTATAATATAGATGAGCTCTGTGTGGATGGAGGGAGCATTAAAGTGATGAGAGGAGGTTCAAATGAGCCAGTGGGCGGAGCCTTTAGTGGAGCGTTAGGATGGATGGATGAGAGGGGACGTGAATGAAAATGAGGCCTTTTATTCAGATGATGTTTCTGTCTTCACGTTCTATTTATGTTGAAGAGCGTGTGTGTTTGAATACACACCAATGGATGGTTGATGTTCTTAAAGGAATATTACAACCTAACAGAGAAGAAGACGACACTGTTCACACCTCCTGATTATTCTCAGGAGCTTCTTAAATTAGTTTCTTTTATAGACAATTATTTCATTGCTAAATAAAGTACATTCAGACTCCACATCTCAGGTATAATCTGTATTTGCAGAAAAGGTAGGAAAAAATGTGAAATAAATAAATAATACATTTTCAGCAGAAGATGGTGACGGAGTATTTTGTGACATCTGCTTCAAGTTTTAAACCCTTATCTGTTATTTTTAAAAAATAAAAAAGAATATAGCTCCAAAAAATAAATGAATATAAAAGAAAGACAGAAATAAAATAAGGTACAATTAAATGTTTTTAGTAACTGAATAAATAAAGATAAATAATAAATAAGTGTGAATAACAGGAAATAAATAAAATATTATATAAAATGAAATAATTATTTAAGAAAAACAAGTTAGTGTGAAACAAATGAAAGGGCAAAGAATAAAAACTATTAATATTTTTTCACTTTCTACGAACATGAAGCTAAACATGACTAAACCAGTTCAGAAATCTTTCACTTACAACAAACTATTTACAGTAAGTTGGATCGTGGATGCGAAGAGAAGACTCCCGGTCAGTTTGTGCATGAAATGGTCAGATTGCGGTTAAAACCAGCGCGGGCGCTTATTTAGCCTGACTGCATTCAGACTTCACCTGCTAATGCGCTAATGCTAGCCAAACAGTCGGTAGGTTAGAGAACCTCGACTCCAAGACTCAGGCTGCGTAGTGGTTTGGTAAAAATAGGAATAATAACTTTTAAAACTTTCTTTGTTGACATGTTTGTTTTTTGTTCACTGCTGACTGTGACATCTGGTTTAAGTTAAACCTGAAGACATCCAGGTGACAACGGGAGATGGTGATGGCTATTCTAAACCTTTAAGGGAGGAAAACAGCCATCGTTCTTAAAAACATTAGCAGGAAACCGTAACTTCCCCAACGTTTGGCTCGGTGGTGGAGCGACTGACAAGAACAATTTGGCCACTTCGGAAGGTTTTTGCACATTTAAGGTGGCAGATGATGCAATCTGACAGAAGGAAAAAATTAAGTCAGTCATTCAAGAGGATGCGCGTTAAGCAGGGCTCACAATCCTGGTACTCTCAGGCTAATTTCCTGCAGGTTTTAGACGTTTCCCTGCTCCAACACGCCTGTTACCAAGGAAATGGGTCTGCCCAGCAGCTTGTCCGGTTCTGCACAAGCCTGTTAACGATCCATTGACTTGAGTCAGGTGTGTTGCAGCAGGGAAATATTAGCCCTCGAGGAGCAGGGTTGGTTAGGCATTTCTAGAAAATACTGCAAAGCTCCCATGCAGCCATGAAGCAGTCCTGTTAAACATGTCCAACATCTTCGCAAACAAAATCTGATTTGCTAAAATTTCAGTGTTGTGAACAAATCCTTTTAAGTGCGTCAGTGTGCTCTTCAAGCACATCAGTAAGCTAAGCTGCAACTACGACTATTCTGATAATCCTCGACTATTTACACGACCAGTCACCGTATCGGATTATGTAGCTCTTATGTGGCTCTTATTTCATTTTCAGCTTTGAAATCTCACGAGGTTGTTATGTAAGTCCGACGTGCCTCCTCTTTAAATGTCCGAGTACTTCCGTGGTACGCAAGGTCCGCTTTACAAATCTCACATGTACTTAATTTATTTTGTACTTCTAATGTGAAGTTGTCCCAGACCTTCGACATCCTCTGCCACCGTGGACTTTATTGCACATGTGCAACTCTCAGCAGAGATAGGGAAAAAGCCGATGTCTCACTTTTTTTTTTCTTTTTTTTTTTTCTTTTTTATGGACAATAGTCGACGGTTAAAGTCGTTTGTCGACGAATAGTTGCAGCCCTAGTTCTGGACATGTGGCTGCTTATGTTTAGATGAAAGTTTGAGGTCAATAATTATTTCAGTGTCTGCTGCTGTAGTGCTAATCCACACTGACTCAAACTTGCGTTCACGATCTCAGACCTGTTGTGAGATTTTACCGTGTCCCACGCCCACGTTCAAATTGATAAATTCTGAGCCCTGCCTGGAAATTGTAGTGTCAACATATTTCTGTCGTGCATTTGTTTGATAAATGAGGCCAATATCTCCATCTGGTCTGAGTTTTCTAATGCATCCAGCACACCAACGATGTTTGTTATGCAAACGTGAGGGTATAAAGGAAATATTCTCAGGTTTAGTCCAAGGCTTTAACGTTATACAGTATGTAACAATGTACGGAAAAATACATTTTTACTGCAATAGATCAACATAAGATTAAAATAAATGATGACATATAGAAATAAAAACTGTCATTACAAAACTAAGCAAACATTTGTATCTGCTGATGAAACGTGTGGTGTGCAGAACTGGATATATTCCAGGAAAATAAAGTAAAATTATTTAATAAAATGCGTTAATGTGCACAATCGTCACGTTGGTCACTTAAGTTCACCTACCAATGGTATGAGCGGAAAGCAGCTTTCACTCTCAACCAGACACATTTCTAACCTTTCCGAAGTTGAGCGTAACTTGGAAAATGATTGGTTGAGAGATCCAGCTACAGTCAAGTCTAGATGGGGACCAGACAGGATGGAGCACAGACTGATTCAGCAAAGAAATACAAAAAGACGAGAGTAGAAAGGGCAAGAAAGAGAAAAATGGAGAGAAAAAGACTGGCCTTCAGCGGTTGGAGAGAGCTAACAGTACAGGTAGGATGCAGGATGGTGGGATATATAGAAAGATTCCACTGCTTTTTTCAAGGACTATGACCACATTAGACCAGGTCTTCCTGAAAACCTTAAAGACTTACAATGCACAAATCTAGACTGAACTATTGTACAGACTATGCAGATTCATTAACAAAGTCTCTGATTGGTGAAACTGTTAAAAAATACAAAAATGCCTCATTTGTGAATTGTTGTTTGGCTGGACTACATTAGACCAAGTCTTGTTTGGGATCATTGCACACAGATTGAGTACTTTAGACACAAACTGACCTTTGTTGGTGTTAAATAGTCTTATTAAAGCTGTAGTCTGTCGGGGGCCAATGTGGCAGATAAGCTAGTATGAAACAGAGCGGCCAGGCACCTCTACCTCCGTCTTACGCAGACTTTCTGTCACCTGAACAGAAACAGGATTCCTAACAGGAGTTTTAACCTTGGTTGGAAGGAAGAAATTCTCCTTAAACTTTAAAAATGTTTTGAGTGAGGAAGATTTCATCTCCAACATTTTGCCTTCAGATTTCATTGCAAGACTTTCACCACGTTTCACGGGTAGCGATGGAAAGTCCGAGGCCATGAGGGTCCTTGGAGACATCTAAAGTACGAAACATCGGCAGCTGAAAGCGGGATGTGCTTTTATATTTGACATCCTCTACATTAATAAAGCAGCTAATGAGTGTTGAAGTAGGGAGAGCAATCACTCTGCTGTGTCTTCACAGATAAATCATTCAGACCTGGACGCTGTGTGACAGTCTAGAAATTATCACCCAAGTCCTTGCTGCTGTTTACTGGTCGCAGCTGAAAGTCGAGAGATTTTCACTCTTTTGAAATGGAGACAAAAGTCAAACTGATCAGACCCCAACGATGCAGAGTGACTGAAGGAAAGTCAGAGTGATGACCTCCTTCCTTCTTCATCAGTCCATCATTTTTCCGAATGACCTGAAATTGCATTGAAAAACAAATTCCTGAGTTCTCATTTTGGTTTATTTCTGTCCAGCTGTAAACAGGAGTAGAGCAGTGGAGATGAGAAAGAGATGGAGCTGTAGAGAGACAATAGAGAGAGCTAGAGCCAGAGAGAGGAGGGAGGGAGTGATGGAGAGAACCAGAGGAGAGCAGAGAAATGGAGGTGGGAAGAAAAAGGTCGGCAGAGAGGAGGAGGAGCTGTGGTTACAACGGGGAGGATGTGCGATCGTCGAGGGGAGAGAGAGCCGTTACCACGGGAAGTCGTTGCCTTGTCTGCCACCACGGCAACGGCTAACCAGATCTGAGCTGAGCTCAGAGGAGGAGGTTGTCGGTTCAGTGCCGGGGCCCACAAGCAAGGCAGCCATGAGGACGAGGTAGGAATAAGTTGTGCTCGAAGCTAAAGACAAAGAGGAATGGAGAGAGAAAAAGAAAGAGAGAAGCTGTGACAGAGTTGCGTGTAAAACGTCATCTGAGAGGAAGCGAAAAGAGGAAGAAGAAGGAGAAGTGAGTCTGTGGGTCTGTTTTTCTGCTGAGTTCCTCTGAGTTCCACTGGTCTTCATGTTTTCTGTGCACTTGCAGTAAGTTGTTGCTATTTCAGCTTTGTTTGGTCGGACGTGAAAAAAAATGTGCGATGGAGGTGAATATTTTGGGTTCCGTCGGAGGATTTTCTGGTTAAATCTGGTGATATTCTGCATATATTCCAGCTTTAATCCAGCCTGTGCTGTCTCTCAGAATGATGATCATTATTTCCCCAAATAACACTGCTGTGTCTGAGTCAAGTGCTTCAACTACAAGTTTAGAAAATATCTTCATTAGTTTGATCAGGAGCGGTCAGTATGTGACTAGAGGAATGCTTTTTATTTAATGTCGGTCGGGGGAAAAATAGCGTGTATGGATGAAAGTGCTTTGCACGGCATAAAAGGTAATATTTAGTTTTTAAGGAGGTTGGTTCAGTAAAAAAAAACAATTCCAAAAATGATGGGATGTTCATGCTGTGTAGAATGTAAATAAAACTAGAATACGATGATTTTCCAAATCTGAAACATTAAGAACATGTCCGATGTTTAAACTGAGATATTTGAGCATTTCATGGAGAATATGAGCTCATCTTGAATCTAAAGGAAGCAGCACGTCTAAAACTTGGAACAGGAGCGACAAAAGGCTGAAAAATGAACTGAGACAAATCAGAAACAACTGGAGGAGCATTTGACAACTAATCAGGTTAACTGGCAACAGGTCAGGAACATGACTGAGTATAAAAGGAGCATTTCAGAGAGGCCGAGTCTCTCAGATGTAAAGATGGACAGAGGTTAACCAATCTGAGTCAAAAAATGCAGGTTAAAGCTTTATCATGCAAAGTAGAAGCCAAGCATGAAGAAGATCCAGAAATGCTGCCGTCCTTCTTGTCACCAGTTAAAAATCTCTGGTCTGGGTTTGCATTCATGCCTGGCGTGGGCAGCTGTGGAACGTCGGTCGGAGCTGCAGGTCGGGAGCTGAGAGGTCAGAGACGTGGTCTGTTACAGAGTCTGCCTCATCATGCCTAACTTCCAGAGCACTGAACGCTCCGTTTGTCCTCAACAAGATAAAATAGAAGGCAGGAACAGTTTCCTGTTTCCACTTCTCCAAATCTGGAGGTAAGATGACCTCCCTGTGAGTCATGGATGAAAATTTTATTTACAGACAACAGTGAAGTCAGATTTACATTATGAGGCAACTTCCTGCTTTCAGCCGTGTGATGGAAGTCAGGATCAGTCCAGGGACCGGCAGCAGCCGTCTGACCTCCCGAAAGCACAGAGGGGAGAAACAGGAGGGTTTAGTATTCCTGGTGGATATTTAGTCATCCTGAGTTACAGTTTCGGTTCAGCCTACTGCACATCATCATGGGCGTCCTTGAATGACAAGTTCTTTCTTGTTCCGTTTAACTCCGTAGTACTCAACAATGTTACCTCATATTTTTACTACTTTAATATAATTACCGTCCTCATGTCCTCTGTCCAGTCTGTGCCTGGACTTTCCAGTCCCTGAAGGGCTCATTGAGCAGACATAAATGAGCTTAGAGGAGTACCTACCAAGACGTCCAGCACCTCCATGTGAAGGGCACATTTTGACCGAAAGGAAAACCTATTTGTGTCCTCATTGGAAATGAAGAAAACATGCCATAATGAAAAGCAGCCTCAGGGGATTAGATTTAGTAAAGAAAACCGTCTAACCAGCCTGACAGGGCTGTTTATCTTTGTCAACGACCGCTCTCCACAAAAAAATGGCTAAACAAAAAGTGGACTTTGGAAACAAAGTATGTGTTTGTGGATGTAGAGGACAAAGCTGTGTGTCTTCTGGCTGTAATGAAAGACGTAAGAAGACACCACAGATACAAGCATCTGGAAACAAAGGCTCCAAAAAGTTGAAGAGTTATTAACCCTTTAGGTTCCAGACTTTTTAAAGTTTTTAGGGCAAACTTAAAAACACCAAAGTGCTGCACAGCAAGTAAAGTTCCATCATGAAGCCTAGAAAACAAATACCTGTAGAAAACTGACCTTTAATGCAGTTTTATTTTCAGCATTTCTTCTCTTGCTTTTACAGGAAATTTGTTTTTTTCATGTAAGGAAATTATTTTTGGCTGTTATTTAGAAAATGTTTTCACTTAAAAACTCTAAAAACAAATGCATATAGAGCCTTAGAAAATAAATGTAACAGATTTTAAAAGACTTATTGAATGTTTAAGGTTGTTTTACAGGCACTAACTAATAAGCTGTGTTATTTTCAGGTTCAATCAGTGCAATAAAGTAATTAAAAACATTTTTTTTAATGAACACTGAACCAGTCCGGCCCTCAACTTGTTCCAGTTTTTTCATTTTGTCCCACTGTGACACCCCGGTGCTAACGTAAAGCTAATTGTTCAGTAACTGAGTTAAATGACAATAATGTTTAACATAACACTAAAATCAAAGTTATCGAGTCGTTGACAATAGGTCTGCAACGATTAATCGACGTTGTTGACTATAGTCGACAATAAAAATATTCAACAATGAATTTATCCGTCGACTATTGTCGGCCAAAAAGAAAAAAGGAGAAACAACTACAGAGTGAGACATCTTCTTCTTTCCTATCTCTGCTGAGAGTTGCACATGCGCAATAAAGTCCGCCAGGGGAAAAATATGGCCGCAGACGACGTCATAAGTCTGAGAAAACTTCACGTTAAAGTAAAATTAAATGCATGTGAGATTTGTAAAGCGGACCTTGCGTACCACGGAAGTACGTCTGCAATGCTCGAACATTGAAAGAGGAGCCACGTCGGACCTGCACAACAACCTCATGCAAGATTTCAAAGCTGAAAGTGGAATAAGAGCCATTTAATAACTATGAGATACATATTCCGATTGGTCGATTAGTCGTTTTAATAGTCGATGACTTATCGACTATCAGAATAGTCATTAGTTGCAGCCTTAGTTTAAATTTTCTAATTGTCTGTGAGTTCACATTGTGATGAGTCCAGCGTTGTTCACTGCGTCGTCTGAAAAAACGAAAAAGTATTTTTTTGACAAATAGTTTTACAGTGCAGTGAGGTCGATGCTGTTTTTAGTGGTCAGTGTGAAATGGTCTGTAGAAGAAAGATTATTTAGTTCCAGATATCTGTTTTTGTTTCTTTATTCCCATTGATCCAGTATTAGTTATGTGTCAAACAGCAGCTGTTCCGCTATAGAACAGCTGGAAGTCAGAGCCAGCTGGATGTTTTTTCTGGGTTCCTGAACTCTACACGGGTTGAAAAGAAATGTTCAAAACCATTTTTATCATTTTTATTCGATTTTCCTAGAAAGAAGCCTGCCCAGTCCAGGTCTTGTAGCCTTTTCCATCTGTTCTCTCTGAGAGAAATCCACAGTCAATATGTAGGATTTATTTGTTCTTTACACAGCAGAGGAGATTTATGGTTATTGTACTTTGTTGATATATTTTGTTTTGTTTGCACCAAAAGATAAAAATTATTAAAAGTTAAAGTCTATAATGGGTGCTCATGTGATCTTGATTAACGCATAAAAATTAGTGATTATAATAAAATAATTTCTCTGACAGTTATTGTACCAAGAAAATCTGTAATCTAGCACTGATAGCGTCTAATGGATGAACCAGGACGAATGCAGAGGATCAGCCACTCCTGAGAGCCTTCACAGCAGGTTACCTGCACCGCTTTACTGCAGTTAGGAAGGATCACGAAAGGAAGCTAGAGAAGCATCAGAGGCGGCTACCGTGGCAGTGAAGGCTGTCGCATCTTATCTTCAGACTTTCCAGTGTGTGTCTCAGCTGCTTTGGATGAACGATTTGAGGTCAGAGGCAGGACTAAAAAGGTGGACTAAAACGTGTTCAGATAGTCTTTGTTTCAAAATTACTACAAATTCTCTCAAAATGTTGCTTCATGGGACACAGTTAATGTTTGAGGGTGAAGAGGAACAGATTTTTAGTTTAAATGAAAATAGATATTTTGAGTTCTAAAATTCTCTAAGATGATGTTAAAACATCTGAGTCTGCGATCATCTCAAGCACACTTTGAGACTCAAGTCCATTTTTATTGCCAAGACAGGTTAGATTAGTTTAGTTGAAAGCTGGAACAGAGATGGCTTTCACTTGGCTTAGCTTAGCGTGAAGACTGGGAATGCTGTGAACTGAAAAACTCTGTTTGTCTCATTTTCTAAGGATAAATCAACATGAAGCTCCATTTAAAACTGTCTCAGCAGGGTTTTTCATTTCTGAGCTGAAGTTTTGAAAGCTGGAGAACTGTGGCTGCGGGGAAGAGAAATCTGATAAGCTAAGGGCTGAATCAGGACTTCTGTGTGTGAAAGAAGCTCTGAGTTTGTTTGTTCTCAAAATAAAGATGCATCTATTTAAAGCTCAGGTTTCATCACATTAAAGCTCAGTGTTCTTCACTGTTAAACAAGAGGCAAACATCTGTAACTATATACATCTGTTACCATGGAAACCGCAGCAGTGTTTAGTTGTTTTGAGCTACTTTCCAAAGTGAAAGCAGTGAGCCGACCTGTGACCTTTCACCTCTCCAGTATTTAGTCACCCCCCGCTGCTTACTCTGATGAATATGGATGAACAGTTGGAGCTGCATTATTGCTGTAGCCTTTTATTGACATTCACCACATTTCATTTTGAGTCACTTGGCAGCCAGCTGCATCATCTGCCCCCCCCCATGAATATTAATGAGCAGATAGATGTGACCGAGTCGAGGGATGAGAGCCAGAAAGGGCACATCGCGATGACAGACGACAGAATTTATGATTCCTGGGGCGTTCGCTGTCTTGGGAGCGTGACTGCACGTGCAGGGCCTAATATAGCATTATACTGTACTGCATACATCCAGACAACCTGACAGTGAAACATTCAGCCATATGTGGCAGTTTAACATGACTCCGTGTTAATTAATGCACAGCTTTAAATGCCCCCCATCCTCTGGTTCCAGCCTGTCCAGCAGATGCTGGACCTGCTAAAGGGTCCTCCTCCCATTCAGACTCCACCAAATTATTCTAATGGTATTCAAACCATTCAGAGCATTTCCTTTAAAGCACTGAGCCTCTTTACAGCAAACAGTTAGACACCCGATCTAAATATAACTCTGGTTCAGGACGGTTTAAGTCTGTATTAGAGCTTGTTGGGAAAATATGAACAAAAAGCTATTTATGCTTGTATAACAGTGGAGCAGCTTATTCTCCGTTTGGTGTCATTAAACATGTGCAGAGGACAACAGAGAAGGTTAAATTTCTTTAAAGAGTGGGAGTTTAAAGTTTAACGGAGAAAAACAACGTAGGATTGTCGTAACTTCATGCAGATGATGGCAACAACTGCTTCTTAGGAAATGTTAAATACACGCAGCGTTCTTTCGATGCTTTCTGCAGCATAAGCAGCTGTGTGGTTTCCTCTCACACCGGGCGCGCCTTCGTAACTTCCTCATGAGCCCGTTATATTCACACCTAAGCAGGTTTCTCATCTACAAAAGTGCAGTACTAAGAAACCTTTCTGGTTGCAGGGTATTCTTATCGTATGTGAAGTCACTGCTGCTGTAAACATCCTGTACAGTCGGGTTTCTGTTAGCTTGAAGCAAACCAATTAGCCTTTATTGTTATCAAAGTTCCAACAATATAGGTTAAATATGGTTCAGTATTTGGGATAGATCAGTTGATAAACCTTCTAGTCTGAAGCAAACTTCGGTAGCTGAATTTTGAACTCATGTTGGAACGTGTCCATTCTCATGATCATCGGCGTGATGGCCGATGAAAGTTCAACGTGTTTCAAATGTAATTAAACTTTTATGTCGCGGAAATTCCATTTGTTTCGGTCTGTTATTAACAATAATGGCATCTTTGTACCCAAATTGTTAGGACTCTGTAAATTATAGATTAAAACAAAATGCAATGATTTCCAAATTTCATCAACTCATATTTTATCACCGGTAGAAGATGAACAACATAGAGATGTTGAAATTGAGACGTTTTACCATTTTATGGAAAATATGAGCTCATCTTGAATCTGAAGGCAGCAACACGTCTGTGAAAAGTTAGAAAAGGGGCAAAAGGCTGGAAAGTCATTGGTACAAATAAAAAACAACTGAAGGAGCATTTGACAACTAATCAGGTTAACTGGCAACAGGTCAGTAACATGACTGGGTATAAAAGGAACATTTCAGAGAGGCAGAATCTCTCAGATGTAAAGATGGACAGATGTTCACCATCTGAGACAAACTGGGTCTAAATATTGTGGAACAATTTCAGAGAAAAATTTCAAGACTTTAAAGATCCCACCATCCAGGATGTATAATATTATCAAAAGTTTCAGAGAATCAGGAGGAATCTCTGTGCGCATGGGATAAGGCTGGAGGTCTAAACTGGATGCTGGTGATCTAAAGGTTCTCAGGCAGCACTGCATTAAACCAGAAATGATTCTCCACTGGAAATCACTGCATGGACTCAGGAAGACTTCCAGAAATCATTGTGAACACAGTTTATCCTGAAATCCACAAATGTGGGTTAAAGCTGGAGTTGGGACTTAAGACGGATTTATGCTTGCACCTCTTCTAGACCTGACGTGCACCCCAGCTACGCAGACGGTTGACGCAGAAGTACCCCCCTTGTGATTGGCCAGTTAGGGATCACGTGTTGCCGGATAGCCGGATCTTATAGCTGAATTTGTTTGGTAACCATCGTTTCTAAAACAATAACCAGTGGATCAAGTTGATGAGAGGCTAATCGAATTATTTATTAATTTTCTTCCACAAACTAATAAAGATACTGAACCATACTGGACGCCATTGAGGTTTTAAAACAGAAAATACCTACCGAACTGAAGTTATTCATCAAAATAACTCCGACCTGGTGAGTTTACCGGCCGATACCACCCCTGCTGCCACCTTCAGGTTAGGAGGAGAAACTGCAACAGACACCAAAACGACGTGCACCCCCTACGCTCGAGTGCGAAAGCAAACTCACCGGCGTCAGCTACGCCGTAGCCGGCTGCACGCAGACACCGCGTAAGCATAAATCCGCCTTTATCTGATCCAATATTGGCAATGGGCTCCAATATCTACGTGATTAAAGGGTCAGATAACAGTCTCAATTCCCAGATCCACCTCACCACATAGGGACCTTTCGTGGTCCCATGTTTACAAATTAAAAGTATTAAGCCAAACAAAATATGTTTTCTCAGAATCAGCTCATGAAATATTTCAATTAGAACTCGTATGTATAAACACCAGACACTATCAGACACCAGAATGTAGAATATACTTCTTTCTAATTACTCGTATGCATGTTTATCATGGCTGCCTCGTTTAGTGTCTGTTTGTTTGAAGCCTTGTTTGTCTCAGGAATCTGTGCAAGGCGTTCACAAGCTGCAATATGTGAGTAACCAGTAGGGGGCAGTTTAGGGACCAGTTGGACCAGATAAAAGGTCACCGGTTAAAAATGATGGAAAGTTAAAATGACCAGACGATCCACCATGTTGGGGGGGATGGGGGTGAAGTTTAGCATAGTGGCACTGTGGCCGTTTTTCAGAATTTGTGACGATGGATGTTGAGAAAACAGGTGAGGTGGCACACCTGATAATTCATGTAGAAAAGCTTACTGGCTGCAGGATTTTACATCTGGATGAAACTTCCATGTCCAGATGAGAACATCCCTTTCCTCCAGCAGACATCTGTCTTTCCCTTTTATAAATCCCAGAATAAATTCATTAATTAGAAATTAGTACAAACAAATAAACAGCTATTATATTTGATTTCTGAATCAAAATATCACAAAAATTAATGTTTTACATTTTCTGTACGATGGTGTGCTCGCAGGTCTTCCTCCATCTGGTGGTAAAACAGCTGCATGACTGTTTAATGATTGGTAGTTCAGACGTCTGAGACTGAAACAGGTGGAAACATCTAAACCTGAACGTCAGTCGTTGTTTAGCAGTTCGTAAGGAGCTAAGCTGTAATTATTATTAAACATGTTTTAAACAAAGTTTGCTGGTGGGAATGTAAACAGTAGCCAGGTTCCTCCACTTCAGCAGCTTTATTCAGTCTGTGTTCTCCAATGCGCCCCCTAGTGGAGTCCTCTGGTAACAAGCAAGTATGAGAACATAATGGAGCCAATCGGATGCAAAAATGAAATTAAAAGCAAGTATACTGTTGGTTCAAGCAGTGCTACAATACTTAATGGGTAAAAATGGTTGATTAAGTAGTTTAAAATCCTTTCCTTACAGTGGTGGATAAAACATATCATTAGGTTCCTTTTTAAAGCTTCCTGTTTAGTTTTTTTTTCCTAAATTTGTTGGGATGGACATGTAGCCTCTGCCTATGGGCTCTCAATCAGCAGAGTGGATGAACACTGAATTTCATCTGTGATGTGAAAGATTAAAGATTAAATTAGACATTTTTCTTCAGATTTTGCAGTATGAAGCCCACTCTGATGCCTTTGAGCTTCAAATTTAATTCAGTTCCCTTGTAAAGAACAAAAGGTTAGCTCATTGAGTACATGCTGAACTCCTGGTCATGTTGGTGCTGAAAATAACTTGACCTCTGGACATTAATTTGGTTCTTTTCAGAGGCGGCTGTGACCCAGACAGAGATGGAGAAATAATCCTGCAGGTTGACGTTCAGGTTGGTTTTTAGGTCACTTTCATAATAGGACTGAATGACATAACATAAATACAGTGAAAGAGATTAGTGGCAGCTTTGGGTCACTGGCAGGCAGAACATGTGTTGGAGTGAAGGCAGCCAACAGATGGATCAATCGGCTTCGTGTCGCTCCTTCTAGAACCGGAAAATAATGAAGCTTGTGTGTCAATAGAACACAGTTCTGTCCAACATCCATCTGTGAACGTGTTCTATATTTACATGCACAAATAACATCTTAATGTGTTTTAGCTTGTATTGCTACTAAAAGCAGTGTTTACTTTAGGTTTAAGGTTTGGTACGCAGGAACATAGATACTGGAAATCATGGGGCAGCGCTGTGCAGTAACGCTCACATGCGACCCATAAAAGGAACAGTGGAAGCTGCACGTATGCAATGGTTGCACAGACCACCAAGTCCTCCACCGTCACCGTGTTTGTTATAGACCCTTTTCTCAATTTTTGCATATGTCACTCATCCATGCACATAACTGTAAATAAAATTTAGTTCATTTAAACTATATTTTTTTTCTCCCTTGTAAAATTCCACTGACTTTCCTACAAGTGTTGGACGTTTTGTTTCTAGATGTTACTTTAATGTTGAAGGTTTCAGTGCTGGAAGGCATTAGCTAACACATTTTTAATACTTCACTATAACTTTGACTACAAGTTAGCGGCTAGCCAAACAACTTCTTGTCCTTATTGGAGTTTGTTAAACGACTGATTTACACAGAACGTGACGGTCTCTCTGCTGCCAACCCCCCCACACAGGTTGTGTGTAATCCAGTTGATAACAGCTGGAGTCACCAGACCACTTTAACATGATAGCTTCATCACACACACACACTCCTCTTGCTCTGTGTTCAGAAAGAGACTCTTCTGTTTTGATTAGGGACTCATTTGCATTCAATACCCTGCTGTTTACTCACACACACACACACACACACTCCTGCTGCGCTGTGTGTCAGTGTGACTGATAGGATTGTGGTGTTATTAGCAGGGAAACAAAAGACTGCAGCTAATTACTGCGCTGTGTGCGTGTGTGTTGGGTGTTTTAGCCTTTTGTCACATTTTTCTGTAATTATTGGTACTGAAGTCAAGCGTTCATGTTTTTATTTCTCTTTCGTCTCTGGACATAATGATAAATATGTTTTCATCGCACTGTAAATAAACACAATGCTGCAATGATCACAGAATCATGTTTGTTCAGATATCTGAAGGATCTTCTATTGATACTGAACTCCTGTGATACGTTTACCAACAGGCAGAATAATGGAGACATTCATGCAGAAAGTATCAACAAATATTTCAGATTTCCTGCATAACTTCTGTTTATTAGCTCATAAAGTTTGTTCTGTCCTCACAAGACGTGACGCTGACTGAATGCTTATATGTTACACTATTAGTGCTATTTTCACGCAGAACTGTTTAGGTTTTGGTAAGAAGGTTGTGATGTTCACCACGAGGTGTCGGTCAGAACACATGGGCCTTTCTGGAAAGGTTAACTTTCTTTAAAGTCACTTGTAAACACAACAGCACAATAATGCAACCTTGGGCTTACAGGTTTGGAGTTCCAGGACTTGGTTAGGTGACCGAGTGTGTGTGTGTGTGTTCTATAACAATGAAATGTAAAGCTAAGTTTAACATCCATTCATTCCAGATCATAAATACTACAGTTAGAGCTACACATGAATATTCATATTATCTGCTTTATTGTTCTATATATTTCATCCACTCAACCAATTTAAATAAGAAATACACACTACATTTTCACTATCTAATATGTTTAGCTTATACCAAATTTACCCAGGATACCACAGGTCAGCTAGCTTAATAGCATAAGCGAGCTACATGATGAAGGGATGAACATTTCTACATGAGCAAATTAACTAAGGTACACTACACTATACACTAATTTTGATTTATTATTAAATTTTATACGTAATAATGTGATTAATCACAGAAAATGATATGATTGTATTTAAAAATTTTAATCGTTGCCTCGCACTATAGGCTACATTTTAGTCAATATTCCCATTGCTCTTGTAATAATTATTTTTGTGACTGCAAGCATTATTCTGCATTTGTTTGCCTCAGATGTAAGAAGCAACTAAGTATTTTATCATATAATTTGTCATATTGGCGCTCACATCTCAATCTGACCAGAGCTGCAAAATTAAGAGCCCTGTTCATGAGTTTTTATTTTATTTATCTGTAAAACTGAAATAAAGAGCAAAAACAATCACATTATTTCATCACACTCACACTTGGAACAACTAGGACTACTAAATCAGCCATTTGTTTAAAACAACATGACAAGAAGCCACACAATTGTACAGCATGTACGAACGTTAGCATGATGCTAACCATAAACACTGTATTATATTGAAACCGATGGGAAACTATGCTAATTCACGTTGAAATCAATACATTAGCACACATAGGTCCGTAAAAAACATTCTCTACAGAGCTTAAGAATGTTTTATGAACCACACACACACACACACACACACACACACACTAGCCTCATATATATTTTAAAAAAACAACAACAACACTTTAACAACTTTATTTAATATTTAAACTTAAAAGCTTATTTGGGACAAACATCAAGTAACTGTCAGCTGGATTTTTCATTCTGACAGATTCCACAAGGGGGTGCTAAACATCAGAAACTGAGACACCTATGTTTAAGGGCGCATACACATTAAATTAAAACCATAACAAAGTAAATTTTTAATAAAAAAATTTTCTTGGTTTAAACATAATTGGTTTCACTGGTTTGATTCCCACAGTAAACTGGTGTTCATCATCTGTCTTTGTCTTCCAGAGGTTAAAACTTCTCAGGGGAAGCGGCTGATTGGTCAACCGTTTGGGTCGACCGTTTGGGTCGACCGTTTGGGGAGGACGAGGGTCAAAGATCATGGCAGGCCGACTTCTCCTCTTCTTGTTAGTCGCTGTGACGCTAGGCCACGCCCAGTTCTCGTCCGGACAGCGACTGAAGCCCCGCCTCCAGAGAGACAGACGCAACATCCGGCCAAACATCATCCTGATCCTGACGGACGATCAGGACATGGAGCTGGGTGACTGAAACACAGATATTAGTTAAAATGTCGTTCTTAGTGTGTTTCCATAAACTATGGCTACAGCTCAATGAGACCGTTTTGTAGTATAGATTGCTGATATTCACATCCAAAGTTGTCCTTAACAGGAAGTGGTTGGCCAACCAGCTCATTGTTAACCAGGGTGTGTGCTGGGATCTCTGGGAATTAATTAAAGTGCAATGGAGCATAAATGTAATAGCTTCTTTCTTTATTTTTATTGTAAGCTCAGCAACATCGCACAAGTTGAGCTAATTTGAACTAATTTTAAGCTGGGGTTTTAACTTCATGCACCAGGGTGTATTGGCAATCTTTCTGATGAAGATCACACAGACTGGGCTCCTATGAAGGGTGAAACAGACAATCGTGGGTTTGCACTAAACACACGTAGCAACGATACTATAAACACACCAGATTCAGATTAATGGACCTCTTCAACTTCTTTGCAGGCCTTTAATGAGCCATTCATTTCAGCCAGGTGTATTACGGACAGAAACATCTAGAACATGCAGGGCAGCGGGTTGAGAAACACTGGCCTACACAAACATTTAAGAGCATTCTCTGCCTTAATCTAAACTGCTTTCATCCATCCACAGACCAAGAAGTTCTAGACTTCCAAGATTTTCCATGTTTTCATCTGCTTGGTCCTATAGAAGTTGGTCTGAAGCTGCAGATAGTTCCAGATATTAGGAACTGATCCGACGAGTGTTTCTCTAATTCAGAGATAACGTAGACGGATCCATGACGTCGCATAGATCAAAATTTCTAAGGCATCAAGAGCTGAACTTGCACATCTTATTTAACAACAGTTGTCCTTTTTGTTTGACCACAACTTTGTTCACCAGAAGTGTGTTATGTTATTTATTTACTTTGTAAATATATAAAATTTAGGGGGTTCAAGCAGTCAGGCTGCAGGACCAGAAATCACCAGCTTGTCATTATCGGCGAGGTTTATCATACACTAACCATCTCTCTCTCTCTCCCTCTCTCTGTCTGTAGGTTCCATGCACGCAATGAACAAGACTCGCCGCATTATGGAGGAGGGCGGGACATTTTTTTCCAACGCCTTTGTGACCACGCCCATGTGCTGTCCATCACGCTCAAGCATGCTCACTGGGAAGTATGTCCGCGTCTCTACCTTCGGCAACGACAGAACACGAATAATTACATGAAATGTTTAAGAGGTGACATCAGCAGGGCAATGGTGAAGTTAGCTGCCATAAAGCATTAAGAAGAAGTTATGTCTCACAGCTCTCATGCACTGAAATTAGGAAGCAGATGATTCGTTAGAAACAGGGAATGACATAAATAAACAAACATGCAGAATTTGCTTGTTGTACTAACTGAGCTAGCTAGTTACTGTTAGCTTCAGCACCTGAAACAAGGCACTAAGGTTTACATGACGTTGCATATTCCGTAACTGGAGCAACATTTTGTCCTGTTGGTAAGGTCAGATCTAACAAAACACACTGACAGATTTAACCAATAAAAAGAGTTCATTTCTGTAGTTTTCACACCCTTTTCCTCTGTGGGGGCAGCAGCCATGTTGGATTTTAAAGTTGGAACTGTTTCCTCCGACGTTACAAGCCAGCAATCATGGTGGATTCCAGATGACTTTTCCTACTGGGAACTTATAGATACAGACTTCGGGGTTAAAATGTAACAGTGAAATGTTGGGTGAAGCATCACCGCAGAGTTAAAAACATACCAAGTGTATGTGTACAAACGTGAGTATGCATAAGCTGGCGTATGTACTGTATGTCCCGGAGTATTTGTCTCTCCGGAGTATAAGTCGCATCAGTCATAAAATGTGTCATAAAGAGGAAATAAAACATATATAAGCCACACTGGACTATTAGTTGCATTTATTTAGAACTTTATTTCACATAATCCAAGCCCAAGAACAAACTGGAAAGGCAATTTATTCAGCTACACAACAGCACACAGAACAACAGGCTGAATATGTGTCTGGTGTGTTAGCGTGACACCAGTTTCCTCCAGGACTTTTTTGAACTGTTGGTGAGAACCAGTCTGTTTATTACACCTAATGAACAGCTGATTGAGGTGCTGAGAAAGTAGAAAAGTATATACAACACATTTGGCATTTAAAGACACCGACACCACCGTGTGCACAACGCGCCCTGCCACCGACGAAGTTTCACGTTAAATATGAAGAATCCGGGTCAGTTGTTCATCGCACATAAAGACACAGTGAGCATGAATTAATCGGACAAAAGCTACATTTTTTTAAACAACCTCGACAACAAGAACAAAGTTCTTGCTTCTCGTGGAGACGAGCTTTACTCCGCTCTGTCACCTCTTCACCGTCACTCTCAAGCAAACCAAAGTTGAACCAGACAGGAAGTTGAGACAGTGTTCGTTTTCCTAATTACATTATATTCAGGGCAGTGTCACTTTTCCTAAGTACAATTTCACTCTTATTATGGTCTGTAAATGTGCCCAAATAGTGACTTTATGTTCAATGGATCCATTCATACACTATAATTTACATTTGTCACATCTGGAAAAAAATCATACCGTACTTACCATAGCGCACATCGGAATCTAAGCCACACCCACTGAATTTTATAAGAAGTGGATTCTTTCGCACTGCTCCACGCTGTTTCGATCCCTGGCAGACCTCAGAAAAGGATGCTCTTCACATGTGGCCAGTTTTTGTGAATGATTTCTCACTGCTGGTCATCCAAGTCTCCCACTCACCTCGGAGTGCCGCTTTAAATGCACGATTCAGACTGATGTCGAGTGGCTGCAAAAACTTATTTGTACCTCCAGGAATCACAGCTGGAATGGAATTTTTTTTTCTCGATGGCTGCTTTCACCGAACCTGTTATATGTGCCCTCATACTGTGGGTCAGCCATTCTTTCATTAGGCTTTCTATCATCCACCCTTTTTTGTCAACTTCAACAGCTATACCTTTCGGGAGTTTTTCTTTTGGCATAGTCATCCGCTTACTACGTTCCAGCTCAAAACACACGTGAAATGCGTTTTCTCGTGGCCAGTTGTTTTCACCATAATGGATGATGCACCTGTCTCGTTAACAGTTCTAGTTAGAGGCAGGCCAAACTTTAAAGGTACTTCGTCCATGTTTATGATGTCTTCTGGTCCGATGGAATTCTCGGCTATTTTCGTTTCAGTTCATTCCTCGTAGTCTAGAGGGAGTTGCTGACAGACAGTCGTCCTTGCCCTGATGGACAGACCTTTTCGTCTCATATATCTAAAACCCCATGATGGTCCACCTTTAAAATCTTCAGTAGACATTTTGCAGGTGATTGATTTAGCTTTCAGTCGGATCTGCACAGTGGACACACCTCGGCTATCTCCTCTCTGTGTGTTTACCCAGTCTTCAGGATCTACTTTCATGATCTCTGAAAGTCTTTGTTGTCTTTTGGACTTGAATCAGTTCTTCACGCTGCCGTCTCCAACGTCTAACCATTGACTCGTTAACGCCAAGCTTACGTGCAGCAGCTCCTTTTCCCTCCAGGACAGACAGGGCAGCTGCTTTCAATTTAAAGGCTGCATCATGTGCTTTTCTTCTTGTAGTTTCCGTGATGAGGGCATGAAAAATATTTTGGCTTGTGCGTGTGTGCTGCGTTTTGCCTTGAGTGCGCCAAAAACTAGCGTCTTCTTCTTTGCATTGACCGCTTGTCTCGTTTTTGCCAGCGCCCCCTGATGGCTGTTAGCAAAGATGAACCGCATCGTTGTATAAACCGCAGGGTTCAAAGCGTGGGGAAAAAGTAGCGGCTTACAGTCTGGTAAATACGGTAATTCTGAAGGCATGGGGATTTTATTTTGCTATCATTTATGTAGCGGAAACCCTGAACACATCCAGGTTCATAATATCATAAAGAACATACCTGAGAGGCTGAACAGCTATGTTACCATAACAAGCCAACAACAGCAACAAGCAAGTTACTGGTAAGCAGGTTTACCAAGTTCCCGATCTCATTCCACTTCACTGAATCCATGGAATTCTTCATCCTAGGTGTCGTTTCTGAACAACTCCATCAACTGCTGCTCGATCACCGTTTTCAGCTGCGTATTTTACTACCTGCAGTAGGATTTTCAAATACCGTGGTTATCACAAACCTAAAGCGCCCTCTCACAGATGTAAACTTCAGGGTTTACTCCTTGGTTAATGTCAGTCGGTTATATA
>JBAMHW010000015.1:29249320-29268010 GCA_037177495.1 Rhadinocentrus ornatus | reverse complement strand
GTGGAACACACACAACCAGGTTGAACACACACACCCACGGTGACCACACACACCCATGGTGACCGCACACACACCCAGGTTGAACACACACAACCAGGTTGACCACACACACCCAGGTTGACCACACACACCCAGGTTGACCACACACACACCCAGGTTGACCACACACACTTCCCCCTTCTGTTTCTTCCTCGCCTTATCCACAATTGTTAAACATAATTTCTGCCACCAACAGTAAGAAGTGTGTATCAGGACCTCTTGCCGCTCTGTATTTTAGCTTCAGTTTGTGTAAAGCCCCGCCTGCTACAAGGCTTAGTATGCTCTGACTGATCAGCTGATTCTTGTGTGAGCAGCAGGCCTATTACTCAGATGTGTTTCAGTGTGATGTCTTCAAGAAAAGTCTGGATGTTTCAGGAAGTTCAGCATCAGAAAATAACCTTTTCTTTTTTGTTTCTTCAAAAAAAATTCACCACAGAAAACCCGAACAGTCACAGTTCTGATGTAAAGGATAGTTGTTTTTTTTTGTGGCACCTTGTCCGGTGATTTCATGTGAAGAGAACGAATGTTGTGTTTAACTTCAGCTGGAAGATGGCGGTGGTGCGTGTCAACAGAAGGAAAGATGCAACTGTTTCCCGTCGTTTCAGCTGTAAATGACATGTACTGCCCTCCCTGTGGTTGAAAACCAAATAATGAAAACTAAAACTGATCAATGCGGCAGCAGGATACATTACATACCAACAAATATGTTTCAGTCGCGTTGTCGGGAGTGTGTGTGAGAGTGTTTGCACTTAAGTAGATTACTGCCTCCAGAGCTGCTCCACGTGGTGATAATGAGTTTAGCAAGAAACTTGTTTTCCCTTCAACACAACAAAGTTATTCCTTTATCCCCATTCTTTTTGCTGTCTCTAATGTGGTTTTCTTCTCTCTGCTCGAACACTGATTTCACCTGCAGGTTCAGACTCAGAAAGAACGGCTGGGAAACAGTTCAGTCCCATTTAGTTTTTTTAAAATGGTTTTAGAGCTGAAATTATCCTTAAAGCAACAATATGAAGACAGAATTTCTGATTCCAGCCTCTTAAATTCAGCCAAGAACAGAAGGAGACATCTAAGGTGATTGGCAGCTTAATCTGTAATTTAACAAATCAATAAATGTGTGTGTGTCAGAAACCCTCACATGGTCCTGAACATTGATCTTGCTCCCACCATCCTGGACATCGCCGGCCTCGACACGCCACCTGATATGGACGGAAAGTCGATTATGACCCTGCTTGAGACTGACAAACCTGTCAACAGGTAAATATGCACACACAGATCTCTGCCTTGTGTCTGACTCTCTTCCTGGTTTGGTTTCTGTCTCTGTTTTTGCCTCTTGCTCGGTAATCAACAGTTACTCCTGAACGGGACATTTCTAAACGCCTCATTAGCCTCAGGGCTCCTGTTTTCATGCAGTGGTTTGATAAGCAGCTTGTAGGAGGCCGAGGTCAGAGAAAAGCATCACTGGAATGTAAGCGACAACCCTGAAGGGAGTTGGAGAAGCCGCCGATTCAAGAATGTCATCATCCAAAATCTCCTGCTTATTTTACATCACTTTTATGGATTTAATTTCACACACATGCTGTCCTGCTGATGTGGATTAATCCTCGACTGAAAATAGTCCCTAACGAGCTCAGTTTGCTGCTGTTCTTGGGTTGAGTCCATCAACCCAAAACAAAAAGTCAGGAGCAGGAGGCAAAGATTGTTCAGACCTATAAGTACCAGGGAGTGACCATCGACAACTTCCTGAATACTTCTATTATATGCATCCATCCATCCATAAACAAATCAAAACTATCCAGTCATTGCCTCTTCCATTGCTGTTTCATTTTTACTTACCCCCCAAAATGGCATCCAGCATCCATCTGCATCCTGTCTCTTCTCTGGGCTCTCTCCAGCCAGTAAAAGTCAGTCTGATCTTAACTGATAATGTCCTTGTGCATTTCAGCCACGGTGTGCATTAAAAATGGCCACTGTGTTGATATCCAGCTGCTAGCTAGCTGTCAAGTGAAACTCAACTGTAAGCATGATGTTCCAGGCAGGAGACAAACGTTAATTGTGGTTTCTCATCATTAGGAAACTGCAAGGCAACAACGACCCCAGGAATTAACATAATAAATGTCAGTGTGGCATCAAAACGAGTGAGAAGCTCATATTTTTAAGGTTTGGAAAGTTGCATAGTGCTACTTTAAAATGTATTTTTATGGGCAGAAAGCTGCATAAAGTAGCCCTATGCAACTTTCTGACTTTTCTTTAAAAGTCAGAAAGAAACAAGAATAAACATTAACAGTTTAGTCCCTTTTTAACTTAATAAAGGACTTAGAATGAGTGTTTCACCTCTTATTTAAAGATATGCATTAGTTGTCTAAAGCCTAGAGGTTTTTTTCTAATTCTAACCGAGTTCAGTTATTTTCTGCACTGTCAGAATATTTCTGCAGGAACATTACTGAACTCACACTGTTGCTTATTTCTTCTCCAGGTTTCAGGTGACCAGGAAGCCGAAGGTGTGGAGAGACTCGTTTCTGGTGGAGAGAGGGTAAATACCTGCTCAAATCAACATGACTACTTTTTTCCAAGAAATATTTGATGCATTAAAAAGAAAAAAATATATATATATATATATAAATGTCACAAGGTTCAGACTGATGTTTATGATAACTTTCAAACTTCCAAAAGGCCTTTTGACAAAAATCCTACTGCGAGAAGTCGTAGATCGTGGCTCTAAGAAGCCTCCAGAACAGCATGTTCAAATGGAAATCATCACAGACTAAAGACAGGAGAATCCAGTTTTATTGGGATTTTCCACATTTCTATGGCGATGTGTCCCACAAATCTTCATTGGTTCTAGACCTGGATGTCCGCAAATCATGCTCTAGGGTTGTTTAGTGTTTTAAAAACTGACACTGGGAACTCGTGTCCTAACATCAACATGTGATGAGTTAGGACAGAGAATTTGGTGTTATAGCCATCAGGACAGGAGGTGAGTCTTCAGAGCGACATGCCCCCCCCTTGTTCCAGTATTATGGTACCACAACTGGACTGGGACTGACAGAACCAGACACAGTGGTCCAAGAGGAGCAGAAACCTAGACGACTGCAGAGCCAGAGGTCTCTTTGAATCAGATTCAGGCAGCAGAGGTCCGTGAGGAGTCATGTGACTATTTGGGATGACAGTTGAGTATCATCTGCACAGCAGTGACACAGAAGCTGTTGGAGATCAGCAGGTTCCTGTAGCAGAAACCAGCCCGGCTGTTTCTGTGTCCTTCATTGTACTAACTGGTACTATCTGCTAACAGGAAGCTGCTCCATCAGCTTGTGGAGCCGAAGGAAGTGTCGCAGGAGGAGAACTTCCTGCCCAAACACCAACGAGTGAAGGACCTCTGTCAAAGAGCCGAGTACCAGACGCCCTGCCAGCAGACCGGACAGGTACAGAACTCATACAGCTGGAAGTTCACCTTCATTACAGATCCAATTACTTTACACCCGTTAAATCTATTTCCTTCCTGATCCTGTCAGTTAGCACCCAATCCCATCACTCCCATTACACTCCCCTCACACTTCTGTCCTCAGTAACACCAGCTGCTGCACTAAACCCAGAGAGAATCAGAGCAAAGCAGCGACGGTCAGACGGATCAGCAGGCAGGATCATCACAGCTCAGTACAAACGCCTCTGAGACGTGTCGACGTGTCCAGTCGATCAGTGTTTTTATTAGCTCTCTGCTGGATCTCAGGTCGGCTCATTCAGATGAGCTGGACCTTTGTTCCTCCTTGACCATTTAATGTCTTGTATTTTATATTATTTCCACTGATCTTCAGTCCAGTTCTTGTCATGTGGCATACCTCAGCCTTTTCTCCCTGTTTCCCTTCCTTCCATGGAGACCATTTCTGATGAGGCTTGGCCAACAGTAGATGAATCAGCTGAAGGTCCAGATGTATCTCTCAGGTCCTGGTTCAGGTCTTTGCTGGATTTGTTCCTATTTCTTCAGGACATCACTTCTTTAGTCCTAACTCTTCTTCTTTTGTCCTCCACTTGTCCAGTTTCTGCCACCTTGCTGAGACATGACAAGTTTCCAGCTAACGGCTCTTTGGGAATCACCTTGATGCTAAAATCCTGTTTTCTGTCTGACTGTCTTATCTTTGCTGTTTTTCCACAAATGAAACTAAAGAAATGGGAAAAAAGAGCCTAAAGATCCAGTTTAGGTCAGGTACAAGAACTAGACTAAAAATGAGGGAAAAGGCTGAAAGACCTTCAGAAAGTATTGATGCAAGATGTTTTTCTTGTTTTTCATCACTGTGTGTGTTTAGAAGTGGCAGTGTGTGGAGGATGCCACAGGGAAGCTTCGACTCTTCAAATGTAAGAACGAAGGGGGAGGAGCTAAGAGTTTCCAAAAGGGCGTGGCTAGCCGTCAGCGCCCACTCAGCATCAAGTCCCAGCTCTACATTCCTGACTCGGAAGACTGTGACTGCGACTTCCAAGACCTCAAACCTCTGAACCTGCAACCCTTCATGATGAGGTCATTCAACAAGAAACCTTTTTTCTCCAAAAAGAGTGAGTGCTGATGAGTTGGTCCAGCAGGGGTCAGTAGTGAGTCACAAGTCCACTTCTTCCTATTTATTCCATATTTAAACTGCTTTTTGGAGTTTGGCAAAAAATTGCTAAAATGTATTTAGAAAGTGTAAACGAAAACAAGTTTGAAGTTTTGTCAGCCATATCTGACTCAGGGGACATAAGCTGTTTCTGCTTCTGTAGAACAAACATGGCTGACTCTAACAGGACAGATGTGACCATATCTACTGTAAATCTGATCAAAGGTGCTGCAGCCAGGGACACCTCTGCAGGTTTTTGATGCTGATCTCTAGTTGTTTGCTTCCTTTAGGCTGCAGCTGCAGTTTGTGGTGTGATGCTGCCCTCTAGTGTCTAAGAACTGCGCTGCACCACACCTCTTCCTGTCAGGACTGGTGGGGGCTGTAAGGATTAAACTTGTTCTGCTGTTGACTTGTGATATTTTCTGTTTATTCATCAGAGTTAAAAACTCTGAAGAGTTACTCGAAGAACCGTTACAGCCGCTCCCTGTCCATGATGAATGGTTACCCTGGTAACCACAGCATGGTGGCTGGTCAGTCAATAACAGGTGACCCTGAGGATGAGTTCAGTGGAATGGGAGGAGTCCCCAATTCAGCAATTCCATCCAACTCCATCAAAGTAACTCACAGGTCAGAGTGGTTTCACTTTCTTCTGTTTTTAACAAAACCTTTTCTGCTCCTCTGAACATTAACAGAAAGGAGAAAGAAAGCAACAGGATCTCTTGTGTTTGACAATGTAAACTCTCCAGAGAGAGAGAGATGAAGCTTGAGGTGTTGATGTGTGTGCTGCAGACTTGCTTTGCTTACAAGACGTTTACCTGGGCTCATCTGTAGTTCCACTGAAGATTGAAGCATAAAAACTCAAACACTACAAGAACCGGAACAAACCTCATGATGTGATGCTTCTTAAGGATCTCCAATGAAAAGACACCTGACACCCTTGCCTGCCACACAAAGCAGATGGGAGTTTTTGTTGTTTGGTTTATGTTGCCATAACATTAGCAGTAAATTATAAAATAACCACCTTTTATCCTCCAACATGCGAATCGAGCTGCGTTGTCAGGAAAAACATGTCAGCTTCTGCTCAGGTTTAATATGATCTACTGCTGCTTGTGTGTTTTAATCGCGGATGCTGGTGTTAATGTCTTCCTGCAGATGCTCCATTCTGTCTAACGCCACTGTGAAGTGCGACACAGGAGTGTATCAGTCTCTGCAGGCCTGGAAGGACCACAAGCTGCACATTGACCATGAGGTAACACCTGCTGCTGTTCTGAAGAACTCAGAAGGCTGCAGAGATAGTCTCATTAACATCAATTAACATCATCCTCAATGTTTCCATCCCTGCTAAAGAGTTTTGTCCTGTGTGGTGAACATGGTTCAGCCTATGAGATGTCTGGGATGTGTCTGTAGCATATTCTGATTGACAGATCAGTTCAATGAAACAGTTAATTTTACAGAAGCAAACTGAATATACCTTTCTGACTTAATAGCTCTGACTTCAGTGTGTATGATGATATGAGTCAGTCCAGGTGTTCTGGATTACTACACATGTGGAAATGTACACGTATGCACATTTAAATTAATTTCTAGATCTTGAAAGTTTATTCTGATTATGATGTGAAATACTATATTTTTCATTTCCGGATACCGTGGATTAAATGTGAGATTTTTACCCATTTTACATTTGTAAATTATAATGCAAGTATAAATGTAATTTATCAAATAAAACAAATTTGTAAATGAA
The DNA here is from genome assembly GCA_037177495.1 of Rhadinocentrus ornatus. Lineage (NCBI taxonomy): Eukaryota > Metazoa > Chordata > Actinopteri > Atheriniformes > Melanotaeniidae > Rhadinocentrus > Rhadinocentrus ornatus. Next base: position 29,261,650 of record JBAMHW010000015.1, on the reverse strand, counting down.
TATAATAAATAATAATATAAAAAATGTATATTTTTATATAATAAAAATATAAAAATATTTTTATAAATGACATTTTAAAATGTATAGAAATATATACAATTTCTATATAAAATCTATTAAATTTAAAATTAAAAAAAGTTTTAATTTGTCCTGTATGCGGTTCCTGGACTAAGACACCCCTGCTGTTAACATAGCAGGTGAAAAATGAGGCAGGTATTGTTGGTGATCCTGAGCTCTCCATCACTGCAGGTCACTATGTAGTTATTCCTGTTTGGTTTAATGCCCTCAGACCTTCAGGATACTGCTGGTATGTTGCCAGGTCTACATCGATGACACATTTCAGCTTCATTCATTACTAAGCGAATCCAGGATTTCTAGTTCTGACTCGCCTTTGTACCCAGAATCCCACTGAGTCATGGATGTGAGTTTAGAGCTGGATAAAAAATCATTAATAGAAATCTGATGAAAAAACAATTAGATACCTAATGGTTAATTTAAGTCGGAAGAATTATAAAAATAAATAAAAAAAACTTGGATTAGGAGATTTTTAAAGTTTGTTGTTTGTTAATGAAGAAGCTATTTCCAGCATCACGTCTACAGTAAATGTCTTCTGTCTGTCAGATTGAGACTCTGCAGACCAAGATAAAGAACCTGAGAGAGGTCAGAGGTCACCTGAAGAAAGCCCGCCCCCTCAAGTGTGACTGCAACAAATACCTGTAAGTTCTACTTTAACACAAGATCTGAAACAAATCTCATTGCGGGCTTACATCTCATCTGGTGTGTGTGCGTGTGTGTTCAGGTACAAATCCAAGCTGAAGAACAAGTTCAGGTACAGAGGAGGAGGAGGTCTTCATCCCTTCAGGTGAGACAGAGACGTCTGCGGTTCTTTACCACCTGAGCCATCGCCTTCAAACCTCTTTCTGTGTGTGTGTTTGAACAGGAAAGGCAGGGCTCGAGACAAGAAGGCGTGGCTTCAGAAGGAGCAGAAAAGAAGGAAGAAGATGAGGAAGATGATCAAGAGGATCAAAAACAACGACACATGTTCAATGCCTGGACTCACCTGCTTCACACATGACAACCAGCACTGGCACACGCCACCCTTCTGGACATGTACGACACACTAACACACACACCCACACGCACACACACCCACACCCACACACACATCTTAACATCAATCAGAAGCATGTTCAGATCACATAGAATTTTTAGCAATACAGGCTAATAAGGAGGTATTACACATTTATTCATAAACACACTGGAGCAAGATGCTCACCAGTAGAGGATGGACAGGAGCATGTGGCTGATTAACCCTTAAAACTCCTAATTCCTTGCTGTTTTTGGTCCACCTGTTTTTCTTCCATATATATCTATATCTATATCTATATTTTTATATATATATATATATATATATATATATATGTATAGATACATATATATATAGATATATATATATGTATGTGTATAGATACATATAGATATAGATATAGATATATATAATGATGACATCCAGAGACATTTACCTAGAAATAACACACACTAGAAATAACACACAGATCAACAGTGACCAAGCCTTTTCTCATCTGCGCATTATTCTCTCAAGTCTTGGCTTTCAGGAGAAAAATAATATTGGCATTGAAACAAACACACAACAGAAACTATTTACACACTTTTTCCTCATTTACAGGTATTTATGCTACTGCTGTCTATCCTATTTGCCTAAGTTTGGGATCAATATGCTGAACTCCACAAGTTTAGATGTTTGCTTGTGGGTGAAGACTTTCAGGTCGGAGCGATGATGATGAAGGCTGATGGGATGATGATATATTATGAGAAGTAAAAACATACATTGTTGCGTTTGTGTGACAGTGGGTTCATTCTGCGCCTGCACCAGCGCTAACAACAACACATACTGGTGTCTAAGGACCATCAATGAGACCCACAACTTTCTGTTCTGTGAGTTTGCCACCGGGTTCCTGGAATACTTCGACCTCAGCACGGATCCGTACCAGGTACACAAACACGTCACAACAACAAACAAAGATCCTGTTTTACAGCATTTTAAAATTTCCCTTTCACGAAATTTGGAAGTTTATAAAAGCAAACAAATCTAACTTGGTCACCTTAGTCTGGATGTTGTGAAGCAGTTAATTTGCTGCGCCAGTTCTCCGTTGCTTTAATTCACTGAGCGTGCACGTTTCTAACAAGTTTAGTTTAAATGCCAGCTGTTTGGACTTTGATGGCTTTCTGTGTGTCTGCAGCTGATAAATGCCGTCAGCTCGTTAGATCGGACAGTTCTCAATCAGCTCCATGTCCAGCTGATGGAGCTCCGAGGCTGCAGAGGACACAAGCAGTGCAATCCACGCACACGCTCTGTGGAGCTGGGTACGGCACACACACACACACCTTCACCTGCCTTATGTGAATCTTACCTTCATTTACTCAGACTCAGCTCGTCTGATCTGAGAAGGTTTTTTGTTGGTTTTCCAGTAGAAATAATTCTTTATTTAAGACGTTCATGTGGTTGCACCAGCACGGTTGCAAACATTGTTCCTCAATGAGGGATTGTCCACCTGGTTTTAATCTTGGAAACAGGGACGTGCTGTATATTGTACTCAGAGTTGGACATTTTGACTTCTAGTTGTCAATGTGGGACCTGTTCCTGTTCTCAGCACGGGATTGTCAATCATGGTTGTTAGAGAAGGTCCTGATTTTGTGCAGGTTGAATATTCCCGAGAAGCATCTTTTTTTAAACTTTTATTTAACCAATGTGACTCACTTAATTTTGCTCATACAGGGTATTAGTGGACAAAGAAGTTCTCTCCCAAAAACTGCTATAAAACATGACAAGTGAATATTTTTTCCACTTTTTTCTTTCAGTCAACTTTAGTCAACTCATGAAAACTACTGAATATATAATATTTCAAAATATTTTAACCCTTTGAACCAAAAAGATTGTAAAAAAATATTGCAAAATTCTTCAAAAAAAAAACTTTCTTGCAAAATATAATCCCATATGGGGTAGCACATCCAAAATGGTGATCAGAAACTGAGGGAAAATTACCTGAACGGACAAAAAAGTCCATGATGACCTGCAAAGGTTTATCAGGCAAGACAGATTAAGAACAAATTCTTATTTACAACTGCAGCCTGGCAAATAGCAAGGCATTTAGATTGAATTTAAAACAAAGATAAACTAAGCACCAGACATTAATCTTATTTAATCTGGTAGTGACATCGATATCAGTAAATTAGACCTGAGATTATGAAACACAGCATAGATGCAGCTGACTGTGAGAAGAGTCATAAACACATCGTGAGAGAGACTCAGGGCTGTCGCAGTTACCTGCGTGTTAAAGCTGCAGGGATTTAGATTTGCAGAAGTTTTGATAAAAGCTCCAGAATAACAAGAAGCAGGCAGCAACACTGGATAGATGGTGTCTCCTGCCCTAATCCAATAGCGATGGCAGCCTCCTGGTTCTGGTCAACCACCATTCTGTCCTGTAATCAGGCGGGGTGCTCCTCATGATTAACCCTCCGAGGCCTTTCTGTGCACCTGGTTACCCCTCATCCCCACACCATTTTTAAAACTGATGTCTACTCTCCCATGCATCCTCTAGTAGCTCAAAAGACTTGACCCCGGGCTGTGTGTGGAGGCTGGGTCTGAAGTCCTTGTTTGGGGACTATAAATCCCAGTCCTCTTTGGACCCTATTGTGTGGGGCATTTTTGTCCTTGCTGACCATCACATCCTTCAAAATAACCAAGACCCAGAGTCATTCATTTAAAAATAAAATTATTAGACCTTCTTTTTCATAGATAGATCTTCATAAGTATATCTGAGTGTCGTCTGCATAGAAACAGACATTTATGCCATGCAGCAAAGGTGGAAACGTATACTGTATATACCAGGTGAAAAGTATGGATTCAAACACACAACCCTGTGGAAAAAAACCTGATGTTGGTCAATATGTTTACAGCTTAAAGATGTTTCTGTGCATTATTATGTTACATCAAAATGTAAAGACTTTACAGTCACGATGAAATTCCAATTATAATTCAGATCCTTAAAGAAATGAGGCAACTGTGCAGAGGAAACACTTTGTATCATAAAATATCTTCCTCACCTGTTGTTGCACTCAGGTGTCCTTCATCATCTGAAGTCATTATGTAACCAGGTTCATTTTTTTTCCAAGGAGAAGTGACGACACCAAAAGCAGAAGATTAAAAAAGGAAAAATAGAATCACGAGTTGCCTCTGCTCACTGACCAATCAGATTGTTTTTCCAGCAGGAGGGCGTTCACACGGCAGCTTTGATGACTACAGGTACACACACAAACACACACACATGTTTTCCTGCTCTGAATGTGGCATGTCTTCCTGATGGAGCTGACGGCTGCTGCTGGTGGTGCAGAGAGGGTGTATGTTGGCCTGTCTGTCTGTAATACAGTGTGTGTTTGTTGTATCAGGCTGTTTGAGAGGAGGAAGTGGCCGAAAGTCAAGAAACCTTCATCATCTCGAACCCTGTGAGTCTTCCTCTGTGTTTTCCTCTTCGTCTGGCCTGCATGCTGCTTCCTACCTGAACACTTCATCCATCTGTGTTTAACAAACATATTTACAAATACTTGTAGTTATTCATCTAGCTTCCTACTGCGATGCCACTGACTGCTATCTATCCAAATGTTGAATCAGGCTTTAGGAAAACTGTGAATTAATGCTTGTTTCTATCCACAACTGCTCTGAGTATTTGGACAAACAGTCTTTTAAACCAATGCAGAAGAAACAGATCAAACAAAAGTATTTCCGACCTGAATTCCAAAGAAGCTGGGACACTGCGTAAATCATAAAAAAAAAACAGAATGACAGGTTGACAAATCCCATCAATTCATATTTTATTTCTAAGGGAACATAAGATTCCAGCTTTTTCATTGTCAATTTCTGCAGTATGTGAGCACATACACAGGAATCGAAGAGGACGATTCCCTCCATCCCACCCTCACTCGCTTCAGTCTGCAGAGGAAGTAGAGGCGCCGCTGGGCTTTCTTCACCAGTGATGTGCAGTCGGCTGTCCAGGAGAGGTCCTCACAGATGTGCACCCCCAGGAACTTGGTGCTGCTCACTTTTTCCACAGAAGCACCATTGATGGTCAATTGATGTGGCCTGTTCTGAAGTCCAGAACAATCTCCTTTGCCTTGGCCACATTTAAAAGGAGATTATTATTGCTGCACCACATGGACAGATGGCTGACCTTCCTGTATTTTGTCTCATTGTTGTTTGAGATGAGACCCACCGCAGTTGTATCCTGTATGTGGTTGGTGCTGAATTTTGGCATGCAGTCATGGGTCAGCAGGGTGAAGAGCAGGGGACTGAGCACACCTCAGCAGTCATGGGATCCAGTTTGCTGTCCAGGAATTGTACATTTGCTAGGAGAGTCGAGGGGATGGCTGGACGACTTGGGCTAGCCTAGCACTGACACCTCCACGCTTGCCTCTCTTCTGCTTCCTCTCACACCACCTTCAGCGTCTCCTCTCTGAGGGGGTCAGTGGTCAATTTTGGCATAGCTGCAGGTGGGCGGTGTAATCCTAGCTCCCTCAGACCCCCACTAGTGTGTTGGACAGAGGGTTGTCCGGCTCCCATCTGCCAATGTTTAATAAAACCTGGCGATTGTACTTGTGTTCAGATAAAAATAGACTAGATGAACACTTAAAACATATCAGACACACACACGTACAAACATAAACAACATGTCAGAAGTTGAAACTGAGACATTTTCTTATTTTAAGAATTTTTTTGTTTGTTTTTTGGCAGCAACACATCTGTTTGAATGGGGACAAGAAAAGGCTGGAAAAGTAATTAGTACTAATAAAACCAAGTAGAGGAGCATTTGACAACTAATTAGGTTAACTGCCCAGTTTGACCAGATGTAAGGTCACAGGGTTGCCAGTCGTTAAAATGGCAGTTTCACGGACAAGACACGGCTTTCTTGGTTCAAGGGTCTTATGAACCAGCTACAATCCCGCTGCTATCGCTTTTTCTGCCGTGATTTCACATGTAATCACACACTGATCTCCTCTTTTGTCTCCATGCACATTGTGTTGTTTACACCCTACAAATGCAGCAATTCTGTCTGATCTGAGTTCTCTAATGTGCCCCTTGGTGAGATCTGCTGGTACGAATGTAGTACACTAGCAAGAATGTGAACAATTACGCTCACATTTGTTTACACAAACTCAAGGTTAAAAAACAAGTATGTTCTTAACCGAACAGGTAAATAAACCTTCAGAGATGATCTGACAGTCCCACTCTGTTACAGAAACGCTTCATATAAAATAGTTCATAGATTTTGTTTCGGAATTAAAACTCTAGTTTTGGGTGTTGGGGTAAGTTTTAAACCAGTCAGGGAAGACGTGTGTTATCATATGCACATGCATGCATGAGAGTTGCACTGGTGGGAGGATGTACGCTGTTACAGTTTGCAGATATATAAAGATATAATTCATTAATTAGAGGCTTTGTAATAATCTTAATGATCTTGATTAATTCCATTTTAGTTGCATAACATTTGCCCCAAAAAGCAACATTTTTTAATTTAAATGGATTTTAGTGGACGACTGAATCAGATAATAGACACAGACATAAATTTAGTAAAGTCAAGCTCTAGTAATATCTGGATAAATGCAATTGTCATTTCAATTCAAAACAGCTGAAAAAGATATTGAAAATATCCCTGGTCAAAAATAGAAACAGACCTAAAGGTAAAGTGTCATTTTAAGTACTTTAACTAGCAGCTCCAGCTGCAACATGAGAGTCTACAACATATATTACCTTTAACTTTTTAAAGGTTTTTGTCCACACTTCATTAAAAAGCATTAACTGTAAGCCAGGGTGGGATGAGCCAGCAGCAGCTTTGAGTCTGGTCATGAAGCAGAGGTGAACATCTGCTCTGGAGCTGGAACTGGGAACTGGTACTGTGCGAGGACTGAGGCTGCTGAGTGCTTTGGGTCGGGGGAGGGGCCTACGGCAGCACTGTGGTCAGTCAGTCTCCAAAAGGCTCCATCTATCCACCAGATAAAGACTCTAGATTTGTTGCTAGTCGCTTTTTTTTAATAGAGTTGCTAGAGGGGTCTGAAAACACCCTAAGTAGCGCCCAAGCTCTGACGTGTGCATCGCTGTAATTGGTACCAGAAGCCTCAGTCGTATGTCTGCTAACATTCCACCTCCAACACACAAACACATCATGCTGACAGTGTGTGTATGTTTGTGTTTCCAGAGGTCCAATCTGGGACGGCTGGAAGGGCTAAGCCTCCTGATTGGCTGAAGCTGGGTCCTGACACTGCCCATAGCACTCTGAAGGAGGGAAGCGTGGTTGCCGAGGCGACAGCATCAACCTTCCACCACGCCTCCACCTCTCCTGTCAGCCAATCAGCTTCTGTGACATATCTCAGCTCTCCCTCCCTGCTGCTCAGGGAGACGCTGGGACGAAACAGTGGACGCACATCTTCATCAGCTCCTCCTCCTCATCCTCTCTCCTCTTCCTGCGGCTGCTCTGAGGATGGAGGCTCAGGGTGGAGCAGCCAGAGGGAGGAAGAGGAGAAGGAATGAGAGAATGAAGAGCAGGAGGAAGAGGAGGAGGCAGAGAATTGGCTTTTGTAAATTTCCAGCTGGTTTGACTTTTCTGCCCTGGGCTTTGCCTTCCAGGTGCAGCTACACTCAAATTCTGCTCTTAGAAATGTGTTTCTGCCTTGAAACGACTTGTTTCAGGAAGAAATTCTGCTTTTTTTTCCATTTTTTTCTATATGACTAAATCAGCTCTGGTGGGTAGTTTTATGTCATTAATCGAAAGAAGATACATGAAGATATTTTGGATGAAGCTTCTATTACAGGGACGTTTGCTTGGTATCATTTATTCAATTTAACGATTTAACAATAAAGCAGGTGGAAACTATCCTTTTTTATAACAAGCAGCTTAATGACAAAATTATTATTTCCAGTTAAAACTCAATAATCTTGTTTTCTGTGATCACAAGAAATCAAATATAGTTTAAAGTTTTCTAGTATTTATAAAATATTCATGACAAATCTTTGACGCGATTTCTTGTAAAAGCAGAAAAATCCTGCAGGATATTTTTTGTTTTTCTTTTTTTAATGAATCACAGTCAGATCTGATTGTGGAAACTGGCAGTTGGCATGCAGTATCAAGTATTTCCACATTATTTTGCATCAAAAAGCAAATATTTAAATGATAAAGTTGTGTTGATCAGCTGCGTTACATCCGTTTATCAGCAGGTGGCGCCACTTTAACAAACTGCTGAAGATAAAGATGATAATGTGGTTAAAAGAGCTGCAGACAAAAGGAAGAAATAAAAAACATTTTTAATGACAAATGAAATAGCTGTGTGTTTGGATGAGCCTGGTTACCAGCTGAGTGGTCATGTGACTTCTGTTTGGCGTTAATGATTGGCTAAAGTTGGCTTAGCCAGTTACCATGACAACAATGTGATTAGTGATATACCAGGGTTTGTCTTTTGGTTGTTTTTTTTATCAGCTGGATGGAAGCACAGTTACTTAAGACAAATTTACAGAACAAGGCCTTCCTCCTCCTCCTCCTCAGGTGACCTCCTAGCAGCCGGTTAATGTCGTGTTTGTATTTAGTCTTTCTAACCGCCTCAACAGACGTTTAAGGACCCCTTCATGTTGTCACTAAACTCAGACTGAGGCTTCGAACGCTCTGACATCACTGCTGACGCGGTGATATCATTGTTTTTTTCTTCTAACTTGAGTGTTGGTTGCCATAGTGACCGACAGCTTTACTGACAGAGCTACAGTTGTACTAACCTGGCGACTGACAACAGTACCCATGATGCAACGCGGCAGCCCCGAAGAAGATGACAGCTTTGGAATAGAAATCAAATCCCTTGAGCCAATCAGAAGATGACATCAAAACTTTCTGTTTTGTGATTATTAAAAAAAAAAAAAAAAAATGTCGCCAAAGCGGTTTTTGTGTTTATGTTTGGTTTTTCCTCCTCAGTTTGTCCTCAGTGTGTTTTTCTTTCACAAAAATCAAACCACAGATGATAAATTATTAGAACGAGATGAAACGACTGGATTCACACAGGAAGCGAAGGAAAGAGTTTGGAAGAGACAAATGACATCAGGGATTTTATCCTCTGAAGATGCTGTAGTGAAAATGTCTCCATCTGCTTCTAAATCTATTCTGGGTTAGTTTGATGTGAACATAAACGCAGCTGCAGGGTGCATTCACACCCTACAGGTCCATTTCTGTTCTACGCTAAAGTCGGACGCGGAACCTTCCGTCTGTCTTTTATGTGCATGATGTGGTCCGTTTCCATGGCTGTTGCGGATGCGTCCCCCAACGTAGTAGATGGGGTAGTATCACCAGAAACCACGGGAGCAGTGTAGAACTGGTGAGCAACCAGTGAAAGGAACAAAGAAGCTGTATTATTTTAATGTCTCTTTCTGAGACATACATTATCATAATCTTTGAACTCTACACTGCCATCTAGTGGATGTCTGCCTAGCTACGTGCTGACGTAGAGAGCCGTGACGTTTCAAACAGATGCAGCCATTCATGTCGTAAAGGGAACAGAAATGAGCCTTAACCAAAGACCCCCGGTCTTTGAGCAGAGTTTGCTTATTGGCCCGCACCAGAGTGCAAATATTCGTTCTCACTGCTCCAAATGAACCGTACTCTCTGTGGAAATGGACCAGGGTTCGTTTAAAACAGCTCAAACGGAGCCGATGCAAAGACGTCTGAACAGAACCAGTTTCCCTGCAGTGTTGCTTCATTTCTGTCTACACTGTTGCTGTTTGGGCTCTTTTACACATTTCACAGGTCCCACACCGTATAGAGTTGGGATCTTTAACTCTGGTCCTCAAGTTAGACGTGTCCTTACTTCAGACTAATGGGTCAGTAATGGGCTTGGCCAGGACTTGAACAGCCTGTTGAGGAGATTGTTGTAGCCAAGTTGGTCAATAACAGAAAATGTTGTTTTTCTGACTTGTTTTTCACTGTGTGGTGACGTTGATGCTAAAAGACGGTGGAGACGTTTGACTCGATGTTGGTGAGAAGCTCCACTAGTGGAGGTGGTTGTAATTATGGCAGTGTTAACCCGGTTCTAGGTGTGCTCCACACTTGCTAGACAAATATGCCGTTAACCGTTAGGACCGATCCTTTCTGCTTTAGTTTGCGGCTGATCTGAGATCAGGGGAAGGCTGTGGAGGGTGAGGTTCCTCCTTCCTGTGTGAATGCAGCCCATCTGCTGTCTGTACAGGTTCTTCTTCATCACTGTATTTGCTCTGCGTTGCTATTTGCTGTCTAACAACTCTGCTTCTGTTTGAATGTATTTGTAAATGTGTTTTCTCAAAGAACCAGACCAAAGTGGTTCCGAGACTGGACAGAGCACACACACACACACACACAGTAGGATGGACTGCAGAGCACTTTGATTGGACGATGTAGGGATGAATGGACTAATAAACTGATCTAACAAACATGTACAGCCACCCACTGACCCGTGGACAAAGTGATGGTTTTAGTACGTGAATAAAGTGTTGAAACCCAAAATGTACCGAATACATCAGAGTGTGTGTTTTTTTTATGTTAGTACATACCATTGTTTAGATAAGGGAGCAGATTCTTATACATTCTAATTTAATATAAACGTGAAAATATTATTTTACATTAAAACTGCAAAAGCTTGAACATGCAAAAGCAAAAATCTTCTAACATTTATTCATCATATGTGACATTTGGGAGTTTAACCTGTGTCACATTATATCCTCTGGAAAATACTGTGAATCCACAAGTTTATGGATTAAGGGCTTAAGGCTTTAGATGCTTTTAAATTGTTATTTGCTTACTGTCCACATGTAAGGTCAAACACTCAGTTTCTCCACCTTCATTTGTTTGTGTTTTCCTGCTGTTTTAATGACAACAGCAAATGTATGACTTTGTTTTTGCTTAATTACCTCAGAGAAGGAGCGGAGAAACTGGATAAAAGGACATAAAGCTTCTGGAAGAGTTTGAGATGATTAGACCACAAACAAAGCAAGTCAAAGGCAAAAAAACAAGAGCTTTAACTTTTTCCAGTACAGGTAGGCCTGATGTTCATTCAACATCTGCTTCAGCATCTGGGCGGTGTGGCTCAGTGGGTAGAGCGGTTGTCTTGTAGCCAGAAGGTTGCCAGTTCAATCCTTGGCCTGTCGGCCTGCCTGTGAGAAAGACGCCGAACTCCAAATTGCTCCTGATGGGTCGTGGTGAGCGCCTTTTATGGCAGCTTCCACCATCAGTGTGTGAATGTGATGTATACTGTTTATAAATACAGACCATTTATAATGTTTGACAGATCTTAACTGCAACAAGAACTAAGACCTCTTATTTTTTTAAATTATTATGCTTTATCCAAAGATTAAATGAATGCACTGTATTCAGTAACAGTTGCCCTGATATGTTTATATTAAAGCAAGACCATGTTTTTCTTTGTGTTCCTGACAAATAGGACATGCAGTTTGTACCTTCTTATCCACAGATGTTAGTGAGAAATTATTTCTGAATGCTTGAATTTTTCCGGATGAAGAATTCTCTGCTGTTTATCACAATCTCAGGTCAGTACTGTCAGCTGTGTGTATGAAGGTGATACCCACATTCAGGTGTGGACTGGCCATCTGGCATACTGGGCATCGTCCCGGTGGGCCGGTCCAGTCTATGTTCTCTTTTTTTTTTCCCTCTCTAAATTCCCTCCAATTGGCCCGGCCAATTGGCTACAGAGGACTAGCAGTGTGTTGCCAGCAGCCCTGATGTTGCTGTCAATTACAACTCAAACCAGGGTGAGTGGGACCTCATGGCATGGGCCGGAGTCGCGGGACGGGCTGCTGCTGAGCTGAAAATGGATAAGCTAAGAAACGCCCGGGTGGTGGTCTCTGGAGGAGAAAGCTGCTAAATGTTCCAAACTTACACCTATTTGGTGCCGGGGTCACCACCCCAGCAGGTGCTGCTGCACCGGGAGACGAGCGAGTGGAGACATACACGGTAAGTAAGGTTAGCCTGGGGCTGGCTAGGCTACATTTTGAGACATGTAAAAAACAAAGCAGAAAACGTTTTTGGATTGAATGTGATGTGACCAGTGTTGGGGTAGCTACTCTAAAAAAGTAATTTGTTACTAGTTACTCGTTACTTCTGTAAATTGTAATGAAATTACTTTACTCATTGCTGCATTTGAAAAGTAACGCCACTAGTTATTACTTTACTTGACCATAATTCACCGTGTAGACATGGACAATCATCACTGCCTGTCTGCATAGTGTTTACTGTA
>JBAMHW010000015.1:29199353-29216435 GCA_037177495.1 Rhadinocentrus ornatus | reverse complement strand
CCTCTTTCTGTAAAGTCCTCTGAGACAACTTTGTTGTGATATAGGGCTATACAAATAAACTTGATTTGATTTGACAGACAGATGGTCTTAACAAAAAGTCCTTGTCATTAGCCCTGGGTTTTTATTCTTTTTCCACCCTGCACTGTCAATGTTTAAATGTTGTGTTCAATATAAACATGAAAGTATGTAATTTCTTGTGTGGTCAAACTATGTTTGACTTTTCTTATGACTGATGAAGATCGGATCACATTTTATGCAGAAACCCAGGTAATTCCAAAGGCTTCACATACGTTTTCTTGCAACTGATGTCCAGCTTGTTTAATGTAAGCTGCTGGGAGCATTCAGTAGGAAGGCAAAAAGCTCCTTCGCACCAAAACTTAGTTTAAACCAAAGAAGTAAGATGAGTCTCTTCATTTTTTATCTTCTGTTTCTGCGGCCTCAGCAGCAGCTTTGGGTTCTTCATCTGCAGAGCTATTTTTATCAAAACTCTGAGTTAAGCTAACGGCTAACTCCAGAACCACAGAAGAGGTCATTTACTAAGTGTTTACCAGCGTTAACTTAACAAACAGAAGACTTACAGAGTTTTAAATGATATTTCTTGTTATAAACCTGTACTCCATAAGCAGTGATGTTTGTTTTTTCCCTCTACATCTGCTGCTCATGAAAGTGGTGCACTGTGTTGGAGTTTACTCTAAGTAGCTGTTAGCTTAGCTTCCCATCAGAATTCCTTAGAGTTTCCAAACTGGGAGCGTTCTGACCGCCAATTAATGCAGGTAAAACATAAATGATGCAGACACATTGCTGTATCACTGATCTGGGTTTAAAGATGGATCAGAGTCACTAAACTTCCACCATCAGGTCCAACTGGGAATTACAAAGTCCTCTCATGAGAAACGTATCTAACTTGGTGTTTGACACCAAGACGCCATCAAACATAGAAAGTTCTCCAGTAGGAACAAAAAAAATTAAACTATGGTTCTATACAAGATGCATCCTTACTTGTGGATGTTTGTCCAGTCAAACAGGTGAATACGTGGAATAAAATGCTGTTTGTTTTACACAATCAGGACATTAATAAAAGGTTAATGTGACGTCCAGACCTCAGTCTGTCGGACTTTTCTTTTCAGATGACTGTGGTTCACTTGGACGGCTGTATATTACTGTCAGACTCACTCTGCAGCAGGTCGGTGTAGGCTTTGTTAGCAATGGCGTAGATGTGTGGCGGCATGTCTGCACGACGCCTCCCTTTGTAGGCCGTCACCACATCGGCTGAGTAGACCGGCAGCCATTTATACGGGTTGACAGTCACGCAGAATAGGCCGGAGTAGGTCTGACACAACAAAACGGTCAGAAAACAGGAAAAAGGTTAATGTACACCATGAATGTGCACAAGATTTGGTCCTCTCATGTGAAGTGATGAATACTGACATAGATCATCCACATGCTGTATCTCCTCCTCAGATTAAAGAGGACAGAAGCTTCGTTCAGGTGAGTCAACATGGCCATGTCCTCTATCATGTCAAACTTCGGAGGGTTCATCGGCTGCAGGTCGTCTTCTTTCACTACCAGAAACTGAAACACACCCGACACACAGACTTGCTTCAGTACACAAACCAGTTTCACTATCGGAGAACTCTGTTCGTCAATGCATGAAAATCACAGCTGGTTGAAGAAAAACAGCCAAAACATCAATGATTTTAAAGTTTACACCTTGTTCAAGATCATTACTCGTGTAGGATTTCTTTTGATGAAACATTTGGATTTTTGTTTTTCTGTGTTAAATTTATCTTGTATTATTTCCCATCTGTTTAGATCACTGATAACATCTCAGACAGGTTTGATCTTTAGTTTCCAGGTGAAACTACTGAATGAGGTAGTTCCACATTATTAAGACAGGGCAAGTTCTCCATGCAGTTTGGGGAAAAAGAAGATCTTTCTGAAATGAGAAGAGTGAAATAGGTCAATGTCTTGAGAAAGTAGTGAAAACATTGAACATTTCAGGAAAAGCTTCGGTAGAGCATTGTATTGTTAAAAACGTGTAAATTAGAGCATAAGCAGGTTGGTTCAGAAAAAGGCAGATCAAAGAACGTCTCTGTTAGGGAAAGGCAGCATATTCAGAGATCAGATGTTAAAAAGTAACTGATAAGCCGCAGCAGGTGTCTGAAGCTGCTGATGAACCGCTCCATCGGGACCCTCCAGAAGCTGCAGCTGGACATGAAGCTGCATCTGGACCCCCAAAACAAATAATCAAACAGAGAAATGCCTGCAGTGGACTCAGAGATACATGAAGACTCATTCTCTAGCAGATGCCGTTCTGCACTGGATGGTCCAGATGGATGGAGGTCCGGATGGTCCAGATGGATAGAGGTGTAGATGGTCCAGATGGATAGAGGTCTAGATGGTCCAGATGGATGGACGTCTAGATGATCCAGATAGATAGACGTCTAGATGGTCCAGATAGATGGAGGTCTAGATGGTCAAGATGGATGGAGGTCTGGATGGTCCAGATGGATAGAGGTCTAGATGGTCCAGATGGATGGAGGTCTGGATGGTCCAGATGGATAGAGGTCTAGATGGTCCAGATGGATGGAGGTCTGGATGGTCCAGATGGATAGAGGTGTAGATGGTCCAGATAGATGGAGGTCTAGATGATCCAAATAGATAGAGGTCTAGATGGTCCATATGGATAGAGGTGTAGATGGTCCAGATAGATGGAGGTCTAGATGATCCAGATAGATGGAGGTCTAGATGATCCAAATAGATAGAGGTCTAGATGGTCCATATGGATAGAGGTCTAGATGGTCCAGATAGATGGAGGTCTAGATGATCCAGATAGATAGACGTCTAGATGGTCCAGATAGATGGAGGTCTAGATGGTCCATATGGATGGAGGTCTGGGTTGTTGTTAGATGGTCACCATGTCCCAACAAGGCTGTCGCATCAACAAGGTGTTTTTGGTGGAGTATTGTTCTGAATTGGAACTCAGAGGTGAACTCTGCACTGCCCTCTGGTGGATGTATTACAGCAACTTTGCTAACATTAAGGATACTTGAAAGTATGAGAGCAGTGACGTTTGAAATACACGTTCTTATTTATGTGTGTAAAGGGAGCATAAATGGGCCTTTAGGGTGGCCTCTGATAAATCTGTCCAGTGGAGCATTTCCTGCCTTAGTATAAAAGGAAGAAGCGTTCCTTCTGCAGTAAAGACAACGCTCCGTCCCATGCTGCAGGAATACCAGCAGAATCTTTGGCTGCTATGGGTATGAAGAGAGAAAAACTCATAGTAGGCATCAGCATCCCCTGGGGAGCGTCCTTTAAAGAAAGATCTATGCGGGTGGGGGGCAGTAGACCTCCAAACAGAAATAATAAAGAAAATATTTCAAATGGCCTTTTTAAGTCCTTTTCAACCTCTTTAATGTTTTGAAACTATTTTTTTTTAATAATTAGCAAAAATTATGTTCAAATAATTATTATAGAGTATAACCTAATAACATTTTCATTTAGAAAAAAAATCACATTTTCCATCATTCATTTTGATTATTTAGGAAAATGAAAAAAAAACATCATATGAGGTATAATCTGGAACACAGTTAAAAGTGTAAACAGTTTATTTAAAGTCAGAATTATATATAAGTTAATCAGCATTTAGAGATTTATTTGGAAGCTTATTCCAATTATTAACCAAAGTCACGTGAGGACTTACAGTTTTACCCAGATGTGGAGTAAAAATGTGCTCCATGATGCTCTTGTTCTTCAAACTATAAACATCTAAATAAAACATTTATCATTATTTTATCAGATGAAGGTATCAGCATTTTATATTCTTTGTTTTCTGAATAATCTCACAATAACAAGAACTCTTGTCAGTATTTTCTAATATATATATATTTTAATATTAAAATTATTATTTAAACATTAAATAAATAAATGATTTGAACTTTACACAAAAACAAAAGAGAGTTCTCTTAAGAGTTGGAGTCAAACTGAGGATAAGTCTGTTCATTACTGTGTGAGTTAGAAAACAGTGAAAGACTATTTCGTTGATAAATTAACCATAAAGAGATTTAAGCTCTGTTAACTGGTTAACTAACCAATCCTTCCTTGGTCTCCACAGTAGTCTTGTCTCCATTCTGTTCTCTGACCTCCACTTCAATATACGCTTCAGCATCATCCGGCATCCAAACACGTTTGGTTCCTGAAAGGATTACATCATCTGTCATTGACACAGTGAACGCAATGGAACTGTGCAGGTACAGAGCTGTAAAAGTCCTGATCCAGTCCTCATGTCTTCATCTGTCTGACTTTGTTCTAATCTTCTAAAGTGGTCTTCATCAACAGTTCTCCACATTTCCGAAGGTCTTCTTTGGATATTTTCTGCTTTTCCCTTATCTTCAGTCCAGTCCTGGTACTCCAACATTTTCACTTAACTCTGGCCTATGAACCATTCAGGCAGAAAAAAGGCTCCTAACTCGAGGGATGAACCAGCAATGTGTCGACACATAACAGACAAATTACCGGTTTAAACCGGATCTTTAGGCTCTTTGTTACCAGCAAACACTAATAAATTTGGTCCCATTTCTTTAGTTTCATCTGTGAAAAACAGCATAGATCAGAAAGTTTGACAGAAAACAGGATTATCTCGGGGAGGGGTGGCCTGGTGGTTGCTACACGGCAACAAGGAGGAGTCAAACGCAGAGAAGAATTTCCCAGCTTGGGATTGATAGAGTACAATAATAATAACAAATCTTAAAGCAGAGTCAGGACTAACATGGAGGCTGAGGTATGTAACGTGACACAAGAACTGGACTGAAGATCAGTGGCAACAGGTCTGATGGGGGAATGGGTCCCCCCCAGAACCCGGAAATCCACATTTTTGAAGCAGTGTGGGACCTTCTGGACAGAGAAAAGAACAAAAGGCAGAAACATCCAAAGAAGAGCTTTGGAAAGTCCTTTAAAGACCTCAGAGAACTATTCCTGAAGACTAGAAACAACATACAGACTGGGATGAAGAGTAAAGACCAAATATTCACGTCCTTCCTTAGAACTGAACAGACTCTGTTTCTGACTCAGACACAGGTTTCATTTTTGTGTTTCATGTTTCAGTCACTGCAGCTGTTTTCTGTTTTCTTGAGAATATGAAAAATAGAAGTGGTTTCTCTACACTGTTCCCAGTACAGAAGGTCAGTCTACCATCAAAGGCCTGGGCCTTGGCTGCCAGCTGCTCCAGGTTGGTGAGACGGAGGTAGCGAGCAGCTTCTCCAAACAACGTCATGTCCAGAAAACGAGACATCTGAGAAGAGAAACACAGAAGACATGAATGACTTTCTGCCTTTTAAAATTTACCTTAACCTGTTTATGTAATGATGGCGTTTGGTGTTTAAAAAGTACTAGAATTAAACATTGATAAGAAAGAAGGTTGTTTTGGGGGAAAAACACAGAAAATATGATGAATAAATGTTGGAATTAAATGAGAGAATATTTCCATCAGGCACTGAAATGCTCTCAGGTGTCCAGCAGTCTGTGTTTCTGATGAGTAAGAACATCTTGATTAATGGACAGGTTCATGGGAGTCTTTATGAACATCACAATCCATATCTGTCAGTCTTCTCTTTCACTGTGCTACAAACCTTTATTTAGCTGCACGTCGAGCCCAAACACAGAGAAACTCCACAGTGATGTCAACAAACTGGCATTGCGGTCATTTCCAGCACAGGTGTGGTGAATAACTCCGGCCTTCAGAGAGCAAACAGCTGCCACATCAGCTCAAGAGGATCTTTATTCTAATGCTCGCCTGCATGACCGTCTCCTCCAGCCTGCGCTGAGGTGCCTGGGCAAATCCTGCTGGTAAATAAACTCGATCTGCCGAGCCTCAGCTGCTGTCTGACAGTGAACGTTGCTCTGCTGTAACTCATGAGACAAGATTAAGCTTCTTTTCTTTCGTCCTCTGGGATCTCCCACCCACCTCCAAGTCCCATCCCCTAGCAGAGGTTTAAATAGCTTCATCATGGAATTTTAATCAGAGAATTACTGATTAGAAAGGAGTCACTGAGTTTACTGATTCATTCAGTTTTTGTTTTAGGTGAAGACCCAGAAAGGCAGCAGATCCAGCTGAGCCAGATGGGCCAGCTGGCACAAATGGGCAGAATTTGGTATTTTTGGGCGATTTTGGTTCTGATATTCTTGTACTCAGCTTCATCTATTCATGATGAGAAATGAGCCCAGAAGACGTTTGCAGACAGCAGGAAACAGTGTTCTTGACATTTATCATAGGAAAATGACGTGTACAAACTCAGCTAAAAGTGTTGGGAACCAAACCAAGCACAGTTCAAACCTCAGACAGTTATATGGGAATGTAAGAAAACCATGAGAAGAGCTCTGTCCACATTAGAGCTTCTGCTAATTTCTCCAGTTCAAACAAACCACACAAACCTGGTGCCGTATGAAAGCAGAGACTCTGCTAGTTACAAAGATGACTGTCTCATCACGGTGGGACAATAAATGGTAGCCAGCAGCCAGAATCAGAAATCATCTTCTGCTGTTTTAGGGTGAAAAGTTTGATTCTAGCTCTAAAAACTCTGCTAATGTGTTCTCCTATGTCTCTGCCTCAGTTTGGAATGAATCATGAAGGTCCTGCTGGTTTCCATGGAGATGAAGGAGGTTTTACAGTAATCAGTCGTTCTATCATAGCCTATCTTGGACTTCCCTTTTTTCTGGATTCCTGAGATATTTACCTGTGTAACACCTCTATAAAAACACCTGGAAAACTACTATTTTACCTATCTGAATTTAGTTGCTATGCTCTGGTTTTCACTGAGAGTAATGTGGTTTTCTTTACGGAAGAGATAACCATTTACATTTTCTACTGTGTTTCAATTAAATTTACTCTACAGTAACACATCTTTTCATTTTGACACTTCTATATTAATCTTACATGTCTTAGCTTTCTTTTGAGACCAGGATTGTAGAAAGAGCTCTTGTAGTTCTGAAAATATACTTAATTTATTTTGGGAATCTTGTGTCAGAAAGGAGGTGGAAAAAACAGGCCTCATGAAGAAGAGATTAATACAACCAAACTTTTTCATTTTCTAAAAGTTGGAAACATGATCATAAATCTTCTGCATCAGCTGCATAACTTAATCTTATGTGGAACACTTCCAAACGTTTTGTTGTTTTAATCCTAGTTCGGCAGTATTGCCTGCAGGTAAAGCCTGTCAGGCTGACGGGTACTGCGGTTTGTTTTCAGCATTATGACTGTAGGTGTGGTTGGTGTACTTACCCTGGTTGGTAGGTTTGCTCTGAAGCTTGATGATGATTCAACGTTGTTGCAACGTACTTTGAGTAGATATGCAGAGAAGCAGAATAAGTCCAGCGGAGCGTTGCCTCACTTTAAAACCTCCCTGTAGCCTCAGCTGGAACTCTGATGGCCTCATTGGTCGATCATAAAAGGCCTCCTGGGCTCAGGATGGAATACCAAAACAAAGCAGATCTAAAGCCTCATCAGTTCCCTCCCTCTCCCTCTTTATCGTGGTCTATCTATGGAAACTGACTGTTCACTTCCATCTGTCTCTCTTCCATCGATCCATCCTGACTCTCTGGACATCAAACCCTAAAAGTTTTATCCACTACTTTTTAGTCACAGCTAAACTGATGCCAGCAAGTGAAATAATACCTTAAAAAGTTCTGTTTTATTTCTGTTTGGTCAAAGAAAACAGACACATTTAGAATCAGAGAGGCTTTATTGGCAAGTACAGTAAAGGACATTTACAGTACGAGGAATTTGTTGTGGTGTCAGATGCAAAAACGGAGCAATAAAAGGGATCATAATAAACAGGACGTCAAGTTGAAGTGCTGTCCTGCAGGGTTTCCACCTGAGATTTTGTTTAGTTCTTCCTCTATTTAGTGTTTTACCATCACAGAAAAGTGATGCCTCATTTAATCTGATTTTCATTCAGTGTGAGCAGGAAGATGATGATGTAATGAATAAAAATATGTTTGATTACTGATCAGATGCTGATTCATCAAACCGATGTGAAAACATTCAATTCCTGCTCACTGCTGCCAGTTTCCCAGGGAAGCATTTACAGTTTTTATGGTTCTGTCATCGAATGACAAAACTGTGGTTAAAAAGTGACTGATAAAAGCTATTTTGCAGTTTTAAGGTATTTCCTGACTGATTTAATTATTTTAGCATAATCTGAACCCAAAAACCACCATCAAATGTCACTTTGACAATATTACAAAATAAAAAAGTCATAATTTTATTAGAATAAAGTCATAATTTTATAATTGTACCAGTTCCAGACATTTGCTCCTGATGTCCCAAAAAATTACGTATCTCATGGTTCATGAAACCTTTGCTGAAGTACAACTTCACAAATGCTCCATGGCCCTCATTTAAACAGCATTTTTCTTCTAAAAATTTTTTTTTAAATATTGCGACTTTATTCTCATAAAATTACAACTTTATTGTCATAATATTACGACATTATTCTTGAAGTTTGTGAAAAAATATTTTTCTCAATTTGGCCCTAATGCTCCGTCGTAACATCCACATGAAGACAGCACTGATTTTGTTTTAAAAAAAAGTTTTCCATAAACACAAAAACCTTTGGGGGAATGTGTGCATCCATATAAAACCCCTGCCATGAAACGCAGCAGCTTAATGACAGCCAGTCACCTTTCTTGAGACCTTATCAACAGCATCCAGGAGCTTGTCGATAGTAATATTTAAACAATTAAAATAGTCCAACCGTCATAATTAGATGGTATGTACATAGCCTTGACTGTACTCTCAAAAGTAAAAACATCGATTTACTTGAGGGAGGGGGGTCTTACTGTACTCCCAAAAGTAAGTAATTTGGTTCCAGGAGGAGACCCAGAATTTCTTGGCATTATTGTCACCTGCTGAAATCCAAAATAAATTGGATGGGGCCAGTCCGACAAAGGCTGTTTTTGAGATGACTGCAACTGGCTATGAACATAGCATCAACTAGCTAGTTAACAAATTGCAACATCTAATAAAAGATTTTAGAGAGCTGAAAAAGGAGCTGGGAAGCAGCGGCAATGGGCAACCCCCCCAAAGATATGTTTTAGAAAGAGTGTATGGATAAACGTTTTATATGACGTAATGACGCAGCACTGACTTGGCTCCATCTGTGGAAACAGGTTCTTTGGAAACACCGAAGTTAAAGCAGCTAAGCCATGTCTTAAGCTCCAGCACCGAACTAGATTCAATTCATCTTTGGTCAAATCGGGCCATGGAGTTCCTCAGGGATCTGTACTTGGACCGATACTATTCACATAGTACATTATTTCTTTAGGAAAAATCTTTAGACAGCATGGTTTAGATTTTCATTGCCGTGCAGATGATATTCAGTCATACTTCTCTATGAAGCCTGATGAAACCAATCTGTTTGTCAGTGCTAGCACACCCTTGTCTTCCTGTACTACATTGAGAAATCTTGGTATTATTCTGGAGCTTGTTGTGGTTAAAACAAGTGAAACCAGGTGTTCCATTACTTCCATGGCCACAGGAGTATAAAAATCAAACACCAAACAATGCAGATTGCTTCTACAAACATTTGTGAAAGAATGGGTTGCTCTCAGGAGATCAGTGAATTCCAGCATGGTACTGTAATAGGATGCCACTTGTGCAACAAGTCTAGTTGTAAACGTTCTTCACTCCTAAATATTCCACAGTTAACTGTCAGTGATATAACAAAGTGAAAGCAACTGGGAAATTTCGTAAAATGAGAGGCCCCGTGAAATGACTGAGTGGGGTCGGACAATGCTGAGGCGCATAGTGCACAAAGGTTGACAACTTTCCGCAGAGTTGATTGGTACAGACCTCCAAACTTCATGTGGCCTTCAAATCAACTCAAGAACAGTGCAAAGAGAGCTTCGTGGATTGGGTTTCCACGGCTGAGCAGCTGCATCCAAACCATACATCACCAAAAGCGATGCAAAGCGTCAGATGCAGTGGTGTAGAGAACGCCACCACTGGAGTCTGGATCTCTGGAGTGACGAATTGCACCATCTGACGATCGGAGGCAAGAGTCTAAGTATTGCGGTTGCCAGGAGAAAAGTACGTGTCTGAATGCATTCTGCCAAGTGTAAAGTTTGGTGGTGGTTTGGGGTTCCAGTGAAAGAAACTTTGAATGCTTCAGCATACCAAGAGATTCTGGACAATTCCATGCTCCCAGCTTTGTGAGAACAGTTCGGGATTGGCCAACATGACTGTGCACCAGTGAGCAAAGCAAGGTCCATAAAGACATGGATAAGCGAGTTTGGTGTGAATGAACTTGAGTGGCCTGCACAGAGTCCTGACCTCAACCCGACAGAACACCTTTGGGATGAATGAGAGCGGGGGCTGAGAGGCAGGTCTTCTCGTCCAACATCAGTGTCTGACCTCACACATGTGCTTCTGGAGAAATTGTCAAAAATTCCTATAAACACACTCCTGACACTTGTGGAAAGCCTTCCCAGAAGATTTATAAATGCTAAGGGTGGGCCAATGTCATATTGAACTCATTTGATTGTGTAAGAATGGAATGTCTATTAAGTTCATAAGAGGGTCAAGTCAGGAGAGCCAATACCTTTGCAAATATAGTGTATATAATATTTTCAAAATATTTAAATGAAAATGCTTTTGAACCGGGACTGGACGAAAGATGAGGGAAAAACAGAAAATCATCAAAGAAAAACTCCAAAAGGTGAAGAACTATTTTTCAAGACCACTTTTGAAGAGGACAAGATCAGGATTTTTTCATAGTACTGGATTGTTATATAAAGTTTAGGTGAGGATCAGGAATTGGCTCCTAACGTGAGCTGAACAGAGACATTCAGTCATAAATATAACTCGTTATCTGATGAAAACCACCTCGTGGCCTTGGAAGCACACACCAAGCTGTGTACTGTTGTTTCAGTAGCCAAAGCTAAAGTAAAATATGGCTCTGCTGTGGGATTAAACTGGAGGCTTTTGGCTTCAATATGGAGCTATTTTTACTCTGAAAAAGAACAAGTAGTCCACTGTGTCTCAACCTCCGACCCGCTGCCTCTTTAACCTTGCATAAAACATGAATTTTGCCATCTGATTGCAACATTCTACCTGCCTCTCTCACACACTGAAATCATTAGAAAATAATTGTTTTTATTGGATTTTACTGCTGTGGCTGCAGGTCTTGGATCAATTTTAGCTCCATCATAATAATTGAAATATCCTGACGTGTTTTTCTTGCTGGTTAAAGTGCATCTGGACCTAAATCACATGAATGGGTCTCATTGAAGAACAAAATAATGCATTGTCGAATTAGTTAAAGTATATGTGCCCTTAATGCTCTTTGAGTCACGTGAGCTGGCTTAGAAGGTAAAAACGGAGGCCAGAAGTTTCAAAATAGAGCTGAGCTTGTTGTGACCCTTTCTATTCAGAGATGTTTTATAAATGAAACCCGATGCACAGCGCTGATACTGCTACCCATCACTCTATAAGCTCTTCATCCATTCATCCATGCATCCATCCTCCGGTCCTCACCAGCTGTCTCTCTGGTCCAAACATCAGCTGTCAGTCAGAAAATAAATGAATGGATCGTTTATTTATCCCAGACCTGAACAGGAACTCTGCTAACACAATTATTCTCTCAGTTCTCTCTATTCTTTACCTTCCTACTTATCTTTTCCTTTCGTGTTTGCCATCCCTCATTCTCTCCCTCGGGTTGATTCTCTTGGATCCCTGAAAAGTTTGCATGAAGCCTAAATACACAGCGGAGATAAATCCCTGCAGAGTTTCAGTTCACATGCACCAACACTTGTCCACCCACCAGTCTGAAATTCTGCACCCCATCCACCCATCCACGGTTGACAACACCGATGACTGACGACTAAATAATTTAAGCATCATGTGACGGCTACACTCACGTTTGTGGCGTCACGTTGCATTTCCAAACTCCAAATTCCAAAGTTTTCCATTAATGACCAAAATGCTGTGATAAAAAAAACACTCTGGACAGAAAAAAAGTTAAACTTTTACAATGAAACCGTTTCATTCAGTGTTGTAGTAGGTAACCAGTAGAGTGAAGTGATGTCGGGATTGTGGAAATGACCAGTATTTAGCTTTAGAAACGTTTTTCTTTGTTTCTACCAGATTGTTGAGCAGCACCTTCAGCAGCACCTGTCTGTTATCCTCATCTTTATAAAAACTAGCTCATATGAAGCATAATGATAGAAAAAACTTCCCCTGGAAGAACTAACAACACTTGTGCTGAGTGTAAAGACCAGAATAATGCAGTTTAAAATGTGTGTGTGTATGGGTGAATGTGATGTATAATGTAAAGCGCTTTGGATTAAAGCGCTACATATATAAGTACGGACCATTTACCATTTAACTAGAGCCGGCCATCTACAAGTGGATGTTAAAGGGCCTTCACCGGTATTTCAGACACGGTTTCTTAAATCTGTCCATCATGTAAATACACAACCAATCGGATCACTTTATCTGGTGTCAATGTAAACATGTTCGCTAGAATCTCTGATCAGTGATTTCAGATAGATGACATATTTCATGTCCACAGATGGACACTAGTCCCCGTCTTTGGTGTCATCAGACGGACAACCAGAGACAAATTTACATGTGGCAATATGACCTTGTGAGTACATACAAATGTGTCTAAATTCCAGGCTACTACAGTTTTCAAAAGAGCTTAATTAGATTGTTAAAAAATATATGAAAAAAGTGTGTGTGAAACAATTCTGTGACATTTAGTCCACGTTCAGTGTCGTAGAGATTAATTTTGACTAAATGTCTTTCTGTTCAGTATTTGTCACTTTTTATATGCAATATCATCATAATCGAAATATAAACAACAAAAAAAAGAAACCTGTCCTTCCCCTGCATCACCACCAAGGCAAGGCAAGTTTATTCGTATAGCCTTTTTAATTTCATTAAAGACCTTACCTAGAGCAGTCTCAGGGTGTAGAGTGGTCATCCTCTAGCGCAAGGGGTGCCGGTTTGATCTAAAGATACTGTACATTTTGCATTGCAGATTTGGGTGGAATATTAAGTATAATTTGCATAATATTTAAACAATCCATATGGTATAATGTACCTAGGTGTGTAATTAATTTGACCCAGCATTTGAATTAGATGTGTGACCCATGTAGTTAGGTAAAATACACAACCCACTTTGTTGGGTCAAATTAACTATTGTTGGGTTGGTCCAATAGTTACCCAGGCATTGGGTAAAAAAAACACAACTTGAGTTGTTTCAACCCAGGATGTTTTAGGGTGTAAGAACTCGTTCTACATATTTAAACGTCTCTGGAACTTCACTCGGAAATTACTCAGAAATTTCTGCACAGGTATTGCTCAAAGGTGGGAGGAGAAGATGTGAAATAATACTATAAATAAAATAAAATAATTAAAAAAAAATATAGAAAATGGTATTTCCTGTGATTTAACTTTTGTTTTGCAAATTATAAAACCAAAATCGAGCTATTTAAATATTTCGTCATCTAAAATCACAGCCAAAGACACTTTGGCGGAGGAAAACCTTAAGAACCTTGAACTTCCAGCACCATGTTTCTTGTTTCATTTTTTTAAAAATAAATATGATAAAAAAAAATAAATAAATAAATACTACAACACTAAAAGTTTTAATTTTGTTTCATGAAGAATAAATAATTAAAAAAATCAAAATATGTGAAATTTTAGGCACTTTTGCAAGAAAAGAGAAAAAACAGTAAAAAACACTGCATGTGTTGTAAAAGCTGCCGCAAAATCTGACACTTTACGTCACAAAAACACAAAAAAATGCTACAAAATCCTGCAGACGGTAGACTTACTCTGAGGCTTAATGATGGAGCAGCTGCAGCAGCTGTCATCAGAACACATCAGTCACTCTGTAAAAATGCATCCAGTAAAACCAGTAAAACCAGGTAGCTGTGTGTCTGAGTTCATCAAGGTCTATAAATAGTGTTTATTGTTCTCTGCAGTGTGTGATGTAACATATATGAAGTATACATGACCTAACTTAGTGTTCCTACTTGTTTCCAGAATCACAGCTGATGTTATTGTGATACTTATGGACTGTGTGTGTGTGTGTGTGTGTGTGTGTGTGTGTGTGTGTGTGTGCGTACGGCCGCCAGAGGATTTAAAGCTTTGGTGTGGAGCCTCCCTGAACAATCCAGCTAATTCCTCTGTGTGTGAGTGTGTTGCTGGATTACTCGTGTTAGTGAAACATGCTCATATGGTCGCACCGTGTGGACCGGTCTGTGGGATGGACATGGATGTCTCCGGGAGGTGGACCAGAGTCAACGTCAGCGTTTAATCCAGAAAACAACTGCTGCTACATAGAGACTTGTTAAAGGTTCCATATTATACACTTTTTCAACAATTTCATATGGGCGTCAGAGGTCCAACAACATTGTTTTCAAGTTTATTACCCCAAATTCAGCTTTGGTCCTTAATTTTAGCCGTTCCAAAAGCTTTAATGAGCACTACTGAGAACGTTTCTGTGTCTGAACATTTTTATGTTCACGAGTGGTACCTGTCCACACACACTCCACGCCTTACTCTATGTGAGGATCTAGTTTTCACTGGTGCCCGCTCAGTGATTTTAGAGGGCTGGCTCAGCTAGCCGGGGGGTGCGGGTCAATGGCAGTATCCACTACCAGGGGAAGTTGTTATTTCTCTTCATAAGGTCACAAAGGTAAAAATCTCAGACTCACTCGTTTGAACAAACACTTAATAAAAAGTGGAGCAAGCAAGTGAGAGAGGAGACAGAAATTCTTTGGCCTCATACATATGAGGACACATATGACTGTAATAGAAAGTGACTTTTGCATAAGATGAGACCTTTAAACTACAGGAACTTTCTGATGATCAGGTCATGAGAAGCTGTCCTGCCTTGTGGGTTGCTGGTTTTGAGTTGAACTAGGGTAGCTGTGGCTAAGTTTATGACTCATTTTCTGTTGTGTTTTGTTGAGTTTTCCCCTTGGGAGTCATGTTTTGCTTTCTGCTTCCTGTTCGTTTGCACACTTGGTTCAATTTGCTAATGTGCTTCACTCGTTCCCCATGAGTTCCTCGGTGTAATTTACATCCCTTGGATTCAGTTTTCCTCTGCCACGTCTTCATATCATGTTGCTGTCTCGATACTGTAATGAGTGCTGCTGGCAGCAGAGGGGGCAGTGTGTGTGTGAAGTGTGAGTTGGCGTGACAAAGTTGAGGAGAAAAACAAATCAGGGTTTAGGTATTAAAAATATCAGAAACTTTAAAACTGTCAGGGCTCCATTAAATCTATCATCACTGAACAGGAAGAATATGGAACCATAACAAATCTACTGGAGGAGATCAACAAACATCTGGAAGTAGGTCCTGCGGTCAGATGAGACTAAAGAACAAACCCAACACCTCTCATCCTCACAGTGAAGCATGGCGGTGGCTGCATCATGATGTGGGGAGTTCTCCATGAAGAAAGCGGTCAGAACTGAGGGAATGATGGATGGAGATAAATTTCTGAAGTTCTGAAGGAAAATCTGTTTTGAGTCCTGCTTCTTATTGCATACATCTGTTTAACCAACTCAATGTTTAAGTTGCAAGATGTAAACAAAGTCAGACTGACACAAACATTTAGTTTTAATCAGAAAGATTTAACTTTCCTTTCACCCTTTAATGAAAACATGATGGCACCAGAAACCTTCACATGTACATTTTATGACATGTTTAAATTTTCGCAGATTATCTCTGACATGTCCACCCTCTTAATTTTCTACCCAGCATGCAACATTTCTGGAAAACCGTGATCCTAAAGATGACCACTGGGATTTCATTTATTTAATAAATAATAAGTTTACAACAATGCTTTTAAAAATGCTTTTGCAGAGTGGTTTCTATAACTCCGAGCTGGACACCCTGCTCTGAAGAATACATCTAAAAGTTAAAGATGTTCTCTAAACTTCAAAGTTTTTAATATTTGGAGCGGTTTGGTGGTTAGTTCTCCACTCTGCTTCTAAAAGTATCATCATCTGATCTTCCAGTGTCTTAACTCCCCTAGTTTACAGTTTTGTGAGACAAACAAGAGTTTCTATAAATAAATGCCACAAATCAACCATAAGAACAAAGAATATCACTTAAAAACTTAAATCTCTCCAGTGGAATGAAACATGATTTATTTTTCCTGACTACAAACTGCTGGTTTGTAAATATATTCACATTTCATGTAAATGACAACAGTGAGCTTTTTACACACATTTCAGTAGGTTTTTATGACACTAAGAGGATATTTTTAGTGTGAAATTGTCTAAACAGCAAGTCCAGAATGGTTCATATTTTATTAGGAAAACCTAAATGTTTGTTCTGAATAACTAAAAGAACAAAACAACAGAAACTTCTAATTTTCCAGCTGGTATTTAGAGTTTTTATAAAATGTTTCTGGAAGCTGGATGGTCTTTATGATTTGTAGATCTGGTGGTTTCCTCCTGCAGCACTGGGAGGCATCGCAGCGCTCCCTCCCGCCTGGGGATCCACAAATCCCATCCTCTGCCTCCTCTTCCTCTGCTCCGTCATCTGCACACATCACAACACACAGTAAGCCCATAGATGTGTTTGTTCACTCTCGTTCTCATGAAGACAGATTTTTCGGCTTGCACACGCTCAAACTGTATTTATATTAATATGTTACCTGAGATCAACATCACCGTTACAGCTGATACCATACCATGCCATACCATACCATACCATACCATTCCATACCATACCATCTTTGTTTATAAAGCACTTTTAAAAAAACAATGTGGCTGACCAAAGTGCTGTATAATAAAATAGAAATAAAATAAGATAAAATAAAATGGAACGACTTGCAGTCTGGCTATGCATGCCTGGCTAACTCCTGTCAAAAGTGAGTTGCAGTACTCCAAACGGGATGTGATAGAAGCATGAATTACAGTTTCCAGATTGCCTTTGGAAACAAACGCCTGAGATGGAAAAAGCAGGATTTAATAACTGTACCAGCCTATGTTAGGGAGGCAGACACAGTCTCTACATTTAAGATTAGACTTAAGACGTACCTTTATGAGAAAGCTTATGTTCAG